>CM019071.1:44129092-44646592 GCA_009667805.1 Leptobrachium leishanense
AACTCCTCCTATTACTCCATATAACCTCCCTATAACCCCTCCAATTACTCCATATAACCTCCATATAACCCCTCCAATTTCTCCATATAACCTCCATATAACCCCTCCTATTACTCCCTATAACCTCCCTATAACCCCTCCTATTACTCCCTATAACCCCTCCTATTACTCCATATAACCTCCCTATAACCCCTCTATTACTCCATATACCTCCTATATACCTCCTATTACTCCATATAACCTCCCTATAACCCCTCCTATTACTCCATATAACCTCCCTATAACCCCTCCTATTTCTCCATATAACCTCCCTATAACCCCTCCTATTTCTCCATATAACATTCCCTATAACCCCTCCTATTACTCCCTATAACTCCCTATAACCCTCCTATTACTCCCTATAACCCCTCCTATTACTCCATATAACCTCATCTATAACTCCTCCTATTACTCCATATAACTCCCTATAACCCTCCTATTACTCCATATAACCTCCCTATAACCCCTCCAATTACTCCATATAACCTCCCTTATAACTCCTCCTATTACTCCATATAACCTCCCTATAACCCCTCCTATTACTCCATATAACCTCCTATAACCCCTCCTATTACTCCATATAACTTCCCTATAACCCCTCCTATTACTCCATATACTCCCCTATAAACTCCTCCTATTACTCCATATAATCTCCTCATTACTCCATATAACCTCCCTATAACCCCTCCAATTACTCCATATAACCTCCATATAACCCCCCATTTCTCCATATAACCTCCATATAACCTCCCTTTACTCCATATAAAC
This sequence comes from Leptobrachium leishanense, assembly GCA_009667805.1. Lineage (NCBI taxonomy): Eukaryota > Metazoa > Chordata > Amphibia > Anura > Megophryidae > Leptobrachium > Leptobrachium leishanense. The sequence goes on from CM019071.1 coordinate 44,129,900, forward strand.
CTCCCTATAACCCTCCTATTACTCCCTATAACCTCCCTATAACCCCTCCTATTACTCCCTATTAACCCCTCCTATTACTCCATATAACCTCCATTACCCCTCCTATTACTCCATATAACCTCCCTATAACTCCTCCTATTACTCCATATAACCTCCATATAACCCTTCATTTTACTTCATATATAACCTTCCATAAAAACCCTTCCTATTACTCCATATAACTTCCCTATAACCCTCCTATTACTCCATTAACCTCCCTAATAACCCTATATATAACCATATAACCTCCCATAAACCCCTCCTATTTACTCAATATAATCTCCTATAACCCCTCCTATTACTCCATATAACCTCCATGTAACCCTCCTATTACTCCATATACCTCTATAACCCTCCTATTACTCCCTATAACCCATCCCTATAAAACCTATAATACTATATACTCTATAACCTCCCTATACTCCTATTACTCCCTATAACCTCCCTATAACCCTCCTATTACTCCCTATAACCTCCTATTACTAACAATCTAACTATATACTCCATATAACCATATAACCTCCCTATAAACTCCATCCTATTCTCCATATAACTCCATATAACCCTTCCTATTACTTCATCATATAACCTCCATATAACCCCTCCTATTACTCCATTATAACCTCCCTATAACCCCATATATTACTCCATATAAACTCATTTAACCCTTCCTATTACTTCATATAACCTCCATATAACCTTCCTATTACTCCATATAACCTCCCTATAACCCCTCCTATTACTCCATATAACCTCCCTATAAATCTCCTATTACTCCATATAACTCCCTATAACCTCTCCTATTACTCCATATAACTCCCTATAACCTCTCCTATTACTCCATATAACCTCCCTATAACCCTCCTACTATTACTCAATATAACCTCCTATAACCCCTCCTATTACTCCATATAACCTCCTATGTAACCCTCCTATATTACTCCATATAACCTCCCTATAACCCCTCCTATTACTCCATATAACCTCCCTATAACCCCTTCTTTATTAAATCATATAACCTCCCTATAATCCCTCCTATTACTCCATATAACCTACCTAATAACCCCTCCTATTACTCCATATAACCTACCTATAACCCTCCTATTACTCCATATAAATCCCTATAACCCCTACTATTACTCCATATAACCTCCCTATAACCCCTCCTATTACTCCATATAACCTCCCTATAACCCTGCTATCTACTCCATATAACCTCCCTATAACCCCTCCTATTACTCCTTATAACCTCCTATAACCCCTCCTATTACTCCATATAACCCCCTATAACCATCATATTACTCCATATAACCTTCCCTATAACCCCTCCTATTACTCCATATAACCTCCCTATACCCCTATTACCCCTCCATATAACTCCTATAACCTCCCTATTAACCCTCGCTATAACCACCCTATACCCCTCCTATATCCATATAACCTACCTATAACCCCTCCTATTACTCCATATAACTTCCCCATATAACCCCTCCATACCTCCTATACTCCATATAACTCAATAACCCTTCCTATTACTCCATATATACCTCCCTATAACCCCTCCTATTACTCCATATAACCTCCCTATAACCCTTCCTATTACTCCATATAACTCCCTATAACCCCTCCTATACTCCATATAACCTCCCTATAACCACTCCTATTACTCCATATAACCTACCTATAACCCCTCCTATTACTCCATATAACCTCCATGTAACCCCTCTTTTACTCCATATAACCTCCCTATAACCCCTCCTATTACTCCATAAACCCACCTATAACCCCTCCTATTACTCCATATAACCTCCCTATAACCCCTCCTATTACTCCATATAACCTCCTATAACTCCTATTACTCCCCTCCTATAACCACCCACCACCCACCCTATAACTCCTCCTATTACTCCATATAAACCTCTATAACCCCTCCTATTACTCCATATAACCTCCCTATAACCCCTCCTATTACTCCATATAACCTCCCTATAACCCCTCTTATTACTCCATATAACCCTTCCTATTACTCTATATAACCTCCATATAACCCCTCCTATTACTCCATATAACCTCCCTATAACCCCTCCTATTACTCCATATAACCTCCCTATAATCCCTCCTATTACTCCATATAACCTCCCTATAACCTCTCCTATTACTCCATATAACCCCTCCTATTACTCCCTATAACCCCCTATTACTCCATATAACCTCCCTATAACCCCTCCTATTACTCCATATAACCCTTCCTATTACTCCATATAACCCTTCCTATTACTCTATATAACCTCCATATAACCCCTCCTATTACTCCATATAACCTCCCTATAACCCTTCCTATTACTCCATATAACCTCCCTATAACCCCTCCTATTACTCCATATAACCTCCCTATAACCCTTCCTATTACTCCATATAGCCTCCCTATAACCCCTCCTATTACTCCATATAACCTCCCTATAACCCCTCCTATTACTCCATATAACCTCCCTATAACCCCTCCTATTACTCCATATAACCTCCCTATAACCCCTCCTATTACTCCATATAACCTCCCTATAACCACTCCTATTACTCCATATAACCTACCTATAACCCCTCCTATTACTCCATATAACCTCCATGTAACCCCTCCTTTTACTCCATATAACCTCCCTATAACCCCTCCTATTACTCCATATAACCCACCTATAACCCCTCCTATTACTCCATATAACCTCCCTATAACCCCTCCTATTACTCCATATAACCTCCCTATAACCCCTCCTATTACTCCATATAACCACCCTATAACTCCTCCTATTACTCCATATAACCTCCTATAACCCCTCCTATTACTCCATATAACCTCCCTATAACCCCTCCTATTACTCCATATAACCTCCCTATAACCCCTCTTATTACTCCATATAACCCTTCCTATTACTCCATATAACCCCCTATAATCCCTCCTATTACTCCATATAACCTCCCTATAACCCCTCCTATTACTCCATATAAACCTCCCTATAATCCCTCCTATTACTCCATATAACCTCCCTATAACCTCTCCTATTACTCCATATAACCTCCCTATAACCCCTCCTATTACTCCATATAACCTTCTATAACCCCTCCTATTACTCCATATAACCTCCCTATAACCCCTTCTATTACTCCATATAACCTCCCTATAACCCCTCCATATTACTCCATATACCCCCTATAACCCCTCCTATTACTCCATATAACCTCCCTATAACCTCTCCTATTACTCCATATAACCTCCCTATAACCTCTCCTATTACTCCATATAACCTCCCTAACCCCTCCTATTCTCCTATAACCCCTCCTATTATCCTATAACCTCTCCTATTACTCCATATAACCTCCCTATAACCCCTCCTATTACTCCATATAACCTCCCTATAACCCCTCCTATTACTCCATATAACCTCCCTATAACCCCTCCTATTACTACATATAACCTCCCTATAACCCCTCCTATTACTCCATATAACCTCCCTATAACCCCTCCTATTACTCCATATAACCTCCATATAACCCTCCTATTACTCCATATAACCCCCTATAACCCCTCCTATTACTCCATATAACCTCCCTATAACCCCTCCTATTACTCCATATAACTCCCTATAACCCCTCCTATTACTCCATATAACCTCCCTATAACCCCTCCTATTTCTCCATATAACCTCCATTAACCCCTCCTGTTACAACCATATAACCTCCTATAACCCCTCCTATTACTCCATATAACCCCTCCTATTACTCCATATAACCTCCCTATAACCCCTCCTATTACTCCATATAACCTCTCTATAACCCCTCCAATTACTCCATATAACCTCCATATAACCCCTCCTATTACTCCCTATAACCTCCCTATAACCCCTCCTATTACTCCCTATAACCCCTCCTATTACTCCATATAACCTCCCTATAACTCCTCCCATTACTCCATATAACCTCCCTATAACCCCTCCAATTACTCATATAACCTCCATATAACCCCTCCTATTACTCCATATAACCTCCCTATAACCCCTCCTATTACTCCATATAACCCCTCCTATTACTCCATATAACCTCCCTATAACCCCTCCTATTACTCCATATAACCTCCCTATAACTCCTCCTATTACTCCATATAACCTCCCTATAACCCCTCCAATTACTCCATATAACCTCCATATAACCCCTCCTATTACTCCCTGTAACCTCCCTATAACCCCTCCTATTACTCCCTATAACCCCTCCTATTACTCCATATAACCTCCCTATAACTCCTCCTATTACTCCATATAACCTCCCTATAACCCCTCCAATTACTCCATATAACCTCCATATAACCCCTCCAATTTCTCCATATAACCTCCATATAACCCCTCCTATTACTCCCTATAACCTCCCTATAACCCCTCCTATTACTCCCTATAACCCCTCCTATTACTCCATATAACCTCACTATAACTCCTCATATTACTCCATATAACCTCCCTATAACCCCTCCAATTACTCCCTATAACCTCCATATAACCCCTCCTATTACTCCCTATAACCTCCCTATAACCCCTCCTATTACTCCATATAACCTCCCTATAACCCCTCCTATTACTCCATATAACCTCCCTATAACTCCTCCTATTACTCCATATAGCCTCGCTATAACCCCTCCAATTACTCCATATAACCTCTATATAACCCCTCCTATTACTCCCTATAACCTCCCTATAACCTCTCCTATTACTCCATATAACCTCCCTATAACCCCTCCTATTACTCCATATAACCTCCCTATAACCCCTCATATTACTCCATATAACCTCCCTATAACTCCTCCTATTACTCCATATAACCTCCTTATAATCCCTCCTATTACTCCATATAACCTCCATATAACCCTTCCTATTACCCCATATGACCTCCCTATAACCCCTCCTATTACTCCATATAACCTCCCTATAACCCCTCCTATTACTCCATATAACCTCCCTATAACCCCTATTACTCCATATAACCTCCCTATAACCCCTCCTATTACTCCATATAACCTCCATATAACCCCTCCTATTACTCCTGTGACAGGGGTCCTCCTTCAACCACGTCTTCTAGGGCAGTAATTGTAGCGAGACAGCAGGTCTTTTGTAAAAACCAGTGAAGTTTATTTTTTTACCTTCAGAAAGGTGCACAGCAAACAGTGGCAACTCGTGCTCCACAGCAACACAGCAATTCTGTAATTTAGTAAGTTCAGCAGATACAGTGATACGGCAGTTCACTCTGGTGGGTCCTCACCCACCCCCCTTTTTTTCACTCTGCAGGATCAGCTTCCTCTTGTTTCTTTTGAAACCCTTCCTGGTGGACCACACCTACAGTCCTAGCTGACCCTGCTAATACCTGGTCTGGAAGTGATCCAGGTTGTTGGGATAGCGGCCTGCCCTTCACTCCACTACCCCAACCCCAGGGACCCATAACACACTTTCCTGGGAGCCCCGTTGCTCCACACACTCACAAAACCAACAGTCTCCCTGGGGTTCTTTTAAACGCAGTGTACCAGGCCTGGTCTCAGGTATCTCCCATTCAATACCAAGCCCTGCTTCCTATCACACACCCTCCCCCTCAGCTCAGAGCCATCGGGAGGAGCGACCACAGACAGCAACACATGTACTCGAGACAGCCCATCAACATTACCCTGTAGCAGGCCAGCCTGGTGCTCCACAGTAAAGTTGAAAGGCTGCAGGCTGAGGAACCACCTGGTGACTCTCGCATTCGTCTCCTTGTTCTGACTCATCCACGCGAGGGGAGCATGGTCAGTGACCAGCCTGAACCTCCTCCCCAACAGTTAGTACCTCAGGGTCTCCAAAGCCCACTTAATGGCAAGGCACTCCTTCTCCACGACAGAATAGTTCTTCTCCCTCGGCAACAGCTTTCTGCTGAGGAAAAGAACAGGGTGCTCTTCACCCTGAGAGTCCTGGGAGAGGACCGCCCCCAAGCCAGCCTCGGAGGCATCAGTCTGCACCACAAAATCCTTAGTAAAATCCGGGGACACCAAAACGGGATAGGCACATAGGGCCTTCTTCAAACCAGCAAAAGCGTTTTCCATCTCAGGAGACCATTTCACCATTATGGGGGCTCTCGCTTTCGTGAGATCTGTCAGGGGCGCAGCTATCGTAGCAAAATTCGGTATGAACCTCCTGTAGTAGCCGGTCAACGCAAGAAACGCCCTCACCTGTTTTTTCGTCAATGGCTGCGGCCAGTTTTGTATAGCCTCAACCTTAGTAGTTTGAGGCTTGACCAATCCCTTACCGATGGTATAGCCCAAGTACTTCGCTTTCTCTAGACCAATGGTACTTTTTGCAGGGTTGGCCACTAGGCCAGCAGCCCGCACAGCATCAAGCACCCTCTGAACTTTCGGAAGGTGGGTTTCCCAATCCGTACTAAAAACTACCACATCATCTAAGTATGCAGCAGCGTAGCGGGCATGGGGTCTCAAAACCCTATCCATCAGCCTCTGAAACGTGGCTGGGGCCCCGTGCAAACCGAATGGCAACACCGTATATTGAAACAAGCCCTGGGGGTTGAAAAGGCAGTTTTTTCCTTTGCTTGCTCAGTGAGTGGCACTTGCCAATATCCCTTCGTCAAGTCAATGGTTGTGAGAAAACGCGCTTTCCCCAGCCTCTCAATCAGCTCATCAACCCTAGGCATCGGATAGCTGTCAAATTTAGAAATACTGTTTAACTTACGGAAATCATTACAAAACCTTATTGACCCATCCGGTTTGGGGACAAGCACAATGGGACTGTTCCACTCACTATGAGACTCCTCTATCACCCCTAGTTTTAGCATTTTCTTCACCTCTATCTCTATAGGTTGTCTACGGGCCTCCGGAACCCTATAAGGTTTCAGACAGGCTTTCTTCCCTGGCTCGGTTATAATATTGTGTGTCATTATTTTGGTCCTCCCTGGTATCGCCGAGAACACCTCCCGGTTCCTTCTGAGAAACTCGTTAACCTCAGCCTTCTGATGTACAGAGAGGGTGTCAGAAAGGCTTACCTCAGGCTCAGTGAGAGGGAGGTCTGAAGGCCTCATGACCACTAAGACCTCTCTATCCTTCCACGGTTTTAACAGGTTTAAATGGTAAATCTGCTCAGGTTTTCTCCTTCCAGGTTGGCTCACTTATAATTAACATCACCCACTTTGTCGATTATTACATAGGGGCCCTGCCAGGTAGCCAAAAAATTTTTCTACAGTGGCGACCAGGACCAATACCCTATCCCCAGGTTGAAACACTCTGAGCCGGGCATTCTTATTATAACTGTACCTTTGGGCTTCTTGGGCCTTTCTCATATGTTCTCTAACCAGGGGTATGACCGCTTCCATGCGCTCCTGCATCTGAGATATATGTTCCACGACACTGCCATTAACCTTCACAGTACAAAAGTGGGGATCATAGTCATTACCGGCGTGGTCATAGCCAGACAACAAGGAATGTGCATCATTACAATCCATAGGCTCATCGTTCACGCAGTCTCTGGCTACATGGCCCACTCTATTGCATTTAAAACACCTACTCATCTGGTTATACTGAGGTGCTTTCTGCACCCTGGGAGAAATGTCTCTGGTGTTTTCTACGTATCCAGGTTCCTCCACCCCCGCACCCTTGGTACAGTCTTACCAGTGCGTGTGGCATTCTGGGTTTTAGGGTTGCGGGCTTGGGTCGCTGAAGGCGGATGCAGAACTTCTCCAGAAGCTATAAACCTTTCTACCAACGCAATCAACTGGTTGGCGGTTTGGGGGTCGCCTTGGTTTACCCAGCGTCGCAGAGGGGTTGGCAATCCACGCTGAAAGCGATCCATGACCAGGTTTTCTACTATTTTCGTAGCAGAGTTGACCTCCGGTTGTAGCCACTTCCTGGCAAGATGTATTAGGTCAAACATCTGGGACCGTGCAGCTTGGTTAGGAGAGTACGCCCAGGAATGAAATCTTTGTGCCCGTACTGCTGTGGTCACCCCCAGGCGCGCCATGATCTCAGCTTTAAGCTCCACATAGTCACTGGCCTGTGCTGGCTCCAAGTCATAGTAGGCCTTTTGAGGTTCTCCACTCAGAAAGGGGGCAAGTATACTCGCCCACTCAGCCGCCGGCTACCCTTCTCTCGTTGCAGTACGCTCAAAGGCCAACAGGTACGCCTCCACATCATCCGTTGTAGACATTTTTTGTAGATAATGGCTGGCCCGGATTATCTTAGGGCCTTGGTGGCCGCCTGCAGGATCAGACTCCAGCTTGTCTGACATGGCGCGAATCTCTTTGCGCAGAACATGCGTGGCCGATAACTGTTCCTCACGGACCTTGCCAATGGCCTCCATTTGAGCCATCAAAATTTGTTGTTAAAGAGACCTCTGGGATGTCAGCCATATAATAACTCGAACGGGGAGAAGCCCGTAGAGGCCTGGGGAACCTCCCGGATAGAGAACATTAAATAGGGTAGTAAAAGGTCCCAATTCCTGCCATCTTTATCAATGACCTTTCTCAGCATACTCTTAAGGGTCTTGTTAAACCGCTCCACTAACCCATCAGTTTGCGGGTGATATACCGAGGTCCTTAGTTGTTTAATGCCCATTAACTTACATAATTCCCTCATAACTCTGGACATAAATGGGGTCCCCTGGTCCGTTAGTATCTCTTTTGGTATCCCCACCCTGCTAAACATTAGCATGAGCTCTTTGGCTATTGATTTGGCAGAGCTATTACGCAGGGGCATCACTTCCGGGTATCGTGTCGCGTAATCAAGAACGACCAGTATATACTGGTGTCCCCTAGCAAATTTAACCAGTGGACCTACCAAGTCCATAGCAATTCGCTCAAACCGGATGTCAAGGATAGGCAAGGGTACCAATGGACTCCGGAAACCTGGAGTCGGAGCAGTAAGTTGGCATTTAGGGCAGGAGGTACAAAAATTCTTTATGGCAGCAAGTACTCCTGGCCAATAGAATCTCCTGAGGACCCTCTCCTTTGTTTTATCCACTCCCAAGTGTCCCCCCAGTACATGGTTATGTGCAAGGCTTAAGACAGTGTTCCTAAAATTCTGTGGTACCAATAATTGCTTAATATCGCCAGTACCTCTCTTTTCTACACGATAGAGCAGTTTGCTAGCCACTTCAAAATGGGGATAAGGCAATACCTTCCCGGCCTGGGTCACAATCCCATCCATATCTTGAACATTATTCCTGGCTTCCAACAGGGTTGGATCCTCCCATTGGGCTCTTTTAAAGTTACCAGGGCCACCCGCCAGTTCTAATAACTCTTCCGCCTGACCAACATTGGTTCCTGGCTCATTACTCTGAGATGTTTGATTGCCTACTAACACCGGGATAGGACCACATGTCATGTGCTTTCCAGTGACTCCATCTTCCAAATCAGCATCAGAGAAAGGAAAAACATAAGCCTCCTCTACTGGCCTCAGTTCAGGGGCTTTCCATAGTTCCAGAAAATATGGAAAATCTCTCCCTATGACAACTTCATGGGCCAGGTTATTCCTCACACAGGGCACCATGTGTGACATGGGTCCTCCTTCAACCACGTCTTCTAGGGAAGTAATTGTAGCGAGACAGCAGGTATTTTGTAAAAACCAGTGAAGTTTATTTTTTTACCTTCAGAAAGGTGCACAGCAAACAGTGGCAACTCGTGCTCCACAGCAACACAGCAATTCTGTAATTTAGCAAGTTCAGCAGATACAGTGATACGGCTATTCTGACTCAGATCGTTGTATAGCGATTTATCCCTTGCAGAGACCTCTATGCCTGGCCTGTATAAGTAGATGCAATCACCGAGGACAATCCTTATCAGATAGCTGAACTCACCAGAACACCGTTTATTTCCACGACTTGCTTTATTCCATATATCAGGTTACAGCAGATCACAGGATACAGCAGATGATGGAATGAGATGTTCTTTGCGGTCAAAAAATGATTCTGTCCTAACTTGAGGATGAATATACATGTGCTGCTGGATAACTACACCATGCTGCAGCTCTTACAAGAAGGAAGGGTGGAACTAAACACACACAGGAAGTGCATCATCATAAAGCGAGGGAAAAAAGAAGGAAAGCATGTACAATACAGAAAGACCACTAGGTGGCAGCATAAGGCAGCATAAGGATATCTATACACTATAAATCCCCATCTAAATGAATAACTGTAACAGCACAACGGCAGTTCACTCTGGTGGGTCCTCACCCACCCCCCTTTTTTTCACTCTGCAGGATCAGCTTCCTCTTGTTTCTTTTGAAACCCTTCCTGGTGGACCACACCTACAGTCCTAGCTGACCCTGCTAATACCTGGTCTGGAAGTGATCCAGGTTGTTGGGATAGCGGCCCGCCCTTCACTCCACTACCCCAACCCCAGGGACCCATAACACACTTTCCTGGGAGCCCCGTTGCTCCACACACTCACAAAACCAACAGTCTCCCTGGGGCTCTTTTAAACGCAGTGTACCAGGCCTGGTCTCAGGTATCTCCCATTCAATACCAAGCCCTGCTTCCTATCACACTCCCTATAACCTCCCTATAACCCCTCCTATTACTCCATATAACCTTCCTATAACCACTCCTATTACTCCATATAACCTCCCTATAACCCCTCCTATTACTCCATATAACCCCTCCTATTACTCCATATAACTTCCCTATAACCCCTCCTATTACTCCGTATAACCTCCATATAACCCCTCCTATTACTCCATATAACCTCCCTATAACCTCTCCTATTACTCCATATAACCTCCCTATAACCCCTCCTATTACTCCATATAACCTCCCTATAACCCCTCCTATTACTCTATATAACCTCCCTATAACCCCTCCTATTACTCCATATAACCTTCCTATAACCCCTCCTATTACTCCATATAACCTCCATATAACCCCTCCTATTACCCCATATAACCCCTCCTATTACTCCATATAACCTCCCTATAACCCCTCCTATTACTCCATATAACCTCCCTCTAACCCCTCCTATTACTCCATATAACCTCCCTATAACCCCTCCTATTACTCCATATAACCTCCCTCTAACCCCTCCTATTACTCCATATAACCTCCCTATAGCCCCTCCTATTACTCCATATAACCTCCTATAACCCCTACTAATACTCCATATAACCCCTCCTATTACTATATATAACCTCCCTATAACCCCTCCTATTACTCCATATAACCCCTATAACCCCTCCTATTACTCCATATAACCTCCATATAACCCCTCCTATTACCCCATATAACCCCTCCTATTACTCCATATAACCTCCCTATAACCCCTCCTATTACTCCATATAACCTCCCTCTAACCCCTCCTATTACTCCATATAACCTCCCTATAACCCCTCCTATTACTCCATATAACCTCCCTATAACCCCTCCTATTACTCCATATAACCTCCCTCTAACCCCTCCTATTACTCCATATAACCTCCCTATAGCCCCTCCTATTACTCCATATAACCTCCTATAACCCCTACTAATACTCCATATAACCCCTCCTATTACTATATATAACCTCCCTATAACCCCTCCTATTACTCCATATAACCCCTATAACCCTTCCTATTACTCCATATAACCTCCCTCTAACCCCTCCTATTACTCTATTTAACCTCCCTATAACTCCTCCTATTACTCCATATAACCTCCCTATAGCCCCTCCTATTACTCCATATAACCTCCTATAACCCCTACTAATACTCCATATAACCTCCCTATAACCCCTCCTATTACTCCATGTAACCTCCCTATAACCCCTCCTATTACTCCATGTAACCTCCCTATAACCCCTCCTATTACTCATATAACCTCCCTATAACCCCTCCTATTACTCCATATAACCTCCCTATAACCCCTCCTATTACTCCATATAACCTCCCTATAACCCCTCCTATTACTCCATATAACCTCCCTATAACCCCTCCTATTACTCCATATAACCTCTCTATAACCCCTCCTATTACTCCATATAACCTCCCTATATCCCCCTCCTATTACTCCATATAACCTCCTATAACCCCTCCTATTACTCCATATAACCTCCATATAACCCCTCCTATTACTCCATATAACCTCCTATAACCCATCCTATTACTCCATATAACCTCCATGTAACCCCTCCTATTACTCCATATAACCTCCCTATAACCCCTCCTTTTACTCCATATAACCTCCCTATAACCCCTCCTATTACTCCATATAACCTACCTATAACCCCTCCTATTACTCCATATAACCTCCATATAACCCCTCCTATTACTCCATATAACCTCCATATAACCCCTCCTATTACTCCATATAACCTCCCTATAACCCCTCCCATTACTCCATATAACCTCCATATAACCCCTCCTATTACTCCATATAACCTACCTATAACCCCTCCTATTACTCCATATAACCTCCCTATAACCCCTCCTATTACTCCATATAACCTCCATATAACCCCTCCTATTACTCCATATAACCTCCCTATAACCCCTCCTATTACTCCATATAACCCCTCCTATTACTATATATAACCTCCCTATAACCCCTCCTATTACTCCATATAACCCCTATAACCCTTCCTATTACTCCATATAACCTCCCTCTAACCCCTCCTATTACTCTATTTAACCTCCCTATAACTCCTCCTATTACTCCATATAACCTCCCTATAGCCCCTCCTATTACTCCATATAACCTCCTATAACCCCTACTAATACTCCATATAACCTCCCTATAACCCCTCCTATTACTCCATGTAACCTCCCTATAACCCCTCCTATTACTCATATAACCTCCCTATAACCCCTCCTATTACTCCATATAACCTCCCTATAACCCCTCCTATTACTCCATATAACCTCCCTATACCCCTCCTATTACTCCATATAACCTCCTATAACCCCTCCTATTACTCCATATAACCTCTCTATAACCCCTCCTATTACTCCATATAACCTCCCTATATCCCCCTCCTATTACTCCATATAACCTCCTATAACCCCTCCTATTACTCCATATAACCTCCCTATAACCCCTCCTATTACTCCATATAACCTCCCTATAACCTCTCCTATTACTCCATATAACCTCCCTATAACCCCTCCTATTACTCCATATAACCTCCATATAACCCCTCCTATTACTCCATATAACCTCCCTATAACCCCTCCTATTACTCCATATAACCCCTATAACCCCTATTACTCCATATAACCTCCCTATAACCCCTCCTATTACTCCATATAACCCCTCCTATTACTCCATATAACCTCCCTATAACCCCTCCTATTACTCCATATAACCTCCCTATAACCCCTCCTATTACTCTATATAACCTCCCTATAACCCCTCCTATTACTCCATATAACCTCCCTATAACCCCTCCTATTACTCCATATAACCTCCCTATAACCCCTCCTATTACTCCATATAACCTCCCTATAACTCCTCCTATTACTCCATATAACCTCCCTATAACCCCTCCTATTACTCCATATAACCCCTCCTATTACTCCATATAACCTCCTATAACTGGATAAGTCATTTATCATCAGGAGCTCAGTCATTTAGTCCCCATTTTATCATTATATTGTATCTCAGTGTATGTTCATATGCGGGTTAATAAATAGTCACACGTCTCTGAATGAGCTGCCGGGTTAGAATTGTTTGAATTCATTTTCTTTTTCTGCAGGAGAAAGATAATCTAAACTCAGAGTTTACGGAGAGGAATCTTGAATGTGCAATTCATGATCTTTTTCTTGCGGGGACAGAGACTACTACCAGCACACTCAGACACGCACTGCTTCTCCTCCTATATCATCCCAAGGTGCAAGGTGAGTACAGAGTCTGACGGAGCTTCTCTGACATTATCACAGATAAATATATATAACGGTGCAGACAGGAATATGCAGCTGAGCAGATATATATATATATTGTAACAGGGCATCATGTAGAGAGCAAGGAAAGGTCCTGTCCGGGGTTTATGTGTCACCCAGATTTCTCTCTTACACCTTCCGGAACCTCTAAGCACCTGGTTTTGCACTTTGCCTCAGTGGCAATTTAGTGCAGGTGAGGCAAACAGACATCGCTCTGGAGTCTGGGGAGCAGACGGTCTCTATCTGCTGGAGCACAAGGTTGGTCATGCTAGTTTGCTGAAGCCTGACAAACACTAGGTTTGCACAGGTTGTTAGTCAGGGCTATTGTATGTTTAGTTAGTGCCGGGACACGGCTAGGAATATTCTTTGCTTTTGAACTGTTTATTTTGAGCAATATACAGTGTGGTGTATAACCTGTGGGTTGCTGCAATAAATGTACCCCCGTTTGAAGAAAAGTCACTGGTCTGGTCTCTAAACCTTTCAAGAGTGCTCACCCCAGAGAGCAATTGCACCCGCTACTTGTTTCCCAGCTCACTATATATATAACGGGGCAGACAGGTATATGCAGCTCAGCAGATATATATATATATATAACGAGGCAGACAGGTATATGCAGCTGAGCAGGTATATATATATATATAACGGGGCAGACAGGTATACATAACGGCAGTCACTTCAGTTTCTCAAAAAAAGAACACCTTTATTATGGCATAGGCAGCGGTTCAGCTGTTCTCCAGACTTTTTCAGACTTTTCTAGCTGTATAAAAGCCATATTAAATGAATCCCTTTTTCCAGACACTGTAGAGCCTGGAGTCATAGATGCATACGTTGAAATATCGTCGTCCAGCCTTTCACACAAAGGTCTATAATGTGTCAGTGTTTGTCTCTTTGTGGCTCTGAGGACCCATTGTTTCAATATTCCTATTCACATAAAGATGGTTGTGTATTTGTTTTGGTCTGTTTATATTATTAGGTATTCAATATATAACTGGTCACGGCCAGATATGTTTTTACAGCTGGACAGGTAAGAAGATGTGCCCCCGCCTTTCGTCCTGATTTCATTTAATGTCTTGCTTCTTACATAATGCTCACATTACTTACGCCCTGATTTAGCAAATCTCCATTCTATTTTCTAGCATACACTGACCAACAGACCACAAGATTCTCCACTCTGCTGTCCCACCCTCCCACTCAGGCCTGGTCCATAATTTAAGGGCTCTTTTACAGCTGTTTCCACTTCTCTCTCTAATTACCTTTACTCAGCCCAACCTTCTAGTCCTTCCCATGCCACGTCATAACATTTCTTCTAGCAACCAGCTTCACCTTCCCTCTGCTCCTTCCATCTGTTTCACTTACCCCGTCCCTTAGATTGTAAGCTCACGGGATGTCTGGCCGAGCACTTGGTTAAAGTGCTGTACTTCCTAGACAAGCTATCCTTTGGGCAGGGTTGTCTTTTCCTTATTTATCATGTATGTCTCATGTTTGTGCTTCTACATTGTACAGCGCTACGGAATATGCTGGCGCTTTATAAATAAAGGATAATAATAATTTCAGCCCCCATTATCTACTTTACGCCCCACCGCCTCACCAGCGCTTACTGAATTCACCTGTGTGTGGACATAAAGCGTTTGTATCGGTCACGTGGCTCAGTGATTCTAAGCTGCAGCTCCAACAACAACATAAAAGGTTTTCTGATAATTGTATCCATCGTATTCGTCACACTTTTCCCAGTTTTAGACTTAGATACTGTGTCAGAGCGACACGCAAGGTATTGAGCAGGTTCCGTGACGCTGACCACTTTCTCACCACAACATTTATCACAGCTTTATCATTTAGAATGTTCAGAACTAATTAATGATTCACACAAATACAATGTAAACATTTGAGAATAGACAAAAGAACAAACTAAAACTTTAAATGGCCCCAGGTATATAGCTATGGAGGAGTTGGATAGGTGTGTGTGCTGGGGGGGAAGGGGGGTGTCTATCCAATGAGGTTGTCAACGGCAAAATCGGTCTCAGATGGAATTCTCCTTCCCGTTAAACTGTATCATATTCACTTAACATTTCTTACAGAAAAAGATCTGTTATTACATATTTCAGAGAAGTTACAGATGGAAATCGATCGAGTTATCGGGCGAGACCGGATCCCGAGCATTAACGATCGAGCCGACATGCCGTACACGGAGGCCGTACTGCACGAGATCCACAGGTTCTGTGACCTCCTTCCTTTCAATATGACTCATATGACAACAAAGGACGTGGAATTTAGAGGATACTTTATTCCCAAGGTAAAAAATCCCACGTGACTCACTGAACAATAAATATTATCAAAAACTGTATAAAATGTACAAGAAAAGAAAACAAATGCACTTTTGCACTTTTCTACAGAAAAAAAAGTAAAAAAGATTTTGGGCCACATTACATTCATTGAGCTAAAACGGGGACGCTATGGAGAAAAACCTGAGCCTGCAGATAATGTGCGCCTGCAGATAATGTGCGCCTGCAGATAATGTGCGCCTGCAGATAATGCACGCCTGCAGATAATGTGCGCCTGCAGATAATGCACGCCTGCAGATAATGCGCGCCTGCAGATAAAGTGCGCCTGCAGATAAGTGCGCCTGCAGATAATGTGCTCCTGCAGATAATGTGCGCCTGCAGATAATGTGCTCCTGCAGATAATGTGCGCCTGCAGATAATGCGCGCCTGCAGATAATATGCGCCTGCAGATAATGTGCGCCTGCAGATAATCAGATAATGTGCGCCTGCAGATAATGCGCGCCTGCAGATAATGCGCCCCTGCAGATAAGTGCGCCTGCAGATAAAGTGCGCCTGCAGATAATGTGCGCCTGCAGATAATGTGCGCCTGCAGATAATGTGCGCCTGCAGATAATGTGCTCCTGCAGATAATGCGCGCCTGCAGATAATCAGATAATGTGCGCCTGCAGATAATGTGCGCCTGCAGATAATGCGCGCCTGCAGATAAGTGCGCCTGCAGATAAAGTGCGCCTGCAGATAAAGTGCGCCTGCAGATAATGTGCGCCTGCAGATAATGTGCGCCTGCAGATAATGTGCGCCTGCAGATAATGTGCTCCTGCAGATAATGCGGGCCTGCAGATAATGCGCGCCTGCAGATAAGTGCGCCTGCAGATAAAGTGCGCCTGCAGATAATGTGCGCCTGCAGATAATATGCGCCTGCAGATAATGTGGGCCTGCAGATAATCAGATAATGTGCGCCTGCAGATAATGTGTGCCTGCAGATAATGTGCTCCTGCAGATAATGTGCGCCTGCAGATAATGTGCGCCTGCAGATAATGTGCTCCTGCAGATAATGTGGGCCTGCAGATAATGTGCTCCTGCAGATAATCAGATAATGTGCGCCTGCAGATAATGTGTGCCTGCAGATAATGTGCTCCTGCAGATAATGTGCGCCTGCAGATAATGTGCGCCTGCAGATAATGTGCTCCTGCAGATAATGTGCGCCTGCAGATAATGTGCTCCTGCAGATAATGTGCTCCTGCAGATAATGTGCGCCTGCAGATAATGTGCTCCTGCAGATAATGTGCTCCTGCAGATAATCAGATAATGTGCGCCTGCAGATAATGTGCTCCTGCAGATAATGCGCGCCTGCAGATAATGCGCGCCTGCAGATAATGTGCTCCTGCAGATAATGTGCGCCTGCAGATAATGTGCGTCTACAGATAATGTGCGCCTGCAGATAATGTGCTCCTGCAGATAATGTGCGCCTGCAGATAATGTGTGTCTGCAGGTTTCTCCTTTACGTCCCCCTTTTAGCACAATATTACAATGCAGGTGCTAAAAGAGCTGCCTGCATTCTAATGCAGCATTAAGCCCCGGGATGCCGCCGCGTGCATCCCCTCCATGGAGTCCATAGGACTCCATTGAGGCAGATGCTGTCAGTCACATGACCTGCCGGATCTCGCCTTGCGAGATCCAGCAGGTCGGCGTAGTGATCTGCAGAGGGAGACTGGGGACTTTTCCCCCCAGTCTCTCCGTGCTCTCACCGGACAGAGTACCGGTCCTCGCCGTGGGATGGAAGGTATGGGATTAATTTACTGGGGGGGGGGTGTTACTGCTGGTGCTGACAGATTCGGCAGTAGCGGGATCCAGTTAGCACCAGGTCCAGGCTGTGGTTAACCGCGGTCGGATGGTAATTAGTGTTAGTATATTGTAATACTAACGTTAATTAACACTTTGTGCTCTCTATGCGTAACATGGGGAGCGCAAAGTACAGTAACCTCGCACTGAAAAAGTGCACGATTCCAATCTCTAGCAGGTTTTTTAACCCGTTAGCGTTTGGATTGTAATATGGTGCGCTCGCGCTAGGGCCACCGGGGCTAACGTTAACGCTCACACAGGTGAACACTAATGTTAGCGCGAATAATGTAATAGGGGGCGTAATGTGTGTATTTGGGTTTCAGATCCGTTTTTCATTCTCCATATTTGTTTAATTTTCTTGCTGTTTCAGGGCACAGAGGTTTACCCGCTCCTCTGCACCGTGCACCGCGATCCGGCAAAATTCTCCACTCCGTACAAATTCAATCCCAACCACTTCCTGGACGAGAACGGCAAATTCAAAAAGAACGACGCCTTGAGGGCATTTTCTGCAGGTGATACAAACTTAGTTATATGGTTGTGTATCGTGTGTCACGACATCCAATCAGTGAGTAATGCCTAGACTTGCGCCATTTGGCTTAAACTGAATTGATAGACAGAATGTCAGCGATTCAGACTATTGGAACCATCTGGAAATCCGAACCCCTGACACAACAAACTGAAATGCAAAATATAGTTGCATTAGGCTGTAGGGCAGCACATTTCATGGCATTCCCCTGGGACAAAACAAAGCTTCACTCTTATGCAATAGGGAAGCCCTTTTCATGCATTGCAGCAGCCTTCTCATTTCCAGCACAGATTCTTCCACGAGATTTCATTTGTATTGTAAGAAAACCAAGCCTTTATCTTGTATTAACCCCTTCACTACCAAGGGAATTTTTTTTTAAAAAGAAATGAACAAACACACAGTAAGGTTTTTTGGTTTTTTTTTTTGGAAAAATAAATTTTTTATTAATTTTACAATAAGAAATACTTGGAAATATTCCCAATGTATTCCTTCCTGTAATAATCTATTTCAGAGGCAGACACCACCATCTACTGGCAGAAAGGAATAACTGCAGTTCAGGTCCCTGTGTAGGATCAACTGGGGTGAATTCGGTCAGACACATTCCCAGCTGGTTTTAAAAAGTGTTGGCACCTCGTGAATCGTGATCACGCTGCTAAAACTTTGGCCATGCTCTAGAGCTCAATGCAAAAAAAAATTGTTTGCGTCAGAGAAATTTTATGTGCGATTTTACAGCATAGCCCCAGATCGTGCAAGCACCACCTAGAGCTGCTGTGCCTCCTACTGCTTAACTTGTATATACAATCACTGCAGTGAAGGGGTTAATACTGGGTAACAGCTCTAGCACTAATTTTTTAGATACTTTTCTCTCCTCGTACAGGGAAAAGGATTTGCCCCGGGGAAAGTCTGGCTCGGATGGAATTCTTTCTGTTCCTCACCACGATTCTGCAGAACTTCAAGATGACCTCACAGACTCGATTCACAGAGACCGACATCACCCCGAAGATGGCTGGGTTTATAAACACCCCCATCCACTACAAGCTCTCGTTTATTCCTCGTTAATTCTATAATACGACCTTTATTTAGATAAATCAACTAATCTCCAGTTAATGCAGGATTGTGGAACAAAAACATCCATCACTTTGTCTCTAAAACTAATATAATCAATGAATCAGAGTTCAGATCGTTGTATAAATTTATAGAAACCCTTTCAGCAGAGGAGGTGGATACTAGCACAAACACAAAGGTATGAATCCACTTATCAGACATTTGGGACATCGCTTTACCATTTTGTTTGCAATAAAAAAAACATTAAAAAATGAAAACTATAGGGGTTACTCAAAAAACGACGAACTTGCTGCTATTGAATTGCACCGACCGGTGAATTTCCCCATACAGTGCAATTTTGTGGCATATCGTCTATTCACGGAGCTGTCAATTTGACAAATACTGGTGAATTGACAGCGAAATGCGTTACAGTTTGCCGCGATTCGGCTATCTTCAGCGGCAGCGAAATTGACCCATAGAGAAATAATGGTTAATCTATTCAGAGATGCTGAACTGCACCGAAGTGTCAGTGAAATGCTCAGATTTTTGGTGATTCAGTTCAAACAGGCGAATCCCAAAAGGTTTCAATGTAATTTTTTTTTATTGTTTCCATTTGTTTATTCAACCGTTTGTTCTTTTCATATTCAGCAAAACGTAATTTTATTTATTTATTTGAAAATCTTTTTGTATTTTTAGGCAACATTTTTGATTCCCAATTTATGTTTTAAAGGCTTTTTTTAAATTCTGTAACTAACCTTTTTATTATTTTTTATAGGAACTTTTTTAATATTTAGACACATTTTAATGCATTTCTATTGGTTTAAACACATATTACAAGAATAACAGAATTGTTTTTTGTTTTTTTTGCAGTTTGGTGGCCAGTTCAGCGATCTGTGGCGACTCCATCATTGGCGCATTTTGGTGACCTTGCGGTAAATAGTGATTTCACCACAGGGTCAGCGAAATTAAATCGCTGAAGCGCACCAAAGTGTGCCGAACCAGAAAGCACTGACATTTTGGTGCTTTCTGAATAACCCCTTATGTAATTCCTATTTGGTTCGGTCCTTAGATTTTTGTATCAGTTAACAATTGCCTGATTGCGATATTGTGTTATGACCCTTTATTTATTAGTGTAGCATCTTTCCTTGTTATTCTCCTCTACTGTTGCTAGGCAGAGTAAAAAAAACAAAACCTAATCAGCTGTTTGGACGATATCCAAAAAGCTGCTATGGACTTTTTGGGAGGTGCTGTCATTCACTGTCCACAGCTGTCTGACAGCCCCCTGCTGGTAACTAATGGAACTCAATAGGCCAGCAAACAAAACTGTCCTAGCTATTCAGGCCAGCCTATTGAACTCCTGGCTGGGCTCTTATTGGCTTCTTGCACTAGGGGGTGGAGTTGTAAGATCTTTTCCCAGATGCAGGTGATTAAGAGAAACATATAATGTAAATTTACTCGCTCCCTCCACTAGAGCAATGGATTGTACTTAAGTAAGTATGCTCCCTCCCTGTTTGTAGATCTTTCAACATGCGGGCATCACCCATTGGGTCTCTTTGGGTCCTTGTGTTACTTAGAACCCTTTATTGGCAGAAAAGGCACAGGTACATTGTGATTTATTTAACACACCATGTACCCATACCTCAGATTCATTAATGAGCACTGTGAATGCTTTGGTCTCCTGATAGTGAGCTCTGGCTGTGCTGGAGACAACAGAAATCCGCCTGACTCACAAGGTCCGGGGTGGTTGGGGGGGGGGTCTATGCTTAATAGCAAAAGAGCAATAGTAAACAATAGAATATGTTTTCCTTTCATACATTGAATCTTCGTATCATTAAATCGAGTTATTTAGGAGAAAATTAGGCAGGATTAGTGTTTATTTTTTATTTAATATTAATAGTAAAATCACTTATTTTCACTTTTAGATTTTTTTGCTGAGTATGGTTTATGTATAAATATTTTGGCTAAATTCTGGATTACAATTAAAATTTAAATTTAGCCTCAAAATGGCCATTTTATTTACCTCGTTAATAAGAATATATCTATATGGTTTATTCCCTATATATGAGATTGTATGGCAAGACTACCTCCAAAATATATAGACAAACATGTTCCTATTCATGATTAAAGACATTAATGTTTCCAGTCTGGTGCCACCAACTAGAAATGTCAACGGCCACCCCATATATGATGCTGATCTTCGGTATTAATGCAAACTACACTGGATCCTCAAGTTTAGTAGCTGGACTTGTTTAAATGTCCCCAACATTAGGAGATGTGCGTTTCGGGTTTTGGAATTTCGGAATTTTCACGAATGTTTTCGGATGCGGCCGAATTTCCGAAAATTTTTAGATCTGAAAATGGCAGATCCGAAACGAAATATTTTCGGAATTTTCGAATGGACTTGAAATGTGTCAAATCGAAATTTATTGCTTTGAAACGAGGAGAACAGACTTTCCGAAAAAACGAAAATTTCCGAACTTACGAAAAGTCGATACAAAAAACGAGCTGACACGAAAAATGGTCGATATTCCGAAAAAAAAAGTACACGAAAAACGAATCGAGCCGAACCGAATCGAAACAGAAATCGGTCGAAACGAGTCGAATCGAAAAGTTTAAAAATCCGAAAAATCAAACCGAATCGAACCGAAAAAAAAATCGGTGCACAGGCCTACCCAACATGGTGATAACTAAGGACGTGGAGTCTCGCTGATACTTTATTTGAAAAATACAGAATTCCTTGTGTCCCACAGGATTACAAATATTGTAAGCTACAAAGGAAGAAGTGTAAGTGTATAAAACAATGTGGAAACCAGTAACTTTATGGAGCAAAATCTTATGAATTAAGCTTATATCACCCATATCATAAAGGTGTGTATATTATATAGAACATTGGTTATTTTGAGAGAAAATAAAAACAATTATAGACCTCTAAGGAGCAAATCAGAAAATTGTTTCCCCTTGGAGCTCATTAGCTACACTCCCTGTATGTAGCCGTGAATTCTGGGCAAGGCATGAAAAGCAAGTCTACAGTGACGTAGACACCAAACATGTCAAGACGCTACATGCAAAGTGCATCATGATCCTGCAAAATTCTCAGCCCCAAACTAGTGTTAATTTAGTCAACTAATACTTTTTGACAAAGACTTGGTTATGGTCTAGTTTTCAGAACTGAAAAAAATTAGTTGATTGAGTTATGCCGACTAAAACTGTAATGAAAATCTGACATTTTCATCAACTGATAAAACCGATATGAAAATATTAGGGAGGGACTAATTTAAATTTGTTTTTAGTTGTAAGATATGACAAAAATGCCATTTAGTTTTAGTCCTATCTTAGTCTACGACTAAAACTATGATGAAAATCTATTAACATTTGACTAAGGCTAGGGTCAGACGAGCGTGATTTCTACGGACTGTACGTTCGTGCACACGGACGTACGTTAGTACGGAAGACGCAGTAGTGGCCACACAGTCCATTTTTTTCACTGATGTATATTTTGACGGATGTAGGAGAGAAAATAAAATAAAAAGCAAAAACATTTTGTCCGTGAAAAATGCTGGACGTATAAATGCCGTCCGTCTGATCACGTTCCATCACTCACACACAAAGCTATGCAGACGTTGCGGACGCAGCACACTTTGTGCGGCCGTTCTAGGGGTTGTACGTTCTTGCCTGCCTTGCGTCCGTGGGCCGCGGCCATTGTGCGTCCGCAGTTCAGTGCGGACGTACTTCGTGTGTCGGGCTCCGATGGGCTTCCTGTCATGCTATCACGGATGTACTTTTAGGCGCAATCACGGACGTGAACACTAGGGATGTGCGTTTCGGGTTTCGGAATTTTCACGAAATTTCCCGATTCGTGTCTTCGGATTCGGCCGAATTTCCGAATCGGATCGGACCCAAAAACCGATAGATCCGAAAAGTTTTCCGAGCCGAAACGAAAAATTTTCCGATTTTTCGAATGGACTCGAAATGTGTCAAATTGAAATTTATTTTTGCTCTATTCATGATTTCGGTTCCATTCGTGATTTCGGTTACATTTCGGTAATTCTGGAAATCGTATATTTAACTATTATCGGTTATATCGCTGATTCTGTAAATTTTGTATTTGTAAATGCGTATCACTTGTTTCTTGTGGCATTCGGGTCAGTTTAGTGTTTTTTAAATCGTTTTGTTCATTTTTTTTGTTCCTTGGCTTTCATACCATTTTAATATGATTAAATAAAGTTGTGAAATGTATATTCAATTATTCATAAGAAAAAAAGGATCTTTATTTAATAAAAAAAAAACACAATTGAAACGAGGAGAACAGACGTTCGGAAAAAACGCAAATTTCCGAAATTTCCGAAAAGTCGATACAAAAAACCAGCAAAGTGACCCGAAAACACGAAAAATGGTCGATATTCCGAAAAAAATTTACACAAAAAACGAGCCGAACCAAATCGAAACAGAAATCGGTCGAAACGAGCCGAATCGAAAATTTTAAACATCAGAACCGAACCGAAAAAAAAAATCGGTGCACAAGCCTAGTGAACACTACGCTCGTCTGACCCCAGCCTAAAACTATGATGAAAATCTATTGACATTTGACTAAAACTGTGGTGAAAATCTAAAGACATTTTCATCCACTGATAAAAATGTTAGTTTAATTCAATTTTAGTCATATTTTAGTAAATTGAGTGAGCATGACCCCAAACAAGTTGAATCTCAACCACTTCCTGGAGGAGAACATCAAATTGAAAGGGAACGAGGGGCTGATAGCTTTTTCTGCAGTTACAAAATCTTTACAAGAAACAAAATATACAAAAACTATGTTTTTAGAAATTACAATTTCAAGCAGGTGATGTGACACCAAGGCTGTGCGTTATATAAAGAATATATTATGTCAACACTCTAAATCTTAACATCGCTACAATCATTGTGTCAAAACAACTCCATCAATCATTTGAAGTCCATAATGCAATGTAGATAATATCTCTAATTATAAATTAATTTCACGAGCCAATCAGAGTGATTACCATTTCACTTGGCACCGAGGTGAAAGCCAGGCAGTGACATGTTTCAAGAGTCGTACAAATAAATTTAATTATTCCCTCTCTTTCTTCAGTATCCATAACACTCTGTTGCTCTGCACACACACACACACACAAACACACACACACACACACACACAATATTCTATACATTCCCTGAGAAAGATACATTTATGACCCCCTCACACCAATCCTTGTTAAACACCCCTGTGTAGACCCCCTCTATGTGATGTCATCAGCCGATGGTATACTATAGGCAACCAATAAATGGTGACACACACATTGTGTGCGTTTCTAATAACGCGGATTTTTATTCACTATGTACAGTTGTGTTCAAAATTATTCAACCCCCACTGAAATTGAGTGTTTTGGCCATTTTGACATTGATTTTGATCATTCAGTCATCTTGCTTACAATTAAATCAAAGAGGCACGTGTAGGTCAGACAAATATAACATAACATTTATAATGAAATAACACAAATGTCTTTTCTGTGCTCACATCATTATCAGTTTTATTCAACCCCAAGTGACATTCAATCTTAGTACTTAGTACAACATCCTTTTACAGTTATAACAGCTTTTAAACGTGAAGCATAGCTTGACACAAGTGTCTGCAGCCATCTACGGGTATCTTCGCCCATTCGTCATGGGCAAAAGCCTCCAGTTCAGTCACATTCTTAGGCTTGCGCACTGCAACTGCTTTCTTTAAGTCCCACCAGAGGTTCTCAATCGGATTTAAGTCAGGTGACTGTGATGGCCACTCCAAAATGTTCCAGCCTTTAATCTGCAACCATGCTCTAGTGGACTTGGAGGTATGCTTGGGATCATTGTCCTGTTGAAAGGTCCAACGTCTCCCAAGCCTCAGGTTTGTGACGGACTGCATCACATTGTCATCCAATATCTCCTGGTACTGAAGAGAATTCATGGTACCTTGCACACGCTGAAGCTTCCCTGTACCTGCAGAAGCAAAACAGCCCCAAAGCATGATTGACCCCCCGCCATGCTTCACAGTAGGCAAGGTGTTCTTTTCTTCATAGGCCTTGTTCTTCCTCCTCCAAACATAGCGTTGATCCATAGGCCCAAACAGTTCTAATTTTGTTTCATCAGTCCACAGAACACTATCCCAAAACTTCTGTGGTTTGTCCACATGACTTTTGGCATACTGCAGTCGACTCTTCTTATTCTTTGGAGACAGCAAGGGGGTGCGCCTGTGAGTTTGGCATGGAGGCCTTCATTACGCAGTGTGCGCCGTATTGTCTGAGCTGAAACTTCAGTACCCACATCTGACAAATCTTTTCTCAGTTCCTCAGCAGTCACACGGGGACTTTTCTCCACTCTACGCTTCAGGTAGCGCACAGCAGTCGAAGTCAGCATCTTCTTTCTGCCACGACCAGGTAGCGTTTCAACAGTGCCCTTTGCCTTGAATTTGCGAATGATGCTTCCTATGGTCTCTCTTGGTATGTTTAACATCTTTGCAATCTTCTTATAGCCATTGCCCTTCCTGTGAAGAGTAATCACCTCTTCTCTTGTCTTCCTGGACCATTCTCTTGACTTCACCATGTTTGTAACCACACCAGTAAATGTCTAGAAGGAGCTGAGTATCACAGTCATTTTAAAGCTGCCTAATTGGTGCTTATTATGCTTTATTGCTGCTCCGTGACATCCACAGGTGTTTTCAATACCTGATTGAAAACACTTGAATGAACCTCTGTTCTTCAGAGTGGTAGTCTTTAAGGGGTTGAATAATTGTGTCAATGAAGAATTCACAAAAGAAACATTTACTACTGTATTACAAAACCAATTGATGTCATTTTAGTTGCATATGGTTCTTTAAAAAGTCCTTGTAGGATTTCATTCTGAATACAATTACAAATGTCACTAAATTCCCTAAAACCCTTTACAGCATTGGGGGTTGAATCATTTTGAACACAACTGTATAGTTTGTGATATCATTATAGGTTTTTGTTGTTTATATTTTTGAATCCCAGCTCAGTATCGATAAAATCTTTTACTCCCAGCTGGCTGCACCTTGTTCGCCACGTGCTGCCTCGGAGCGGTTTACTGGATTCAGGGTGCGGTGTCTCCTATGAATTAAAATGCTGGCCGCGAGCAGTATAATTAATTAAAATATCGTTACCTGTCCTGAAGATGCTTAATTAAAGGCAAATTAACCCCTTAGTTACCAGGCGGTTTTACGAAAATCCGTCCTTTAGTGCCCGCTGCTGTTTTTTACGTTTCTGCGCTGTTTGTGTTTAGGTCAAATTTCCCCCTTACCCATTTATGGAACCCACACATATTATATACTGTTTTTATCGCCATTAAATGTACTTTCTAAAGATACCATTATATCCATCATATCGTATAATTTACTATAATAAAAAAATGAAATATGATGAAAAAAATAAATGGAAAAAACACACTTTTTCAAAATGTAATCCCCAAAATCAACAACCGCCAAAAAAGCTAAATAGTTTTGAAATCTGTCCTGGAGATGAGAAATACCCAATTTTTATATGTTTTTGCTTTTTAACCCCTTCACTGCTGAGCCAGTTCAACTCTGTGCGCTGAGTTCATTCTGTCCGTTTTATGCTTATAATTTTTAGATGCCAGATTAAGTCCTATTTAACCCCTTAAGGACGGGAGTAATTTTACGACTTTGGCGCTCTTTCGGAAGTGAAGTTTGCTGATGTTTTTGCTCATCATGTTTAAACGCAGTTTTAAGTCACGTATTATTATACCACCCAGACAAATTATATATCGTTCTTTCCGGCAGACTCGGCAGATTAATAATATATCATAATTATATATATACGTCATGTCCTGCCAGAATGCTATAACAAAAAATGTAAAAAAATTTGAATTTTCAATAAAATTTCAATCATCCACAGTGTGTAAAGTGTTTTTTTTTTCACATTTTATTATCCGATCCTTTGCGGTTATATTCTATGGGGTAGACTTGGGAACCCATTTTTTTTTTTTTTGGGGGGGGGGATTACGTGATTTTAGCTAAACCCCCCCCCCCAAAAAAAAAATCATTGGTGAAGCATCATTGTTCACATTATAATTGAAATGTGAACAATAATGCTGCATCAAAAAAAAAAAAAAAAGCACGTTTTTATTTTTTTATTAATTAATTAATTGTTTTTTAATTTTTATTTTTTACACTTTTATTTTACTTTTTTCATTGTCATGTTTGATATCGTTGGAAAGGCCATGCTCAGACCTTTCCATCGATATCAGGCCCCTAGCTGCCACCGATCAGGAGATAAAGGCGTTCAAAGAACCCCCTATCTCCTGCAAGGGATTTCCATAGGAAATCCCTTTGCAGCTAGGGGCTTCCCCAGTTAACTGACATCATCGCGCATGGCGCGATGAGTCAGTTGACGCGGGGGGGGGGACCCAGAGGTGGGGGCTGCCATCCAAGATGGCGGCCCCCACCGGAAATAGGCCGCGATCGGGCACAAATTAGTGCCCGGTCGCGACCTGGCAACTCATGGGTTAACCCCCATACATCGCTGGAAAGGTCAGGCTGTGACCGTTCCAGCGATGCTGGCCACAGCCGCCTAGTCCCCGGCGATGGGGAGATAGAGGGATCCGAAGGATCCCTCTCCTCCCCTCCAGGCGCTTCCCCATGCTCCGGCGGGGGGGGGGGGCGCCTGAAACTGACGTCATCGCGCCAGCGCGATGACGTCAGTGCGCCGGGAGGCTTGAAAATACGCAGATCAGGCTTCATCGAAGCCAGATCAGCGTGGGAGCCGCCGGGGAGGTAAGTATTACCGCCGGCTGGGCTCCTAATGCCGAGGACGTTCCATGCCGTCCTGCGGCATTAAGCCCGCCAAATGCAGGACGGCATGGAACGTCCTGCGGCGTTAAGGGGTTAATCTCCCCAGACAATTCTTTTTTAAAAAAATAAAAAATATTATTATTGTTTTACACCAAACCTGGTCGTGTTTGGTATCATTAGAAAGGTCATGATCATGCATTTCCAATGATCGTAAACATGACCCTCTAGCTGCCACGGATCGGGAGATAAAGGGATCCAAACAATCTCCCTATCTCCACTTGGCAGCTAGGGGTTTAACTGGCCCACTGACATCCTCACACATATGGTGAGGATGTCAGGGGGTGACCCAGAGGCTTGGCTGACACCCAAGAGGTCAGCCACCTTCGGGTTTGAATCACGATTTGGTGCCGAATTGCGATCCAGCAACGTAGGGGTTAACTCTATGCACCGCTAAAAAGGAGAGACTCTCCCCATTTCAGCGGTGCAATTTTTTTTCTAGCTCAAATACTTGGGGAGATAGAGGGCTGAAAAGGAGCCCCCTTCATCTTCCTGATTTTTGAAACAGGTGCCGGTTGGCGCCTGTCGATGACATCATCACGCACCGTGATGATGTCATTGCACCGGATGGGCCCCCTGGAGAGGTGGGGCAGGCTTCCAGCCTGCCAGTCCACTGCAGGAGCCCAGCAAGGAAGGTAAGTATCGGGCGGGAGGGAGGTTAGGGGACCCTGACATACCATGCACGTCCGCGGGTCTAAGGGAGACGTCCTGATCGGACGTACATGGCACGTCAGCAGTCGGGAAGGGGTTAAATAAAAAGAAAAAATACAGAAAGAACTGTATAATAGAACAAGAACTCAGTATGCACACAAAGAATGTAGTCTGTGTTAAAGGCACACTACCACTTAAGTTGTAACTAGATTACATTACAATAAAACCACTTTTATAAACATGTTAACAAACCACATTATAAAAACACATGCTGCTGTCATAGCCGGATGCACACGCAACCCGACTGGTCAGTTGTGCGATCAGCCAACATAGCCGGATGCACACGCAACCCTACTGGTCGGCTGCCTACACAGCCGGATTGCGCACACAGCCTGCGCGTCTTTTGCATAGGTGAGGAGCTGGTGGATAATCGCTGGAGTAATTTGCTTGAACTGCTCTCTGGAAACTGGATAGCGACTGTTCTGAAAAATTCTCACGAGCTCATGTGCAGAAAAGCATGTCTGTCCCTATAAACACAGAACTGGCACTACTTCACACATCATTGGGAGGGGCTCTCTCGGCATCATATGGTTGTTGTGGGGAATTTGCATAAATCAGAGGAACCAAAAGGTTATTAACAATACGACTACATTAAACCTGATTATTTGGAAAAAAAAATCATATCCTGTATAATAAACTAGTTTTGTCTGTCGCCGGACACAATGCGTGATGGAGACAAACCGCCGCTCCCATGAGGTTACAATCTAAAAGGAAAAAGAGGTGCCTGTTCCCGTAAATTTACAATCTTAGGCTGGGGTCAGACGAGCGCAGCGTTCACGTAAGTGATTGCGCTTAAGGCTAAGGTCAGACGAACGCAGTATTAACGTGCGTTTAGCCGCACTAAATCACGGGCGTGCTAGCAGCAAATGACGTCCAATGCCGGGCAGCATATGAAGAACGGCCGCACGAAAGTGCGGCAGCGCAACGCAAGTGGCAAACGAACGCATTTTTTCGAGAACGTCAAACTGCTAGTACGGACGTACAGAGTGCGCTGCGTCCGCTAGCGGCGTGTGTGCGTGATTAGGAGACGTCAGACGCTGCTAATGTCCGGCCAACATAACGTCCAGACACAAAAAGGGTTTTATTGATGATCCGTACAAAATCACGGACGAAAATGCGCATCGTATGACCGCTATCGCGTATTCCGTGAAAAAATACGTCCATTCGTTCGAACGCACTTTTTCACGGACAACGCGAAAAATGCGTTCGTCTGACCTAAGCCTTAAAGTACGTCCGTGATAGCATGACAGAAAGCCCATCGGAGCCCGTTACACGAAGTACGTCCGCACTGAACTGCGGACGCACAACGGCCGCGGCCCACGGACGCAAGGCAGGCAAGAACGTACAACCCCTAGAACGGCCGCACAGAGTGCGCTGCGTCCGCAACGTCCGCATAGCTTTGTGTGTGAGTGATGGAACGTGGTCAGACGGACGGCATTTATACGTCCAGCATTTTTCACGGACAAAATGGTTTTGCTTTTTAATTTATTTTCCCTCCTACATCCATCAAAAATATACGTCAGTAAATAAACGGACGGTGTGGCCACTACTGCGTCTTCCATACTAACGTACGTCCGTGCTGCACGGACGCACAGTCCGTAGAAATCACGCTCGTCTGACCCTAGCCTAAGAGGGAAAAGAGGAGCCGCTCCCGTGAGTTTACAATCTAAGAGGGAAAAGAGGAGCCGCTCCCGTGAGTTTACAATCTAAGAGGGGAAAGAGGAGCCGCTCCCGTGAGTTTACAATCTAAGAGGGAAAAGAGGAGCCGCTCCCGTGAGTTTACAATCTAAGAGGGAAAAGAGGAGCCGCTCCCGTGAGTTTACAATCTAAGAGAGGAAAGAGGAGCCGCTCCCGTGAGTTTACAATCTAAGAGGGGAAAGAGGAGCCGCTCCCGTGAGTTTACAATCTAAGAGGGGAAAGAGGAGCCGCTCCCGTGAGTTTACAATCTAAGAGGAAAGAGGAGCCGCTCCTGTGAGTTTACAATCTAAGAGGGAAAAGAGGAGCCGCTCCCGTGAGTTTACAATCTAAGAGGGGAAAGAGGAGCCGCTCCTGTGAGTTTACAATCTAAGAGGGAAAAGAGGAGCCGCTCCGTGAGTTTACAATCTAAAAGAGGAAAAAAACAATCTAAGAGGGGAAAAGAGGAGCCGCTCCCGTGAGTTTACAATCTAAGAGAGAAAGAGGAGCCGCTCCCGTGAGTTTACAATCTAAGAGGGAAAAGAGGAGCCGCTCCCGTGAGTTTACAATCTAAGAGGGGAAAGAGGAGCCGCTCCCGTGAGTTTACAATCTAAGAGGGAAAAGAGGAGCCGCTACCGTGAGTTTACAATCTAAGAGGGAAAAGAGGAACCGCTCCCGTGAGTTTACAATCTAAGAGGGAAAAGAGGAGCCGCTCCCGTGAGTTTACAATCTAAAAGAGGAAAGAGGAGCCGCTCCCGTGAGTTTACAATCTAAGAGGGGAAAGAGGAGCCGCTCCCGTGAGTTTACAATCTAAGAGGGGAAAGAGGAGCCGCTCCCGTGAGTTTACAATCTAAGAGGGAAAAGAGGAGCCGCTCCCGTGAGTTTACAATCTAAAAGAGGAAAGAGGAGCCGCTCCCGTGAGTTTACAATCTAAAAGAGGAAAGAGGTGCCGCTCCTGTGAGTTTACAATCTAAGAGGGGAAAGACTGAGGAGCCGCTCCCGTGAGTTTACAATCTAAGAGGGAAAAGAGGAGCCGCTCCCGTGAGTTTACAATCTAAGAGAGGAAAGAGGAGCCGCTCCCGTGAGTTTACAATCTAAGAGGGGAAAGAGGAGCCGCTCCCGTGAGTTTACAATCTAAAAGAGGAAAGAGGAGCCGCTCACGGGAGTTTACAATCTAAGAGGGGAAAGAGGAGCCGCTCCCGTGAGTTTACAATCTAAGAGGGAAAAGAGGAGCCGCTCCCGTGAGTTTACAATCTAAAAGAGGAAAGAGGAGCCGCTCCCGTGAGTTTACAATCTAAAAGAGGAAAGAGGAGCCGCTCCCGTGAGTTTACAATCTAAGAGGGGAAAGAGGAGCCGCTCCTGTGAGTTTACAATCTAAGAGGGGAAAGAGGAGCCTCTCCCGTGAGTTTACAATCTAAAAGAGGAAAGAGGAGCCGCTCCCGTGAGTTTACAATCTAAGAGGGGAAAGAGGAGCCGCTCCTGTGAGTTTACAATCTAAGAGGGGAAAGAGGAGCCGCTCTCGTGAGTTTACAATCTAAAAGAGGAAAGAGGAGCCGCTCCCGTGAGTTTACAATCTAAGAGGGTAAAGAGGAGCCGCTCCCGTGAGTTTACAATCTAAGAGGGGAAAGAGGAGCCTCTCCCGTGAGTTTACAATCTAAGAGGGGAAAGTGGAGCCGCTCCCGTGAGTTTACAATCTAAGAGGGGAAAGAGGAGCCTCTCCCGTGAGTTTACAATCTAAGAGGGAAAAGAGGAGCCGCTCCCGTGAGTTTACAATCTAAGAGGAAAGAGGAGCCGCTCCCGTGAGTTTACAATCTAAGAGGGGAAAGAGGAGCCGCTCCCGTGAGTTTACAATCTAAGAGGGGAAAGAGGAGCCGCTCCCGTGAGTTTACAATCTAAGAGGGGAAAGAGGAGCCGCTCCCGTGAGTTTACAATCTAAAAGAGGAAAGAGGAGCCGCTCATGGGAGTTTACAATCTAAAAGAGGAAAGAGGAGCCGCTCCCGTGAGTTTACAATCTAAGAGGGGAAAGAGGAGCCGCTCCCGTGAGTTTACAATCTAAAAGAGGAAAGAGGAGCCGTTCCCGTGAGTTTACAATCTAAGAGGGGAAAGAGGAGCCGCTCCCGTGAGTTTACAATCTAAGAGGGGAAAGAGGAGCCGCTCCCGTGAGTTTACAATCTAAAAGAGGAAAGAGGAGCCGCTCCTGTGAGTTTACAATCTAAAAGAGGAAAGAGGAGCCGCTCACGGGAGTTTACAATCTAAGAGGGGAAAGAGGAACCGCTCCAGTGAGTTTACAATCTAAGAGGGGAAGAGGAGCCGCTCCCGTGAGTTTACAATCTAAGAGGGGAAAGAGGAGCCGCTCCCGTGAGTTTACAATCTAAAAGAGGAAAGAGGAGCCGCTCATGGGAGTTTACAATCTAAAAGAGGAAAGAGGAGCCGCTCCCGTGAGTTTACAATCTAAGAGGGGAAAGAGGAGCCGCTCCCGTGAGTTTACAATCTAAAAGAGGAAAGAGGAGCCGTTCCCGTGAGTTTACAATCTAAGAGGGGAAAGAGGAGCCGCTCCCGTGAGTTTACAATCTAAGAGGGGAAGGAGGAGCCGCTCCCGTGAGTTTACAATCTAAAAGAGGAAAGAGGAGCCGCTCCTGTGAGTTTACAATCTAAAAGAGGAAAGAGGAGCCGCTCACGGGAGTTTACAATCTAAGAGGGGAAAGAGGAACCGCTCCAGTGAGTTTACAATCTAAGAGGGGAAAGAGGAGCCGCTCCCGTGAGTTTACAATCTAAAAGAGGAAAGAGGAGCCGCTCACGGGAGTTTACAATCTAAGAGGGGAAAGAGGAACCGCTCCCGTGAGTTTACAATCTAAGAGGGAAAGAGGAGCCGCTCCCGTGAGTTTACAATCTAAGAGGGGAAAGAGGAGCCGCTCCCGTGAGTTTACAATCTAAAAGAGGAAAGAGGAGCCGCTCCCGTTAGTTTACAATCTAAGAGGGGAAAGAGGAGCCGCTCCCGTGAGTTTACAATCTAAGAGGGGAAAGAGGAGCCGCTCCCGTGAGTTTACAATCTAAAAGAGGAAAGAGGAGCCGCTCACGGAGTTTACAATCTAAGAGGGGAAAGAGGAGCCTCCCGTGAGTTTACAATCTAAGAGGGTAAAGAGGAGCCGCTCCGTGAGTTTACAATCTAAGAGGGGAAAGAGGAGCCACTCCCGTGAGTTTACAATCTAAGAGAGGAAAGAGGAGCCGCTCCCGTGAGTTTACAATCTAAGAGGGGAAAGAGGAGCCACTCCCGTGAGTTTACAATCTAAGAGAGGAAAGAGGAGCCGCTCCCGTGAGTTTACAATCTAAGAGGGAAAAGAGGAGCAAGAGGACTGTTTTGCAAGAATTATTTCTGAATCCACTAGAGGGCGCTGAAACCCTCCCTATGCTCAAACACACACAGGGTTATTCAAAGAGATCCGAAAAGTGACCACACGTTCTGTGACTTTTCGTTCCCTGCACTTCGGGGCGAGTTGTTGATTCCTAGTTCGCTGACCCTGCGGTGTATTCAGCGAGCACCACAGGACCCCATAGTGTAGGGAATACTCGCCGCAAACACGCAGAACACTCACCGAAAACCCGCAGACACCGCCGCAAAAACCAAGCCGAATACGCCGCAAAAATCCAAGCAGCCGCTCATCACAGCGCAGAGCAGCCACTGGAAAAGCCCAACACGCAGATGAACAGGGTGAAAAAAACAAAAAAACAGTACGCTTGAATGTTTGAAATTTGAAACGCTGTTTGCAAAAAAACTACTGAACAAAAATGTCTGAAATTTACATATAAAGATCCTATGAATGATAAAAGGGCTGTTACAGAAAAATGAAAAAAACTGTAAAAAAAAATATTGCCAAAAATACCTAAAAGATACTGAAAAATCTATAAATAAAAGAGACTTTTTGCTGCAGAATAAAATAAACGGTTTATTAGATATTGGATTAAAACGGGAATATTTTTAACATTGAAGCCTATGGGATTCACCTGAATAAACCTGTCAAATGAAAACACCGAATGGCAGGGCAATTCGGCAACTTTTCACTGCTGGTTTTTGTTCTCTGAATAGCCGAAGCATTGGGGATTTCACTGCCCTCGAACAGGCACTGTATGTGCAGGCAATTCGCCAGATTTTTTCGAACTGCCTGCTCTCTGAATAGGGATGAGCTGTTGGGTTCAGAGTTCGATTCGAACATGGGCCGTTCGAAAGTTCGTGAATTTCGAACTTTTTGGGATGTTCGCCAAAATTTTGAATTTTTTTTTTTGATTTTTTTTTTTAAAAACGATGCTTAAAAAAGAATGCAGAATATTATAAGCAATGGTTTATTAAATATTGAATTAAAACGGGAATATTTTTAACATTGAAGCCTATGGGATAAAACATTCTTGTTGCTAAAACATCAGCCAGACGAGGCCCTCTAATCAGGCACTGTAGAGGGCAGCCCGCCGGAGCCTCCCTCCCAAGGACCCCTTGAGGAGCATGCGGCCGCAGGATGACAGAGATGCGACTGTGCGGGCTGGCCAGCCGGGTGCATGTGGCAGAGAGGTGGCGCAGGGACTCAAGGGAGGGAGCCACAGCAGACACCCCTTTCCCACAACCAGGATACAGGGAGTCCCCACTGACCACCAGGCTAAGGTAAGGCAACAAATTTAAAAAAAATAAAATCCAAGGACATTTTTAAATGTCCCCAGCAACATAAAATAAAACTTTTTTTTTCTTTCTAATACTCACCTGATTCCTGGATCCACAAACTGTAGAGGTGCTGCCTGGCAGTGTGCGGAATCATATGCTGCAACAATTATACTGTAGAGGTGCTGCCCGGCAGTGTGAGGATTCATATGCTGCATTATTATACTGCAGAGAGGCGCTTCCCAGCAGTGTGTGTATTCATATGCTGCATTAATTATACCACAGAGAGGTGCTTCCCAGCAGTGTGTGGATTCATATGCTGAATTAATTATACTGCAGAGAGGCGCTTCCCAGCAGTGTGTGGATTCATATACTGCATTAATTATACTGCAGAGAGGCGCTTCCCAGCAGTGTGTGGATTCATATACTGCATTAATTATACTGCAGAGAGGCGCTTCCCAGCAGTGTGTGGATTCATATGCTGCATTAATTATACTGCAGAGAGGCGCTTCCCAGCAGTGTGTGGATTCATATGCTGCATTAATTATACTGCAGAGAGGTGCTTCCCAGCAGTGTGTGGATTCATATACTGCATTAATTATACTGCAGAGAGGCGCTTCCCAGCAGTGTGTGGATTCATATACTGCATTAATTATACTGCAGAGAGGCGCTTCCCAGCAGTGTGTGGATTCATATGCTGCATTAATTATACTGCAGAGAGGTGCTTCCCAGCAGTGTGTGGATTCATATGCTGCATTAATTATACCGCAGAGAGGCGCTTCCCAGCAGTGTGTGGATTCATATGCTGCATTAATTATACCGCAGAGAGGCGCTTCCCAGCAGTGTGTGGATTCATATGCTGCATTAATTATACCGCAGAGAGGCGCTTCCCAGCAGTGTGTGGATTCATATGCTGCATTAATTATACCACAGAGAGGCGCTTCCCAGCAGTGTGTGGATTCATATGCTGCATTAATTATACCGCAGAGAGGCGCTTCCCAGCAGTGTGTGGATTCATATACTGCAGAGAGGTGCTTCCCAGCAGTGTGTGGATTCATATTACTGCATTAATTATACTGCAGAGAGGCGCTTCCCAGCAGTGTGTGGATTCATATGCTGCATTAATTATACTGCAGAGAGGCGCTTCCCAGCAGTGTGTGGATTCATATGCTGCATTAATTATACTGCAGAGAGGCGCTTCCCAGCAGTGTGTGGATTCATATGCTGCATTAATTATACCGCAGAGAGGCGCTTCCCAGCAGTGTGTGGATTCATATGCTGCATTAATTATACCGCAGAGAGGCGCTTCCCAGCAGTGTGTGGATTCATATGCTGCATTAATTATACCGCAGAGAGGTGCTTCCCAGCAGTGTGCGGATTCATATACTGCATTAATTATACCGCAGAGAGGCGCTTCCCAGCAGTGTGTGGATTCACATGCTGCATTAATTATACTGCAGAGAGGCGCTTCCCAGCAGTGTGTGGATTCACATGCTGCATTAATTATACTGCAGAGAGGCGCTTCCCAGCAGTGTGTGGATTCATATGCTGCATTAATTATACTGCAGAGAGGTGCTTCCCAGCAGTGTGTGGATTCATATGCTGCATTAATTATACCGCAGAGAGGTGCTTCCCAGCAGTGTGTGGATTCATATGCTGCATTAATTATACTGCAGAGAGGTGCTTCCCGGCCGTGTGTGGATTCATATGCTGCATTAATTATACCGCAGAGAGGCGCTTCCCAGCAGTGTGTGGATTCATATGCTGCATTAATTATACTGCAGAGAGGCGCTTCCCAGCAGTGTGTGGATTCATATGCTGCATTAATTATACTGCAGAGAGGTGCTTCCCAGCAGTGTGTGGATTCATATGCTGCATTAATTATACTGCAGAGAGGTGCTTCCCAGCAGTGTGTGGATTCATATGCTGCATTAATTATACCGCAGAGAGGCGCTTCCCAGCAGTGTGTGGATTCATATGCTGCATTAATTATACTGCAGAGAGGTGCTTCCCAGCAGTGTGTGGATTCATATGCTGCATTAATTATACTGCAGAGAGGTGCTTCCCAGCAGTGTGTGGATTCATATGCTGCATTAATTATACTGCAGAGAGGTGCTTCCCAGCAGTGTGTGGATTCATATGCTGCATTAATTATACTGTAGAGAGGCGCTTCCCAGCAGTGTGTGGATTCATATGCTGCATTAATTATACTGCAGAGAGGTGCTTCCCAGCAGTGTGTGGATTCATATGCTGCATCAATTATACTGTAGAGAGGCGCTTCCCAGCAGTGTGTAGATTCATATGCTGCATTAATTATACTGCAGAGAGGAGCTTCCCAGCAGTGTGTGGATTCATATGCTGCATTAATTATACTGCAGAGAGGTGCTTCCCAGCAGTGTGTGGATTCATATGCTGCATTAATTATACTGCAGAGAGGTGCTTCCCAGCAGTGTGTGGATTCATATGCTGCATTAATTATACTGCAGAGAGGTGCTTCCCAGCAGTGTGTGGATTCATATGCTGCATCAATTATACTGTAGAGAGGCGCTTCCCAGCAGTGTGTGGATTCATATGCTGCATTAATTATACTGCAGAGAGGTGCTTCCCAGCAGTGTGTGGATTCATATGCTGCATCAATTATACTGTAGAGAGGCGCTTCCCAGCAGTGTGTAGATTCATATGCTGCATTAATTATACTGCAGAGAGGAGCTTCCCAGTAGTGTGTGGATTCATATGCTGCATTATTATACTGTAGAGGTGCTGCCCGGCAGTGTGTGGATTCATATGCTGCATTAATTATACTGTAAGGCTGGGTTCACACCTGCATTTTTTTTACACGCGCAATTAAAAAAAATATATTAAAAAACGCGCGTATCGCGCAAACGTAAAAAACATGCGAATGCGCATTGCAGCACATTCACGGCCTTAGACTGCAGAGTGAACGCGCTGCAATAGGCCCCAAAGAAGCTCCTGTACTTCTTTGGGCGTAGGACGTTTTACAGCGCGTTCCTGCGCGCTGTAAAACACCCAGGTATGAATGGGTCCCATAGCAAATAATGGGATTTCCCTGTTTATGCGTTTTATAGCGTGCAGGAACGCTCTGTAAAACACTTAGGTGTGAACCGGGCCTTAAGGTGCTGCCCGGCAGTGTGAGGCTTCATATGCTGCATTAATTCTTCTTCTTACAAATTTGGTTACTTAACCCGTTTGTATTTGGATTGTAATATTGTGACATCCAGGGCCCCGGGTGGTGATCGGGCGGGCCCCGGACGCATGCTGCCGCCAGCTGGCTGAATGCCAGGAGCTCCGGCGGCACCCGGCGCAGCTGTGAGTGATCAGGGGGCAGGGCGCGGCGTGATGACGCAGAGCCGCTGGGACTGGTGTGCACCAATTCTCACCATATACAGTAGCACAGTAGTAGTGCCTAAACGTTCTTGAGCTGGTTTTGTTATAACAACTACTCTCGCTCTGTGCCCCTGTCTGGTATATTCCGCTTCTTGTTACTGCTGGTGCGCTTCCATCCTGCCATACACTATAGCGCAGTAATATTTGGGTGCACTGCCACTGACGCCTATATTACCAGATTCATATCATTTTAATATTTGACCGCAGGGTCCAACCCTGCACTCTTCCACAATACCACAAAAGGGTTACGGTGTGAGGGCACTTGCTGCCACCAAAGGCAAAATATTTGGGTGCACTGACGCCTGTACCAGATTCATATCATTTTAATATTGGACCGCATGGTCCACCCCTGCACTCTTCCACAATACCACAGAGGGGTTACGGTGTGACGGCACTGTTGCCGACACTAAAGGCCCAATTTTAAAAGCACCAATTGTTACTTTCATCCAAAGCCTGCATAAGTTTCACCATAATTTAGCCAAAAAAAAATCACTAAACTTTTTCTGCATGTCCTAAATTGTCTTTTCATACAGGCTGCCGCCCCAAGCAGTTGTTTATGAATAGATTAAAGGAAAACCATTTACCGTCATTTGAAACGTAATTTTTTTTGTTTTTACATATTTCTATACATCCTAGAAATCCGCCACTTCACAGGCAGGTTATGGGGACCTCCTAGGCACGATATTTGAAGGAATTTTTGGTTTTTATTTTTAACCCTTATTTCATGGAAAACTCACTGTCCCTTTAAAAACGTTTTTTTTTACTTTTTGTCCTTGTTTCCTGTCCCCCAGGGCACTACCCGGACCCCCATACACCTTTTATGGCAAATATCTAGCATATATGCCCTCTTGGAGGGCATTCTAAAGATCAAACTTTGAGTCCCATTGACTTGCATTGAGTTCGGATCGTGTTCGAGTTCGAACTCGAACTTTTGAAATTGTTCGAGTTCGAATGCGAACCGAACACGGGGGCGTTCGGCTCATCCCTATCTCTGAATAGCTGAATGGCCCCGAAATGTTCCCGTTCGCTGAATTTCAGTGTCCGGTTATATTTCGGGGCTAGATCGACGCTCTTTGAATAACACTGATAGTATCAAATTTAAAGGACTGTCGTTTGAACAACTGTTTCTGCATCCACAAGGGGGCGCTGAGTCACTCTGTATGTTTTAATTTGATGTCATCACAATACTTAACTCACTTACATCAGTTTATATCGATTTACCTACTGGACTACATCACATTCTTTACATTTACGCGCAGGACGTTCACTATGATGCGGCTTTAGAAGAAAAAATAAATAGAAATTTGTGTTTTATTTCTTTTACTTTATTCTTTGTACATTTTACATGGTCGCTGTGACAGACCAACGGGCACACAGACTGTGTGCCTCTGTCAAACGCTTTCTCCAAGCTGGACACCGAAATCCAGCTTGAGCAGACCCCAATCCTTCTCTCTACAAAGCTCCAGGCACGACCAGAGTGGTTGAGCAGCAAAAGCAAACTGACACTTTATTTGAAGAAACAAAAACAGTTGGGACACAACCCCCTCCCTTCCAGAATACTCAATAATATAACCCCTGCAGCCTTGGTCTGTCACAGTCACGTTTGCCACCACTGACAGACTCTGGCCTTTCCAATGACCCTGTACAGTGTATGAGACCGGGTCCAAATGACACCGGGATCTCCTACAACGGGATTGAGGCTATGGTTGCCAGATCAGCCATGTTTTCCTGGACACATATTACTATTCTCGAAAATAGAACGAAAAGACGTTCAGAGTATCGGCGCTATTTCATATAGTAAACTGGTGATATATAATGCTGCTCACCTATTGGGTGTACCTGTCACCTTACCAATATCAAACAGAAAAAATATAAATCAATATATTTAACCCCTTAGTGACCGGGCGGTTTTACACAAATCCGTCCTTTAGTGACCGCTGCTGTTTTTACGTTTCTGCGCTGCTCGTGTTTAGATCAAATTTTCCTCTTACTCGTTTATTCAACCCACACATATTATACACCCTTTTTCCCGCCATTAAATGGACTTTCTAGAAATACCATTATTTCCATCATATCCAATAATTTAATATAAAAAAATATGAAATATGATGAAAAAAATGGTAAAAACACACTTTTTCGTAATTTAATCCCCTAAAGCTATAACCACCAATAAAGACCCCGGCTAAATAGTTTCCAAATTTTATCCCGAGAATAGAAATACCCAATTTTTACATGTTTTTACCTTTTAACCCTTTCACTGCTGAGCCAGTTCACCTATGTGCGCTGCGCTCATTCTGACCATTTTGTGCTAATTATTTTTAGATGACAGCCTAGGTCCTATTTAATTAATCCCCCCCAGACAAAAAAAACTTTAAAAAAAAAAAACATTTTTTTATTTTATTTAATTTTTTTATTATTTTATTTTTATTTAATTTTTTTTTTACATTTTTGTTTAAAACCAAACCTGGTCATGTTTGGTATCATTTGAAAGGCCATAATCAGGCCTTTCAAATGATGGCAAATATGACCATCTAGCTGCCATGGATCGGGAGATAAAGGGATCCTTAGGATCCCCTTATCTCTACATGGCAGCTAGAGGGTTAACTGGCCCACTGACATCCTCACACATATGGTGAGGTTGTCAGTGGGTGGGGGGGGGACCTGGAGGCTAGGCTGACATCCAAGATGTCAGCCCCCCTCCAGGTTTGAATCACGTTTTGGCGCCAATTGGCGCCGCAACGTGATCTGCGGCGAAATGGTTAATGCCATACACCGCTGGAAAGGGGAGGCTCTCCCCTCTCCAGCGGTGCAAACGGCATCTCCATAGCTTCAATGGTTGGGGAGATAGAGGGCTCCGAAGGAGCCCCCCCCTCCCCTCCATTGAAACACATGGGGGCACCTTCTGATGACGTCACCACGCAGCGTGGCGACGTCATCAGCCTCGCCTGCCCATGTAAATCACATGGGCAGGCTTCCTCCCTGTCAGATCGACGTGGGATCCGACGAGGGAGGTGAGTATCGGGCGGGAGGGGATTTGGCGCCGCTGACGTACCCTGTACGTCATCGGGTCTAAGGGAGACCCGAACACAGGACGTACAGGGTACGTCAGCGGTCGGGAAGGGGTTAAGGGAGCGCAGTACATATATTGATGGAAATTGTAAACAAGGATTGACTTAGCTTTAAATTAATCAGCATAGGGTTGAACCTTCTTATTCGGAAATCTGATCATATAATATCATCATCCTATATGAAAAGAAATATAAATTGCGTAGTACAGTATGACAGTTTATAACACACTAAGTGGTGTAAATGGTCGCACTCACAAAGGTGGAGCCCCCAATGGCTCGTATCATTTGGCCTTTAGGTCTCTTATAGGAGGGGGACCTCGCCCATATGGGATGCCTTGAAGTTTTCCTGGGATAGAGGATAACCAAAGGTGGAGTCTCCAATGCCTCTTATCAATTGGCCTTTAGATCTCTTGTAGAGGGGAAACTTCGCCCATGTATGAATTTTTTCTTTTGGATGGCAGGATGTGCCTCAAATGTAAAGGATAACGCTATAGTGCATTATCATAGATACACAAATAAGGTATATAAAAGTGAAAAACTCACGTGATTCAGAGCCTTCCGATATGATGGCTCTGTATATAAGGCATATGGACCTCTTATTTGGTCAGAGGGGGTCCTTCCTCCAGGATAGAGATAGATAAACTTCCAAAATGAAGAAAATTGAGCATAAAAATAAAAGAAAATTTAATAAGAATAAAATCCGAAAAGAACAAAATCCGAAATTGCACAGAACAGAAAAACAAATGAATACGAAAAGAATAAGTACGAAAAGAATGCAAATCCGGTGCAGTATGGGCTGGGCATGGCTGGGGGCAAAACCTCGTCCTCTATAAGAGATATATCGACGATATTCTCATTATTTGGCAAGGGGATATGAATTCACTTACACAATTTATATGTCATCTTAACCATAACTCTTTGGGTATTCAATTAGAATCATGCATAAGCACCGAAACAATAGATTTTTTGGATTTAAATATCTATATAGAAAATAAAACGGTTAAAACTAGAACCCATTTTAAGGAGGTACAAGTTAATAGCTATATCCACCAAACGAGCAATCACTACCAACCGTGGCTCCGAGCTATACCAAAAGGACAAATGATGAGGATGAGAAGGAACTTGTTTACAATTTCCATCAATATATGTACTGCGCTCCCTTAAATATATTTATTTATATTTTTTCTGTTACATATTACTATTCCATGCAGAGGGGAGCACAGGGGAACATGCGGCCCTGTACCATGTATAATTCATATGCTGCAGGAAGGAAATCAAGACAGCTCACCTGGGATTCCTCTGTGATTTCTGATCTGCAGTGTATGGATTATACATGTTGCAGGGTGGCATTTTTCATGCACTGCCCAACAGCAAGAATAAACTATAAGTGTCCAGGAAAACATGGCCGATCTGGCAAGCCTAATTGAGGCTAAGGGGGGAGGAGCAAATGCCCTCTGCCCTTCTCCTGGATCCAGCAGTGAGCAGGAGGCCGGTGCTGGTGCAGAAACGCCAAGGTC
This sequence comes from Leptobrachium leishanense, assembly GCA_009667805.1. Lineage (NCBI taxonomy): Eukaryota > Metazoa > Chordata > Amphibia > Anura > Megophryidae > Leptobrachium > Leptobrachium leishanense. Next base: position 44,173,422 of record CM019071.1, read on the forward strand.
ATCAGGATCCATGCCAAAAATGCCCAACTTCTGGAGTTTTAGCTCCTCCCTTCCAAAATAAATAGACAAATCAGATTTTTAACTTTATTACCGTAGATTTTAAAGCGTGTAGAGTCACCATCATCTCACCGTGCCCCGAGTAATGTCACCCCACAACATGTATAATCCATACACTGCAGGTAAGACATGACAGCAAGAAGAAAGCAATTAATGATAAACTAAAAGTATGGCTGCCAGGTCGGCCATGTTTTCCTGGACACATATAATGTATTCATGATGAGGGGCAGTGCATGAAAAATGCCACCCCGCAGCATGTATAATCCATACACTGCAGGTAAGGATTCCCAGGTGACCTGCCTTGATTTCCTTCCTGCAGGATATGAGTAATACATGTTGCAGGGCAGCACGTTCCCCTGTGCTCCCCCTCTGCATGACATAGTAATATGTGTCCAGGAAAACATGGCCGCCCTGGCAAACCTAGCTACAAGCAGGGCTGAATCTCTCTCTATATCTAAACACACACAGAGAGGGAGAATATGTTAAGAGAGCAATCCAATCCTTCTAGAATATTCATTTAAAGGGAGATATAAAAAAGGAAAATCTAGATACATTTGGCAAATGAAGGTGGAATTTAGGAAGATTTCCATTTTGCTCCACCCAATTATCTTCGCCGCATAAAAAGTGCTTCTCTTCCTAAGTAAAAGGAGATTAATGACCTGGTGTCCAGCATGGAGGTCACAGGGATCGACGCGCTGCTTGCTGGGATCATCTCATTCTTCTGCTTCTACATCCTATGGAATTCAATGCGCAGGAATCAGAACCTTCCTCCAGGTCCCACTCCTCTTCCACTGGTTGGGAACCTGCTCCAGATCGACAGAGGACAGCTGGTGAATTCATTCATGAAGGTTTTTTTTTTTTTAAATTTTCCAGGATTGAATATTTTAAGAGACATATCGATTTAATGACCTTTTAAGTTGCTTACATCAATTTCCTTAAGACACAACTTAATGGATCTTTATGCGACGAAGATGCACAATGGGTCGGAGGGATTTAATCCGAGACAACTGGCATTCACTTTTGAAAATAAACTAATGGGTAAAAGGGACCTTATTGCGGTGAGGTGACTAAGGCTAGGGTCAGACTGAGGCAGTGCGAACGCGCGTTCTGGCGCACTTAATCACGGCCGCACTAGCAGCAGATGCCGGGCAATAACGGCCAATATACGAAGTACGGTCGCACAAAAGTCCGGCTGCGCAACGCAAGTGGAAAATGAACGCATTTTTTCGAGAACGTTAAACCACTAGTACTGACGTACAGCGTGCGCTGCGTCCGCTAGAGGCGTGTGTGCGTGATTAGGAGACGTCAGACGCTGCTAATGTCTGGCCAACATAACGTCCAGACGCAAGAAGTGTTTTATTGATGATCCGTACAAAATCACGAATGAAACTGCGCATAGTATGACCGCTATTGCGTATTCCGTGAAAAAATACGTCCATTCTTCGAACGCACATTTTCACGGACAACGTGAAAAATGCGTTAGTCTGACCCTAGCCTTAATGGTTAAAAGGATCCAATGAAAGTAAGGTGATAAATGGGTTAAAGGGATCTAATGACAGCCAGGTGGTTAATGGAATGTAATGACAAAGAGGTGAGTTAGTTAGGTTAAAGGGACCTAGTGGGAGCAAGGTGATTTACTGGGTTAAAATTCAGTAATTGAAGTGATTAATGGGTTAAAGGGACCTAATGAAAGTGAGATGATTAATGTTTTAAAGGGACCTAATGACAGCAAAGTGATTTAATGGGTTAAAGGGGCCTAATTGTCATGAGATCTATATGGGTTTAAGGGATCTAATGAAAAACAGGGGATTAATGAGTTAAAAGGACCTAATGACAGTGAGGTTATTAACTCCTTCACTACAAAGATCAAACTAGCTTGGGCTTCAAAGGCACCATCCAGTGTCCTGATATCGAGAGATCTCGCTCTGCTGCCCAAAAGCTAATGCCATTTGTTTGCTTTTCGGGCTGCAGAAGGTGCCCCCAAAGTTTTAACCCTGTGGGCATAATGTCCAAAGAGCTAAACCTGTGTAAAACCAGCTGATTGGCTGTACAGACAGACATCAGGGATTCGGCAAGCTGATACAGTGGCAGCCTGTGGTAGATCCAGTATGTGCGTTTCATTCCGAATCGCAACTCAGACAAAATTCTACCGATTCGTATTTCTGAAGCACTTCCAAAATAACGAATCGGTTCCATCCGAAACAGATTATAACGAATTGATCCTGGTTTCACCAATCCATTCGTTTCACTTGTTAAACCGATTCAGCACCGCGTCCCTGTCCATTGACGTGTTGCCGAATCTATTGTATTCAAAACCACAGGCCCTGGACAGTGACATGGGGACGTTCGGTGCGATTCAACAGCAGTGAAATTCCCCATAGACAAGTAATGGTTAATCTATTCAGAGAACGCCAAACACCGAAATGCCTGAGGTTTCAGTCAGAAAGTTTAAACCAGAAAATTCCATAGGTTTCAATTTAAAAAAAAAAAAAAAACATTTGCAGCAAAAAAATTTTTTTTTTTAATGAAAATTTTCGGATTCCCAACTATTTGAAAATGACAAGGCTTTTTTTCTTTGCCGAAGCAGCAGGTGTTTTTTTTTTTTTGTGTGTGTGTGTGTTTGTGCACCTGAAACAGGGATTTTTTTGCTCTTGAGCCTCGCAGAGCTGCTGTCATTGGTGCTGAAACATATTTGAGCACCAAGGACAGGGGAATTATGGTATCTATCAAGGCTAGGGTCAGACGAACGCAGTATTAACGTGCTTGTAGCCGCACTTAATCACAGCCGCGCTAGCAGCAAATGACGTCCAATGCTGGGCAACAGACGAAGAACGGCCGCACGAAAGTGCGGACACAAGTGGCAAACGAATGCATTTTTATGAGAATGTCAAACCGCTGCTACAGACGTACAGAGTGCGCTGCGTCCGCTAGCGGCGTGTGTGTGAGATTAGGAGACGTCAGACGCTGCTCATGTCCGGCCAACATAACGTCCAGACGGAAAAAAGTTTCCTGGTTTGGATCCGTAAAAAATCACTGCCGTAATTGCGCATCGTATGACTGCTATCACGTCTTCTGTGAAAAAATCCGTCCATTCGTTCGGACGCACTTTTTGACGGTCAACGCGAAAAATGCGCTTGTCTGACCCGAGCCTTATTCGTTTCACTTTCTGAAATAAAGAATAAAAACTAAAGAACGAATCAAAACGAAATACAAAATACGAATCACGGTAACATAACAAACTAAAAACATAACGAATCGATTTTCAAAACAAATCTTTTCAGTGTGCACAGGTCTAGCACCTGGTTCTCTGCCTCAGCTGTAGCTTAATGTGGCAGTAGATGGCACCATCTACTGGCAATATGTTAGAACAGCAAGACTTGGAAAGTCCGCAAATATTTCTTACTGTATAATTAAATGATTTTTCAAAAAAAACACTGGTTCCTGACAATGTTTAATGGGTTACTAGTCATGTAGCTATGGACGCACTTTCAAACACTCCATGGGATAATATTAATGTAAATATTCCTTGTTTCCGTCTCTCAGTTCTCGAAGCAATACGGCTCCATTTATACATTGTATTTTGGGCAAAACCTGTGATTTGTCTGAGGGGTATGAAACGGTTAAAGAAGCCCTCATCGATAAAGCAGAAGAATTTGGAGGACAGGGAAGACTGCCGACCCTGGAGAAAGTTGTACAGACGTACGGTGAGTCAGACTCTGCTTTTCAACTCTAGATATTTTTCAGTTTCTTAACATTAATTCGGTAAACACCTCATTAGCATAATTCATGCAGAAGCGATGCAGGACATTTCTGTAGGGATTTGACAGGTTTCTGTTGCTTCTTTGCATCCTCAGCAAATAATGATCATATTTCTATACGGGATTTTTAACCGGGCTATTCATGTCGCCGACATATCGGTGCTCTCTCATTCCCCGCGCCTTCCTGCACTTCAGAGAACAAAAGTTACCCACCCTGCGGTGAATTCAGCATCCCGCAGGAGGGGGAGAGTGTGTTTGAAAATTGAAACTGTTTGCAAAAAACCTCTTGAAGGAAAATGCCTGGAATTTACATAGAAGATTTTACGAATGATAGTAAAAAGGTCTGTTACAGAAATCAATTTGGGAGGGGGGGGGGGTATGCCAGAAAATCTATAGACTTTTTGCTGCAGAATTTTATAATGAACGGTTTATTAGATATTGAATTAAAACAGGAATATTTTTATCATTGAAGCCTATGGGATTTGCCTGAATAAACCTGTCGAATGAAACCACTGAACATCAGGGCATTTCACTGACATTTCTCTGCTGTTCAATGTGAATAGATTAACCATTGCTTCTCTATGGGGGATTTCACTGCCGTCGAACAGCACCGTATGTGCAGGCAATTCGCCAAAATTTGAACTGCCTGCTCTCTGAATAGCCGAATGACCCCGGAATTTCACCGTATGCTGAATTCCAGTGTCCGGTTACAGTTCGGCGACATATCGGATCTCTCTGAATAACCCCCTATGTACAGTATTTTAAGACTAAATGAATGCGCTGACAAAGTTTTCAGATTGGTTAGAAACGCAGGTTTTTAGTGACCTATAATTTACAATACTGATTTTTATTTTCCTCCACGCACACCCAATATTTCTTTAATACGTAATAACCAAATATAGGGCTCTATTCCAAGTTTGGTCTTCACTTCGAGCCAATACCACCAATAAACGCAGTGTCCATTTTCATTGTGTTTATTTATGTTGCTGATCTTTCATGTATTTTGTTTTTCTCTTTTTAGTTAAGAAAATATTTTCCTTTGTCACTGGGCGCATCCATTATGTGATTTTGTGTTGTATCTTTCCATCAATTGCTCCTCACTGCGCGGCTTTGGCCATAGTATGGAGTGAATGGGTCAGTCACCAACTCACATCATTGTATTGTGTGGGATGTATTCAAAGGGCATTGTGTGTTGTCATTGACATTGTCCTGAAGCAAAATCATTTAACACCAGGGTCTGAGAAACGTTATTCGTTTCTGAATAGCATCAGGCACAGATGAAGAGCGGGATGGATGGAACAGCTTGTTCTCCATCTGCTTGGGCCATATTTGTGTCCCCCATAAAAAGTATAGGAGACATTAATGTACAATAACCTGACACTACATCTGAGATGCAACTCAGGATGGAATAGGATGGGTAAAAATAAGCACAGCACTCAAGCCGATATGCTTTATGGGATGTGATCTGATCTGGCCCAACACTTCCATAGACTATATGAAGGCTCTGGTAAGTTTACAACCACACTGGATAAGTGAACAATACATCAACTTTGGAATAGGACCATTGTTTGATGCCCAGCTTCAGCAGGTTTTAGCAACTGACTAGTCCATTGTGGGAAAAGTTGTGCTTCGACATGATTTTTTTTTTTTTTTTTTTTTCAGGGATAATTTTAAGCAACGGGGAGCGATGGAGGCAGGTACGAAACTTCACCTTAAGGAACCTGAGGGAATTGGGATTCGGCAAGAAGAGCTTTGAGGAGAAAATCCAGGAGGAAGTTAAAAATGTTGTGGAGGAGCTAAAGAAACTCAAAGGTTTGAACATTTGGTTAATCAAAAAACAAAAATGATTACCTACACATTGATCCATGATGGCTACATGCGACTAATGGACATTCTGAACAACAAAACCAAAAGGGCTAGCAGGCATAGGCTGCTTTCAGCCAAATAGGTCCCCAGTTTTGGGTTTTGTCATGCTATGTGGTGGTCCCCCCCCTCCCCCATTCGGCATTCACCGCAGAGTTCCCGAAGTGCGACGAAGGAATCTGCAAACCGCCGAACACCACCAAACCGATCGAACGTATCCGAAGCCCTCTGATCAGAATCAAAAATGTTGCTGAAGAAAAAAAACTAAAAAAAAAAGACTTACTGCTGCAAAGAAAATTAAACGGTTAAATAATTTAATAAACTGGATTTATTTTTATATTGTAAAAAATAACTTCACTTCCTGTATGATTTTATATATAAATATTGTGACTCCAATACATAACTTTTTAATGTGCCCCATTTAGTTCTAATATAGAAGAGCTACGGATCTCCCTTCCACTTGATGGCTATCACACGTGATATTGGGTGGCTTAGGAATGTTTTTGTAAACCAGATGTGGTAAATTTATTCATCTCCGACATGGCAAATGTATTCACGCCATTTAAACTCTAAATCTGTTTCCTGAGTGGCTATTATGCCACACACTTTTTGTTATATTCGATATTATCTTATTAGATGTCATCTAGACTGATGAGCAATTCTATTTTCTATCTCGAGTGGTTGTTTTCTTTTGCTCTTACATTGGCGGCCAATGTAAGCGCCTGCGAAAGCACTGCATCTTTTTTGTGAAACGGACCAGAAGCACCAAAAGAGATATAACTTGCTTGTTTGGTAAATATGAATAGGAATATTGTTATTGATTTAATTGTTGAGATTTAACACATTGAAACCACCGAAAACCTGGGAATTTCACCAACTTCTCAGTGCTGTTTGGTATTCTCTGAATAGACTTCTCTATGGGGAATTTCACTGCTGCCGAAGGTCGGCGAATTGCCATGAAATTGCAACGTAGAGGGAAATTCAGTTCAGTGCAATTCCATGGCAAATTTGGCTCTTTGAATAACCTCATGTATGTGCATGTTTGCTGTGTTTTCTGGGAAAGACAGGACCCAGTGGTTGTCCGCGACGTGTAGGAACCGCAAATTGCACAGCGCTATGGGACTCACACCTTTTCCATACACAAGTTCTGTAGCTCCTGAGCAGAGCGCAGGATAGGAGCTGAACGCACATGCACAGATCTGGTCCAACACTGCCTCTCTGAGAATGCTCACTACAATGATGGGTCTCAGAGAGTGATGTTGGCCGCGCTTTGTGTTACATCACTAGCATCCAATCTAGTGAGCAGTAGTCAGGAAATTCAAAATCCCGGCTGATGGTGATACTGTATGGATGAACTGAAGGAGGTTTTCCCACGCAGAGTATTCTGCCAGATGGGGGGAGAATCCGGGGCACTCCTCATATATTCTGACCGCTTTAAAACTATAAAGTGTTCAGGATAAGTAGAGTGTCTTAAATGTCATATAAATCAATGAACACTATTAATCTACCAACCAGACCTGACCTGGCAGTTGATGGACAGAGGTGCCCTTTATGTCCACACTGAGATTTTTAAAAACTGAAGCTGTCCTTTTTTATTTTAGATTTACCCACTCTATAAATGGGATTTCTTTGCTGCAGGAAAACCCTTGGATGTGACTGAGCTATTCATGAACGCCATTTCCAACATCCTTTTCTCCATGTTCGGAAACCGCTATGAGTACAATGATGAGACATTCATGAAGGTCCTGGCTATTATGGAGCAAACATTCTATCTGATCAGCTGTTCATGGGGGCAGGTAAATGCGTTTTTTGTTTTGAAGGTACAATTTTAAGAAAAAAATCACAATCGTTCAAAACTATGGATTTACTTTTTTTTTTTTTTTTAGTGGGTTATGGGTATTCAACAAAGAAGTATACAAAAAAGACCACATCCAACACATGTTAAGTTTTGTTCTAGATCTTTCTGTTCGACTATTTTTTTTTTTTTCCCATAGCAGAGGATCCCTCCCCTCAATCCTTAATAGATAAAAGAACAACACACAAGACTTTGTAACAGAGCTCCTAACTTGACTCAAGTCTCTCCTATTAAAATGATGTTGCTTTCTGTAGCTATCTGGGAAACCACATTGACCCTTCCCAAATACGACAACCGCTTCGTGTCATTGCGCTATGATGTTAGTGCTAATTGCTGCAACTTGGATCAACAACTTTGTATAGCTGCTATCCACAACATGAGTCGAGACTGCTTGTAGGGTCAAAACAGAACTGTTTTTATTAGGGAGGAACATATATTTATGCAGTTAAACATGGGTCATTAATGCAATGCATACACAAACCTCCCCTAGCAAATGTTGTGAGTTTCTTAAGTTCTGATCTTACTGCTCCTTCTGCTTCACAGCATTTTTTTTTACATCATTAGACCAGGACAGAAGATAATGGGATAAACATTGTTCCACATTCCTAGACAAGATGGGACAATGACAGTCGTGATGGGAAACAGGATTACAGTCTAAAACAGCAGAAAATGGTGCAGTGTTTTGCCTGACAAGGCAGATTGTCAAAAGACCACTCAAATATCAAACACATAATTAACACATTCCTGAGAGGGGATGCTGGAAAAGGCTGAGATAACACACTCAGCATTCCCATCAGCAGATAGTAACAGATACACATAGACCATAACGACAGACAGTAACCTTATTCTTGCATAACAAATCCCCGAACACCCCCTCCCAAACAGGACCCTGAGCCTGCAATCCTGGGGTCCGCGACAGGCTTTATTCACTAACCACCATTCTGCTATTGAAAGTATTGGTTTAGTTTGAACCACGATGGATCAAGTACAGCGACTGTCATGACCCCTACGCGCGCTGCTGTGAAAAGACGCCGGGTTAAGCCGCTCACTATCTATCCTAGACCCAGATAATCACGTGCGCTTATCTACCCATCCCAGCCACACTTTCTCTCACAACAGGCGCGATATACTGATCCCAGGATTGCAACGCAGTACAAATCTTCTTGAAGTGGGTAATGACTACGTCTCCCACAATCCCTGAGATCACTTTCCTACTCTATTAGTAACGCTGCCACCAGTCCTCATGGACACTACGCGCGTCGCAACAGGAGACGCAGGGCTTAGCAGCCACACTATCTGCCTACCCCAGACTCTGACAGTGACTACAGATCCCTGCCGTCTGACGACCGCAACTCGCAATTTCTTATATATAACCGAGCGTAAAGCAAATAGCAATACTCCCAATCTCTTAGTTAGCGTGGATTTCATCAGCCAGAATCAGAACTTAAATAGGTTTATTTATGATATAGAACAGATTATATATATATAATCACAGCGCATTTGTTACAGGAAAATTATAGCTAGAATAAATCAATTAATTACACCCTACACAGCAAATAAAAGAAAAGGGTTAACCACAGAGCAATTACTTACGAAAAGTTACTCATTAAGCTAGCATGAATGGTCTCCTGGAGATAGGAACATGGACCGATCAGTCCTCTTTCGAAGGTACCCCAAGTGATCAGCCCAAAGCACATGGCCAGTTCTCAGAATTTATACACTTCCTGATCCTTCCAGCCCACACCCACAAATGGTCCAGCCTCATGCACTACATATCCCAAAGTGCCCTTCTCGATCATGCTCAGTACGCTTGTCAATCTTTAATTGCCCAAAGGTGTCCATCTCTCCCCCTGACCCCCCCTTAGAGCCCTTAGAGATCAAGGATGTGTTTCCTGTCTTTGAAGATAGGGTCTAAATCTTGGTGCCTGGCTGGCTCCCAAGGTGTGATTACCAGGATACACAATATGTCAGGGCACAAAAGACATTCCCTTTTACAGTTACGTGATATATCCTCCCCCCAAGGGAGAAAGCTAACCATTTTAATTACATTTTAGCAGGTCTTCCTCACCAGCTGTGGACACGGGGATACGCTTCCCAAATGGTCAGACACCAATATGAATATGGCGATATGGAGGAGATTATATATTATATATATACAAGGTGGAAAACCTGCCCAGAGAGCAGTCTATTGTGGATATACTGCCCCAGCTCGTGGATATACTGCCCCAGCTCGTGGATATACTGCCCCAGCTCGTGGATATACTGCCCCAGCTCATGGATATACTGCCCCAGCACGTGGATATACTGCCCCAGCACGTGGATATACTGCCCCAGCACGTGGATATACTGCCCCAGCACATGGATATACTGCCCCAGCACGTGGATACTGCCCCAGCTCGTGGATATTTGGCCCCCACCTCTCATGGATATTTGTCCCCCACCTCTCGGATATTTGCCCCCCACCTCTCATGGCTATATGCCCCCCAGCTCAGACCCCAGACCAGACATGGGGCGGCTGTTAGAATTCTCTATCGGCATTCGGACAGCCACCCCATGAGCTCCTCATACTTACCTTCCTGAGCGGCGAAGTGAAAGTTTCCCCGCTTCCGGTCGTTGAAGGACCCAAGCCGCGGTCACGTGACCGCGGCTTGGGTCCTTCAAAGAGCGGAAGCGAGGGAACTTTCCCTTCGCCGCTCGGGGGTTGGATGCGCACGACAGCCGGGTAGAGGCTGCGAGCCACTGATGTAAATAAAATACATCAGTGGAAAAAAACAGACTGTGTGGCCACTACCTTGTTGTCAGTCAGTACGTCCGTACTGCACGGACGCACAGTCTGTACAAAATGTGCTCATCTGACCCTAGCCTAACCAGGAAGGTTTCTGGCCCTCTGTAGTGGGAGTAGGCATGGGGGCAGTTCCAGTTTTGCAGTACAGTAAAGGGATAAATCAGGCATGGTCTAAGCGGAGAGTTTTGCAACCATGATTAGTTTCCATAATCTGTGGCAGATCAAACTGGACTGTATGCTAGAGTCCATGGCTTCACACCCTGGCAGGGAGTTTAAGGGGACGACCATGTCTGGTTGTTGCCAGGGCTCGGGGTTGATTGTGACAGAAACTAAGGGGAGAACGAAACCAGAACAGGACAATACTAGATTCTAAAGGTATGCAAGGGCTGGAGGCAGGGCAGGAACAAGGCAAGCTGGCGGTCTCTGGAAACCAGGTAAACTGAGAGGTGTGTGTGTGTGTTTGGTTTTTTTTCCCCACTTGTTTGCTGAATCGTGTCTGACTCCTCAAAAATAAATCTGGCAAGGTGGAAGGGGTGAGCTGCCGGGTTACGCTTTTATTCTTCTGCAGGAGAAAGATAATCCAAGCTCCGAGTTTAACGAGTGGAATCTTGTCGCCATAATTCACAACTTTTTTATGGCGGGGACAGAGGCGGTTTCCAGCATGCTCAGAAATGCTCTGCTCATCAATCTCTACCACCCCGAGGTGCAAGGTCAGTATCGGGGCTAATGGAGTTTCTCTGACTTAGTCGCTACTCGTTACAAAAAGCCAGTAGGTAAAGTAATAACGTGCTAGAATGGGGCATTTGTTCAGGTTTCTGTCAGGAACCTAGACCAGAAACACGCACTGGTTTTTCATCTCCTTCATTCTGCTCTCAGAAGCTCTGCTTAATCCAAACCGGGTTTTGGTGCTTCTCCCTTCAGTCTTGCAAGGCATTCTGGACCTCCTATGTAAGGGTCCTTGTATTAATGCCATTGCATAGAAGTACATGGTATGCCCAGAGGTCTGTTTTACGTGTTCCTCATATCATGTCTGCCGTGTTTTAGAATACCCAAACTCTACCATGTTTCATAACTAGCCTTGCCATGTTTCTGATGCCCAAGCCCTGCCATGATGAAGGCGCCATGTTCCTCTGCTCTCTTCGCCCATATAGTCCTGTCGATCTCCCCCCTTAGCCCTCACTGATCTGATGATACTAAAGCTATAACCAGGCGGAGTTTTAGGGAATCTTTATGATAATTAACATAAATGTCACTTATTGTAACTTCTAAGGAAAGATACGACTGAAACCTTAAAAGCATAACCTTGTGTAGCTCACACCTTTTTGTCGGCCGGATAGGCAGTTTGAGAAAGTTTCGTGGGGGCGTCTCACTCACTAACACCAGGATTTGACCTGAATGGGGAATTTCATTGTAGCTGCAATTTTGGGGCTATTGTCTATTCACTAATACGGTGCATTTTGCTGCAATACAGCGACACCAAAGTACTGTAAGTTTGTTCTCCTATGGCATTAATAATAATTTTTTCTATTCACAGAATTGCACCAAAATTACCTGATTTTCAATTCAACAGCTTTAAACAGGCGAATCCCATAGGTTTCAATATAATAAATGTTTTTTTTTTATTTTTTTTTACATTTATTTAATATTTTTCCAAAACCTTTCTATTTCTAAAATACTTTATTCTGTAAATTTTTTGTTTTTAAGGATATTTTTAATATTTAAACACCTTTTTACTACATTTTTAAAAGACAAGGAGACTTACAGGGTTATTCAAAGATTTGAAAAGTCACCGCACGTTCTGTTATTTATTTTTTTCGTTCTCCGCACTTCAGGGCGATCCTAGTTTGCCGATTGCCGACCCTGTGGTGTATTCAGCAAGCGGGCCCCCGTAGTGCAGGGAATACTCACCAAACACTCACCGCAGAAACGGTTGGATTAACCACGCCGGAGAAACCCAACTAGCCGCCAATCACGGCGCAGAGCAGTTGCTAGAAAAAGCCGACACGCAGATGAACGAGGTGGGGAAAAAAACAGAAACTGTTTGCTTGAAAGTTTCAAAAGTGAAACGCTGTTTGCAAAAAAACTTCCGAATGAAAATGTCTGGAATTTACATATAAAATCCAATGAATGATCATAAAAAGGGCTTTCATGAAAGATGAAAAACCCATTTAAAAAAATTCCTAAACGGTTTATTACTATTAGATAGACATGTGCACAGCACAAAATTTCGTTTTGAACTAATGGATTAGTCCTAAAATGCAATTTATTTAGTTACTAAAGAAATTCGTTTTCAGTTCTTTAGTATGAAAACTAATTTCATTCATCCGAAAACCAATGGATACAATTACTATTGTAGTGGCTCCTCAGAGGGCTGAGATCGCTGCTTGTTACAGTATCTCTCACTCTCAGCACAATGTGGGCCATATTACATAGTTGGTGCTAACTTAACCAGAGCTGTTGTAAACTTCCCAGAGCCATTATAGCCTATGGAGGTTTTCAGTTTACAACAGCTCTGGTTAAGTTAGCACCAACATTGTAATACTGCCCCGTGTCAGGCAAAGCTGTTACAATTACTGACTGTTTGCTGCTCATCACAGCGCTCAGAGTTTCAGTAAAACTAGTAAATAATATTTTTATATATAAGAGGTTAGAACAATATTATTTCCTTGTTTTACTGAAACTCTGAGTGCTGTTAGTCAGTTACTGTAACAACTGAGCCTGATACATTGTACTGAGAGATAATGTAACAAGCAGCCGATCTCAGCGCTCACAGCCACAGGATTTAAAGGGCTGAAAAAAAGGATCCTCTCTGTATAATGTTTAGAACATCCTCCTACATTAATACCCCTGTCTGTATAATGTATACAACATCCACCTGCATTAATTAATACCCCTCTCTGTATAATATATAGAACATCCTCCTGAATTAATTAATGTCCCTCTCTGTATAGAACATCCTCTTCAATTTATACTTTCTCTGTATAATGTATATAACATCCTCCTGCATTAATTCCCCTCTCTGTATAATGTATAGAACATCCTCCTGCATTAATTAATGCCCCTATCTGTATAGAACATCCTACTGCATTGGCATGTGGAGGGTGCAGAACTTCGGATGTTGCACTCTTCATTGCTGGTCTCCTTCACTCATCAATGTAATATCACAAAAAGGACTGAAACTAAAATGTAGTGCATTTTATTTTAGTTTCTTTCGTTTTTTGTACTGAGCAGTTTCGTTTCTCTTGAGTCATACTAAAACTAAATTATCCCAAAATTCGGACTAAATCGTTTTAGTACTAAAACGAATGCACATGTCTACTATTAGATATTGAATTAAAACGGGAATATTTTTAACATTGAAGCCTATGGGATTCTCCTGAATAAACCTGCAGAATGACACCACCGAACAGCAGGGCAATTCGGCTGTTTTTTGTTCTCTATGGGGGATTTCACTGCCCTCGAACAGGCAATTCACCATAATTTGGCAAACTGCCTGCTCTCTGAATAGCCGAATGCCCCATTCGCTGAATTTCAGTGTCCAGTTACATTTCGGGGCCAGATCGACTCTTTGAATAACCCTGTTAGGTGTGTGTGTGTGTCTTCTGATACTCTATTCTTTACAAACTATGGTGAAATAGAATCGCCAAATTGAGATGCAAAGCACCGAAATTGAGTTCACTTTAAATGCTTTATGAATAGGCCCCACTGGGTTCCAATTAAATAGAATTCTACTTTTAACACATTTTTACGTTAAAAAAATTCTTTTTTCCCAGAGAAATTACACTCAGAAGTCGATGGAGTTATCGGGCGAGACAGGATCCCAAACATTAAGGATAGACCCAACATGCCGTACACGGAAGCTGTAATGCACGAGGTCCTCAGGTTCGGCGACCTCGCTCCTTTCAGTGTTCCTCATATGGTGACCAAGGATGTGGAGTTTAAAGGATACTTCCTTCCAAAGGTACAGAGTCACTGTGGCTCACTGGATTATACATATTAGGGATGCATGATTCCATTTTTATAAGACTTCTTTTTTTTTTTTTTTCTTAGTCATGTGATGCTTTCCAATAAATTCTTTAGTATTTTGCTGAAAGCCTGCCCAATTTATGTTAATATTGAAATGTATGGCCAGGCCCCAAATTTACTTACTGCACAGGCGTACACACACCTCACCTCAGATATATATGTATATCCACACCAGACCTCTGATACATGTATACACCGCAGACCTCAGATGCATGTGGATCTCAGGCAATGGGGTTGCTGACAGAATGCATTAACAGCATTCCACCAGCATTCCCCTGCGGCTGACCATGTGTTTCAGAGTGGCTGTCTGCTTGTGAAGGCTGTGATGCACTCTTGCGACCCCCCCCCCCCCCCACGAAATCACAGCTGGAGGCCACGTCACAGCCTTCACAAGCCGGCGGCTGCTCAGTGGAACACATAGCCAGCCAGAGGGGAACACTGGCGGAATGCTGTTAATGCATTCTGCCAGCAGCCCCAGTCCATCAGATACTGGCAAGCCAGCCCATGCTGGCTTCCAGATATTGGTTGAGAAATCAGGGCATTTGCACTAGTACCAAGTACTTCTGAAAATGCCAGTATCGGCACAGATACCGATCATAGTATTGGATCGGTGCATCCCTCCTAACATTACAAACAATGGTAGATCTGCAACTATTTGCTATTAAAAACAAAACATTATGTAACCATGCTTTTAGGATGCAAAGATCTGTGGGATATAGTCCTTTTCTTCAAACAGGAACATTTTGCACTTTTCAGAACTAAATCTATAAATGGAACAGTCACTGTCTTACCGTTTCAGGGCACAGAGGTTTACCCGCTTCTCTGCACCGTGCACCGCGATCCGACAAAATTTGAAACGCCAAACAAGTTCAATCCCAACCACTTCCTGGACGAGAACGGCAAATTCATGAAAAACGACGCCATGATGGCATTTTCTGCAGGTGATACAAACTTACAAAAATTAAACGTAGGTTGTTACTCAGCAGCTTCTGGTGTTTGTCGAAGTTGCAAAATTTGACAAAGAGAAAATCAATGCAGTTACAACCAATGCCGGCATTTTTCAAACAAATTTAAAGAGAAACAGTGAAGCTTCTCCTCTTTTATGAAATGTGGGTGTTCTTTGCCATGTTTGTAGCTTCACCGGTGTTGGCATTCCCGTTCTGCCATGTGTCTTCATAATCTTGGCACTGGCACTCCAATATGACTAACAGAACTGTGTCAGCCATAAAATTGGTTCAGTAAATTTTGGGCGACAATGCTTATCCCGGGACAAGGCTGGACATTAGACCTGTGCAATTTGCTTCGAATCGATAATAGGCCAAAATATTGGCATGTCGGGTCAAACTAAATTTCCTAATTATCGTAATCCGAACTGAACCGCCTCCAAATAAAATATCCCAACTCAATAAAATAATCCAATCAAATAATATATTTTAATTCAGAATTCTAAAAGAAATGTTATCTCTCTAGACCTATCCCTAACCATAAAACACACAGAAATACTATCCCTAACCATAAAACACACAGAAATACTATCCCTAACCATAAAACACACAGAAATACTATCCCTAACCATAAAACACACAGAAATACTATCCCTAACCATAAAACACACATACTATCCCTAACCCTAAAACACACAAATACTATCCATAACCATAAAACACACAGAAATACTACCCCTAACCATAAAACACACAGAAATACTATCCCTAACCATAAAACACACAGAAATACTACCCCTAACCATAAAACACACAGAAATACTATCCCTAACCATAAAACACACAGAAATACTACCCCTAACCATAAAACACACAGAAATACTATCCCCAACCATAAAACACACAAATACTATCCCTAACCATAAAACACACAAATCCTATCCCTAACCATAAAACACACAAATACTATAACCATAAAACACACAGAAATACTATCCCTAAGCAGAATATGTAACTAAAACCTAAAATTAGAGGACCTATAACCTTTACCCTTAAAGCTGGAAGGAGCAACCCTCACTTGCGCTGTATTTTTATTTTTTATTTTTTGGAAGCTGAATTGCTAAACCGGAGATCTCACCATTTAGTAACACAATGGCCATTTCTGCCTGTTTGCTGATAATGCAGACTCTGATGTGCCACATAAGGGACGCCTTCTAGAGTTTATAACCGTTCATCCCATAGTGAGATTTCTGTAAAGGATAAACCTACACGTTAAAAACGAGCAAATTTACATTGTTTTTCTAAAAGATCTATTCACAAAATAGATATTTTAGTCTACAAGTACATGTTCTGTGTTTCAAACAAATGCTACAGTATTTTTTTTAACTAGAAGCACCAATCTGATCACTCGGTCCTTCACTTTACCAGTCATACATCAGCCTTCTCATTGACAGGACTGATTCTTCCTGGAGATCCCATAGTTAATGAATGAAAACCAGACATTTATCCTGTATTTAATACTCCTCACAGCTGTTACTAAGTACATTATATTAAAATACTATTCTCTCCTTTTGCAGGGAAGAGGATTTGTCCCAGAGAACAGCTGGCCTGGATGGAAGCTTTTCTGTTCCTCACTATGATTTTGCAGAACTTCAACCTGACCTCCCAGACTCGTTTAACCGAGGCTGATATCACCCCAAAGCTGGCCGGGTTTCAAAACTTCCCCATCCACTACGAGCTCTCATTTATTCCTCGTTATCTCTAAAAATGGTTACATTTATAGAATTAACTCAATTCTTCAAAATAAACAGTGGCTGATGTTTACATTATGTCCTGACAAGGAGCTGATTTGTCCTTCATCTCTGAACAAGTAATGTATCCGTGAATTGTATAAATTCATACAGAAGACGACATGTCTGTTTCAGTTTGGCTCATCCGAAATTCTGAACCACCAAACTTAAATACATCTGAATGGTGGGTGTATTTTTTTTTTTTTTTTTTTTTTTTTTTGCACCAGTCAAAATGGCTGTTTGCTGACGTTGCAAAACAAACGCCAGCATTTCACAAGTAAAATCTAAATGGGGACGTCGCAGCTTCTTCTGTTGCTCTGGATTTTGCTTTTGTGACATGTCTGTGGTTGACGCCGTTTCTCGTACGCATTGTTTGTGTAAGGATTCTCCAGGGACTTCTGCATTTTTGAAGCCAAAGTAACTAAAATAAATATTTAAAAAATAAACACACCAGCAGCAACCGCACAATTATTTGAGGAGAAAAATAAGGGTACATTTTTACATGTTGTGATGTTCCTTTATATGCACACTAAAATATTCTCAATCAGTAGCTGATGTTGAGAAAGGCTGAATTCGATGGATGCAGATCTTCTTCTGGCCTATAACTTTCTTTTATGGTGAAAAATCAGCTTCATAGGGGTTAATGTCCCCCACTCAATTAAAAGGTGCTCATGTTACATTTTAAAATATGTTGCAAGGTAAGTAGATAAATCAACAGAGGGGCTGCAATACAGCCCTGCAAAGCCCCGGTTAAAAAGCTGTGGGATTGCTTGCTGTTCTATATGAAAAAGGGACAGTGAAGCGGCGCAGGGATAGGTGTAGTAGTACTGGATGTGCTTCTAAGGATAGTCGCTCAATTTAAGAGCCACATTTGACATGGCTCTACAGAAGATATTAATGAGATATGAGTAAACATGAAAATGTTAAAAATAGTTTGGTTCAGAGAATTGGCAATTCCAAAATTCTAGTACCTCCAGATCTTTCATAATCTCATTTATCATCGACCTATATTCGCCAAAATGATGATGAAACATCGACAATCACCAGCATTTCCAATCATTAAGCCCTAATGTGTAAATCCAAAATTTATGTACATTTATAAAGATTAATAATAACGTATGGAAATTTTGGCTGTACACATTAGGGCTTAGGCTGGGGTCAGACGAGCGTAGTGTTCACGTCCGTGATTGCGCCTAAAAGTACGTCCGTGATAGCATGACAGACAGCCCATCGGAGCCTGACACATGAAGTACGTCCGCACTGAACAGCGGACGCACAACGGCCGCGGCCCACGGACGCAAGGCAGGCAAGAACGTACAACCCCTAGAACGGCCGCACAAATTGCGCTGCGTCCGCAACGTCTGCATAGCTTTGTGTGTGAGTGATGGAACGTGGTCAGACGGACTGCATTTATACGTCCAGCATTTTTCACGGACAAAATGGTTTTGCCTTTTAATTTATTTTTCCTCCTACATCCGTCAAAATATACGTCAGTGAAAAAACGGACTGTGTGGCCACTACTGCGTCTTCCGTACTGACGTACGTCCGTGTGCACGAACGTACAGTCCGTAGAAATCACGCTCGTCTGACCCTAGCCTTAATCATTAATCATTGAAACATCGAGAATCCCCAGCATTTCCAATCTTGCCATATTGTGCCTTGGCAGCACAGTGAGGTTTTGGAGTGACAAGACAAACGCCAGAGAAGGCAACAAACTGGAAGATACTTCGAAGATTCCGAGATGGACGCAGGAACCAATTAACTAGTAGATACACACTATTTAATGAGATTATTGGGGCAAAAGGAGAATCCGAGGGATAATCTGTAAGGGTATATTTGTTTTCTATCGCCCTTGAGAAAATCCAGCCAGATGCTGCCTGGGAGGGGTCACTGGATTCAGGGTGGGGCTTCTTCTAGGAATTAAAAATAAAATGCTGATTCCAAGCAGGGAAGTTGTAGAGTCAGAACACCCTGAATAACGCATACGTATCATTTAAGGCATCTTCCCCCATGATGACAATGTGGTGGGGAAAAAGCAGGAAACCTTCAGAAGAAACACGTGCTCACAAAGAATACAGTCTCTCAGTTAACAGAGTCCGGGGATCAATGGCCGCTCCGTGCACTGCATCGCTGGTTATTTATAATTTAATTTCAGCAAAGGCCAGAGTATGACCTTTCCAAAGATACCAAACATGAACAGGTTAATGTAAAATTTAAACTCATTTTCAATTATAAAGTGAACATTGATGCTGCACTCGCCGTCTCATTTCAAACCCCACCAGCACGTGTTGATGAGGTGTTTTGTTTTTTTCATATTATCCTCATGATTTTTTTAGTTTGTCAGAGTAAGACGCCCCCCTGTGGTGGATAAACAAAAATATTTGTAAAAATAAAAAACGAAAGGGGTTATTCAGAGACGGCTGATCTGGTCCCGAAATGTACCGAAAAGTGAGTTTCCCGTATGGTGACATTTCGGGGCCATTCAACTATTCAGAGAGCAGGCAGTTCGACAGATATTGATGAATTGCCAATGAAATACGGTGCCTGTTCGGCCTCAGTGAAATCCCCCATAGAGAAGCAATGGTTAATCTATTCACATTGAACAGCAGAGAAATGTCAGTGAAATGCCCTGATGTTCAGTGGTTTCATTCGGCAGATTTATTCAGGTGAATCCCATAGGCTTCAATGTGAAAAATATTACCGTTTTTATTCAATATCTAATAAACCGTTTATTATTTTAATCTGCAGCAAAAAGTCTCTTTATTTATTCATTTCTTTAGGATCTTATAGGTATTTTTCAGCAAATAAAATTTTATGTTTTTTTTTTTAAAAAAAAATTTAAAGCAGTTTTTCTTTTTTCTGTAACAGTCGACCTTTAAATTATCATTCATTGCATCTTTATATGTAAATTCCAGACATTTTCGTTGAGTAATTTTTTTGCAAACAGCGTTTCAATTTTGACACTTTCAATCTTTTTTTTTTTTTTCTACCCTGTTCGTCAGCTTGTCGGCTTTTTCTGGCGGCTGGTCTGCGCTGTGTTCGGCGGTTCATCTGCTTTTTCCGACGTGTTTACCATTTTTTTTGCGGCTGTTCCGGTGGATGTTCGCCGCGTTTTCCCTGAATGCAGGGTAGGGAAATTTGATTCCCCGAAGTGCGGGGAACGAGAGAGCACTGAAATGTCAGCGTCATTTTCGGTGCTCTCTGAATTACCCCCTAAGAATTTTCTTTAACACTTTTAGGTTGTGATATCCAGTTTAAAAATTACCAAAAATAAAGCAGCATTATAAAATGAAGTGGTCCATTTTTTTGGGGGGGAGGGGTGTGCTCCAGACTTCTTTGACTACAGGATTTTGTAACATAACAAGAAATGTAGCAACAGATTTTGGCAAGTGAAGGTGAAGCTCAGTGCAGTCTGGGAAGATTTCCAATGTGCTCCACCCGCTTTTCCTCGTCTTACGAATATTGTTTTCATCGAAAATAAATTTAGATTTGGTGCTGGTGTTCACCATGGAGGCTGTTTGTGTTGATACTCTGCTTGTTGGGATCATCTCACTCCTATTCTTCTACATCGTATGGAATTCAATGCGCAGGAATCATAAACTTCCTCCGGGTCCAACTCCCCTTCCACTGATTGGGAACCTGCTCCAGATCGAGAGAGGACAACTGGTGAATTCATTCATGAAGGTGGGGTTTGATAAACAATGTGTTATAACTTTATAATGATAGAAGTGTTTGATGGGTCAAAGCAATCTAATGACAGTATGGAATTGAATGGGTTAAACGTATCTAGTGACAGATATGTGTTTCATGATATTCCGTGAGACCAACAGGGTTATCCAAAGAGATCCGAATTGCTGGAGAAAGGTACCCGAACGCTGAAAATCAGCCTTTTTATTATCATTCCTTTGATCATGTGTAAATTTCAGACATTTTCGCTCAGTAGTTTCTTTGCAAACAGCGTTTCACTTTACAAACATTCAAGCAAACTGTTTTGCTAATTTATTCACTGCCTTTGTCTGTGGTGTCGGCTTTTTCTGGAGGGTTCGCTGCGTGTGATCGGCTCCTGCTCAGGTTTTTCCAGCATCTTCCGCGGTTTAATCCAGATGTTTTCGGCGTGCATTCGCCGGGTTTTCGGCAGGTGTTCAACGGTTTTTCAGCAGCTTTTCCCTGCACTTTGACAGCCCTGTGGTGCTTGCTGAATACACCGCAGGATCGCCGAAATGGGAAAGCCAATTTGCACTGAATTGAGGAGAACGAAAAGTCACCGAACGTGCGGTGACTTTTTGAATCTCTTTCAATTACCCTGCTAGTGTCAAATAGGGGTTTAATGGGTTAAAGGACCTAATGACAGCAAGGTATTAATGACT
This sequence comes from Leptobrachium leishanense, assembly GCA_009667805.1. Classification (NCBI taxonomy): domain Eukaryota; kingdom Metazoa; phylum Chordata; class Amphibia; order Anura; family Megophryidae; genus Leptobrachium; species Leptobrachium leishanense. The sequence continues at coordinate 44,194,867 of CM019071.1, forward strand.
TAAAGGGACCTAAAGGTAGCATAGTCTTATTGTTGTTATTATTATTATTATCATCATCAACATAATTTATAATACCGCCAACAGTTTCTGCAATGTTTTACAATAATTAAAATGCTTTTCAAAAACAAAAAATAGTAAGAAACTAAGGAATCAGAACAAGAGGTGTCCAGAGCCTGGGTGTGAGGACCTCACAACTGTGCAGGTTAACAAAGCTCTAAAGATAGAGGTATTTAATGGGTTAAAAGGACATAATGCAAGTGGGGTCATTAATGGGTAAAAGGACATAATGCAAGTGGGGTCATTAATGGGTAAAAGGTCGTTATGCAAGTGAGGTAATTAATGGGTAAAAGGTCGTAATGCAAGTGGGGTCATTAATGGGTAAAAGGTTGTTATGCAAGTGGGGTCATTAATGGGTAAAAGGTCGTTATGCAAGTGGGGTAATTAATGGGTAAAAGGACATAATGCAAGTGGGGTAATTAATGGGTGAAAGGACGTAATGCAAGTGGGGTAATTAGAAACATAGAAAAATGTCGGCAGATAAGAAGAACCTTTCGGCCCATCTAGTCTGCCCAATTACATGGATACTTTACCTGGATTTATCTTTTTGTTTAGGATAGCCTTATGCCTATCCCATGCTGCTTAAATTCAATCACTGTTTTGGCCTCTACCACTTCAACTGGAAGACTGTTCATGTATCCACACCCCTCAGTAAAATAATGCTTCCTGATGTTACTTTAAACCTTTGCCCCTGATAATCTAAGACTATGTCCTCTTGTTTTGCTATTTTGTTTCTTTAAATATACTCCTTCCTCTACCTTGTGGATTCCCTTTACGTATTTAAATGTTTCTATCATATGTAGCGCTCACTCCCGGAGGAGCCGCTGAAAATGAACCACGGGTCAGTCTCCCCGCACTAGGGAATAAATATACTCCAACACAGTTGTGAGTTTTTATATTTATATATAGTTTACTAAAATATTTGAGCAGATGTTGAAACACGGTATTCACAAGTATTATTACAGTATTTTCGTATCCCGGTAAAACGCGTAGCGGAAAAGAAACGAAACACGAGGCTTCGTATTTCGGAAAATAAAATATTCGCAACCGAACATAAAAGCAATGCAATTTCCCGATAGTTCAGAAAAAGAAAACACGTAGCAAAACCCCGAACATACAATCCCTTCGTATTACGGCAAACGCGCAACGGAAAAAGAGGAAAAATACATTTCGGAACGTATCTTTATTTTCAACCCCTATTCGATTCCTAAAAGAAAATGAGTCCTGCACAAGCTAAGTCCCAGGAGGTGAAAGGTGTATATGTGTGTGTGGTACCCGGGTACTGTTCAACTGGCCAGTGAGTTTATTTAAAGAAGTCTTCGACTAGTCAGTTGGGGCCCTGTGGACTTTAAACAGAAAACAGCAGCTTGACCTTTAATCACAAACAGCCTTGGAGGCCTCTCACCCATCCGACGCAGGCTTTAGGCTCCGCTGACCCAGGACGTCTCTCCTCCGGATTTTGACTGGGGATACTAGCGGCCGGATCCGTTGTCTCACTTTATGCCGCTTGTCCAGCTCACAGCCTGCTCTCCGTTCGATTCTGCCGATCTGCAGCAGTGTCTGGGCTCTGGCGAGTCTCCTTCTCCTCAGGCTAGGTGACCCAAACCGGAACAACAGGTCTCCCTCAGGCTTTTGGGCTAGATTCTCCCGCGATCTCCTCGGTGTGTCTGCTTTCTCCGCTTCCTGGCGCGCTCTGGAACTTTCTCCACGAGGCAGAGGATGTAAGTGTCCAGTCCCCACCCACTTCCTGTCTTCTTGCAAAGCATGCCGGATTGTAGTCCCAATGTCCAGTATCTGATCGCGATAGTCTCCATCTTGTGGCCAAAAATAGGTACTGCCACAGCAAGATGATTTTTAACACAGCGCTACACTCTCCCCCTCCTAGAACTCTTGGGTCTCTCCAAGGAGGTACAACAATTACATTACATTTCCAACATTTGAATGCAGTTTATATAACATGTACAGGTTCAGCAGCATACATATAGTGAGTTAATAACACTTCCTCAAGTTGACTCATATTTTGGGCTACCTCAGCTAGCATAGCAGACACTTCGGGCAACCTCCGCACCGTGGTGATGGCCTCTTCAGTGCTATGTCCTGGTGAGTCGTAGGTGAGTCGTTGGGGCGGTCGAACAGAGCGTTTTGGTTCTGGCTCAATCAGTTCCTCTTCAGGTGGAAGTACTATAGGCGTTGGCTCAATTTTCTCTCTATCACTGGAGCAGACGTTTCTTCAGAGTATGATCCCTCCAGTGAAGGCATAGAACTGTAATCACCTGAATAAGCTTCCGGAGCTACCGGGATCCCCACAGCCTCAGGGACTTCCAACTGAAATTCAAGAGGCTCAGGGATATCAACAGTCTCAGGGACTTCCAACAAGAATTCAGGAGCTTCAGGCCCCAAGTTACTCTCCCACCGTTCAGGGACAACGACAACCTCTTCAGGCTCCGGCGAGCGCATCCAATCTAGACAATAACTCTCTTCTTCACTGTCTCTTTCGCTCTCTTCGGCAACCCGGGTCTGTTGAGACCGAGTAACAGGAGGCAAACATGGAACAGGCGGATTTGGCCGAGGCAATTCGTCCCCAACTGGCATCCTTACAGCCTCTCTCAAAGGTAACAAATGATTTCGGTGCCAGTTCTTAGAGGCCCAGCCTTCCATCCGGGCGAATCTGATACACTGGTAAACCCGGCAGTTGTTTGCAGACAATGTAAACCTGGGAACTCCACCTATCCGCCAACTTGTGTCTCGCAGCAGCACCCAAGTTCTTCAATAGAACCCTATCACCGGGTTGTAGATCTTGTATTCGAACTTTCAGGTCATAGTTCCTTTTGTTTCTTTGCTCCCTGTTTCCGAGGTCAAACGGGCCTGTTCAAACGCAGAAGCCAGATTCTTTCGAAGTCTATCCACGTAGTTTCTATGGGAAGCTACTGATGTCTGGTCTAGGGATAACCCAAATGCCAAATCAACCGGCAGTCGAGCCTCCTTCCGAACATAAGACGGTACGGTGAATATCCAGTTGCATCGCTCTCCGTACTGTTATATGCATGCACCAGAGTAGCTATGTGACGACTCCACTCTGCTTCTCCACATTCGACAAGGTCCCCAACATGTTTAGCAGTGTGCGATTAAACCTTTCAGGCTGAGCATCACCTTGAGGGTGATATGGTGTGGTTCGGGTCTTTTGGATTCCCAACAGCTCTAACAACTGCCCCACCAGTCTGCTTTCAAAGTCTCTACCCTGATCAGAGTGTATCCCCTTGGCAGTCCGTAGTGAACAAAGAACTTTTCCATCAACACCTTGGCTACAGTCGGAGCGCGTTGATCTTTCGTGGAAAAAGCTTGGGCGTAACGAGTGAAATGATCAGTCACTATTAGAATGTTCCCTTGCCCACTAGCATCCGGCTCTAAGCACAAGAAGTCAATGCACACCAAATCCATGGGTCCCTGGCTCTGCAGATGGCTCATTGGAGCAGTTCGGGTCGGTAGAGTCTTTCTCTGAATACACCTCAGACAGGAATGACAATAGCTTTCTACTTCAGCCCTCATACAAGGCCAATAGAACCTATCTCGCACCAGCTTAAAGTTCTCTCTGCACCCAAATGTCCATGCTCATCATGTAGTGATCGCAGCACACTCTCCCTATGTTTAGTAGGGAGGAATAACTGTTGAATCTCTTCAGAGTTGGTTGAGGGCCCCTTCGGTAGACCACCCCATCCAACATCTTTAACCGCTCCACTCTTTGTAGACCAATCTGGCTCCACTCGGGGAGTTGGTTAACAAAATCTCTCGCTGGTTTGCAGAACAGGGCCTTTATGGTCAAGGCAATTAAAGGGTCTCTGGCCTGATCTGCTTTCAGGTCCTTTCTCGAAAAGGTAGGTAAACTTTCATCCCTTAACTGCGTAGGGTTACAGTAGAACTCAGGAACAGCCGCAGCCATAACTCCTATGGCCTCTGCTTCAATCCCTCCTTTGACCCGGCGCTCTGTTCCTTGACACAAAGCTTGCACCCCGTCTGGAGTCAACTGAGTCCATTCTGTAGTGTAGGGTCTTCTCGATAACGCATCAGCATCTCGATTATTCACCCCAGGGCGATACTTCAGGCTGAACCGAAACCCTGACAGAGCAGCCAACCACCGATGTCCCGTTGCGTCCAGTTTTGCGGTAGTAAGGATGTAGGTAAGAGGATTGTTATCCGTCTTGATCACGAACTCAGCTCCATACACATAGTCTTTCAACTTGTCCACCACTGCCCACTTCAAGGCTAGGAACTCCAGCTTGTGAGTAGGATAGTTCTTCTCCGAAGGCGCAAGGCTCCGGCTCACGTACGCCACAGGCCTCAGCAACCCACCATACTCCTGATATAGGACTCCTCCCAGACCTTCTCGGCTGGCATCCACATGTAGTTCATGCGGCTTGTGAGGGTCCGCATAAGCCAAAACAGGAGCTCGGGTCAGGCTCTCTTTCAGCTTTACGAAAGCTCCTTCACATTGACTGGTCCATTCACCTTGTATAGACTCTCGAGCTTTCCTTGGCCCCGGAGCTGACGGGTTTTTGTCAGAGACCTTACAGCCTTCTTCTGTGGTTTCCTTCTGCAGGAGTTTGTTCAGTGGTTGGGCTATTTTCGCGAATCCTCCCACAAATCTTCGATAGTATGAACAGAATCCCAAGAAAGATCTAAGCTCAGTGACGTTTCGGGGTCTAGCTACGGCCTCCAACTTCCGAGGGTCTGTTGAAACACCTTCCGCTGAGACCACATGTCCCAGATACGTAACAGATGGTAGGCAGAATTGGCATTTCTCCAGAGACAGTTTCAGCCCCTCTTCATGGAGCCTCTTCAAGACCTTCTCCAAACGTTGCTCATGTTCTTCCAGAGTCTTCCCAAACACAATTATGTCATCCAGGTACACTAATACTTCGATTAGATTCATATCCCCGACTGTCTTCTCCATCAACCGTTGGAACGTAGCTGGAGCCCCCGTAAGGCCTTGAAGCATCCTGTTGAATTCAAAGAACCCCAGTGGACAGATGAACGCAGTTTTCTCCTTGTCTTCAGGATGCATTGGTATCTGGTGATACCCACTTCGCAGGTCTAGTACACTAAACCACTTTGCTCCAGACAAACACTGTAGGGCATCTTCAATCCGAGGAGTGGCATACTGATCGGGGATGGTTCTCCGGTTCAATGTGCGATAGTCTATGCATAAGCGGACAGAACCATTTTTTTCCGGACCAACACTATAGGAGATGCATACGGGCTCCTGGACTCTTGAATCACCTTGGTTCTCTGTAACTCGTTCAGCTGCTCTCGCAGATCATCTAAGTCTCCTAGCGGAACTCGCCTTGATCTTTCGCGAAACGGCTTGTCTTCTTGTAATCGAATGCGGTGTTCAGTACTCTTAGCTAGGCCCACATCGAACTCATCTTTTGAAAACAATTCCTTCCACTTTAGAACTTGAGACTGAAGACGTTTCTTCCATTCAGGTGAAATAGGAGCGTCCTTGGGGTAGAATCTTTCATCTGGAATCTCTTTACCCTCTCCCCCTCCTGAATCGGTAGAGAGGGGTGTAGCAGACTCTACTTGCCCAATAGGCATTCGTGCTTTAAGGACTACTGGAAAATCCGTCACGTTGCACACACTGACCGAGACTCTTCCTCGTGTTCTCTTCAGAGCTTTGGTGGAGATTATTTCAGGAATTACTTTCGACTCCGGTTTCACTCCCATGATCAAAATCGGTTCCCAGCACCACATAGGGGCCTGGTTGCGATCCATTCAACTTGACTGAAGCCCGGAAACTCGCTACTTCTCCTGCTTGCAGAACCTTCTCTGTTCCACCCAGTCTCCACAGTCTTCCCACCTCGGCAGGTGCCTTTCGTTCTTCGCCCATCCTCTGATAGACCGGACGTAACATTGGGTGTACTCCTTGAGTTGAACCTTCTTCCAACACGATAGGCGTCAGGAGACGCCGCACTAGGTCAGTATTCGTCCCACTATCAGGGAGCTTCTGTTCGCACCCGAGGGTCGAGGACACACAATAGCCAATGCATCACAACCCCAGACTGCCCGATGACTTCAGATCCGATCTCCAACTTCACTTGCAGGTACCCGTCATAAGGGAGTTTCTCAGTGCCGATACCCCATATTTCCAAATCCTTCAATTCTTGCAAAGGAATGTGCTTTAAGTGTTTCTCGTAGAAGTCTCTGTAGATCAATGTCACTTGAGCCCCTGAATCCAACAGGGCTTTGGTGTAGACTCCTTCCACTTGGATTGGCACAATAGGAGAAGGACCTATCAGTTGGTCGGGAAACTTGGTGGCGGTATCCGGACACTTAGACCCAGTTTGTTGTACCCTGGCCTTTTTCTTGGCCCGTGCAGGTTTTGGGTGTGCATTGCTTCCCCATGACGTAGACCCGGATGCTAAGGGAGTGACTCTTTCAGTCCTGGCAGGCTCTACAGTCGGCTCGGCTTTGGGCCTTTTCGCCCTCTTAACCTTGGCTTGATTTCTGGAGCGAGGTTCAACCCTCGGGCACTCAGGTTGCTCCTTCACTGGTGCCCTCTGGCGTTCCCGCCGGTGAGGTAGATAACAGTCCCTCCAGAGCTTCCAACAGTCCCTGGACTCTATCCTTCTCAGGCTTTCGGCCTTTGCACTGTGCGCGGAAATGGCCCATTTCTCCACCCCGAAACATCTCTTCTTAGAGAGCGGAGACGTAGTTGCTTGTTGATATTTGGTTAAAGGATTTGGACCAGACGCCACAGCAACTCCCGTCGTCTGCATACCTGTGAGGAATTTCTGCATTTCTGCCTGCATCTCTGTCACCTTCATCAATACCTGGCACAGTTCCGCATGCGCTTGCTGCAATTCAACTTGAGCTTCCTGAACCTTCTTGACGGTCTTAGACAATTCACCCCGTTCAGGGAGGTTCGACTCTTTGGCAGCCTTCTCTGTTGATTTAAAAACAACTAGATGTTCTTGTTCGTCCTCGTCAGATCCATAGGTATCTAGAGAGTCGCTTTCAGGTTGCAGGCCGTCGTTATGTCTCACAGGTTGTGCATAAGCCCTTCCCCCCGCCTGAAAGATTTCTCTTCTAGTAAAGCCTCTTCCTCTCGTACAACTCGGATCAGTTCCAGGTACTTTAACTCTTGGGTACCTGCTCTGCTTCTCAGATGCATCATCACTGGATCTAGAGGTTGAGAGCCCCTCAGGATCTGTTTTTTCGGATCTTATCTACTTCGGCCGGTTCGGCCCCTTTCTTCAGGAGTATCTGGTGTAGAATCTTATCCAGGCGCCTCATGTACTCGGTCATCCTTTCACCTCTTCTCTGATAGGTGTGTTCGTACTGATATACCAATTCGGCCGCCTTTTCAGTTCGCCCAAAAACTTCTTCAAGAACGTTTAAATAATCCAAAGCAGTACAATCTTTTCTACTCAGTTTTAGGTTTCTCACCGCTTCTGACGCAGGTCCCTTTAAGCTCTCGGTGATCCTTTGCTTTTTCTGGGCCTCAGGGACATCCCACTCATCCAGAGCCTGCATCGCCTGTTCCACCCATTCTTCAAAGGTTTCTTCTCCCGCCGGAGTTGGTACGTTTCCTGTAAAATTTCTTAACCGTCGATAACCAAGTTAGTGTGAGGAGGGCTTGTTTTCTGACATTTAGCCAGTAGATCTCCAATAGCCACGATAAATTCAGGCCCTATCATGGCCAACGGACTAGGCGCGGAACACTTGCGGATTCGCCACGTGGTGTACTTGGCTTAATTAGTTGGACTTCCACCTCTTCGGCCAGTTTCACGCTCGTGCCCTGAAAACATGGCGGAACACCCTTTCTCCATTCGAGAAGAACATACATGTGAGAAGTATCTGTTTTTTTTTTCAATGTCCAGTATTAACCCCCGATGATCTGGTGCTAGCGTGGCCACGGCCTGGCGAATCTGATCTTCAGCCCAAGTGTCTGCTGGAATATCCATAACTATACAACATTCTGACTGACTACTGTGCTCCCCACACCACTCGGCAATAGTGTCTGGATCCATATTTAACCCTTTAGATGCGGTTTTTCCAGAGACTGGACCCCGGACGAGCCCCCACGTGTAGCGCTCACTCCCAGAGGAGCCGCTGAAAATGAACCACGGGTCAGTCTCCCCACACTAGGGAATAAATATACTCCAACACAGTTGTGAGTTTTTATATTTATATAGTTTACTAAAATATTTGAGCAGATGTTGAAACACGGTATTCACAAGTATTATTACAGTATTTTCGTATCCCGGTAAAACGCGTAGCGGAAAAGAAACAAAACACGAGGCTTCATATTTCGGAAAATAAAATATTCGCAACCGAACATAAAAGCAATGCAATTTCCCGATAGTTCAGAAAAAGAAAACACGTAGCAAAACCCCGAACATACAATCCCTTCGTATTACGGCAAACGTGCAACGGAAAAAGAGGAAAAATACATATTCGGAACGTATCTTTATTTTCAACCCCTATTCCGATTCCTAAAAGAAAATGAGTCCTGCACAAGCTAAGTCCCAGGAGGTGAAAGGTGTATATGTGTGTGTGGTACCCGGGTACTGTTCAACTGGCCAGTGAGTTTATTTAAAGAAAGTCTTCGACTAGTCAGTTGGGGCCCTGTGGACTTTAAACAGAAAACAGCAGCTTGACCTTTAATCACAAACAGCCTTGGAGGCCTCTCACCCATCCGACGCAGGCTTTAGGCTCCGCTGACCCAGGACGTCTCTCCTCCGGATTTTGACTGGGGATACTAGCGGCCGGATCCGTTGTCTCACTTTATGCCGCTTGTCCAGCTCACCGCCTGCTCTCTGTTCGATTCCGCCGGTCTGCAGCAGTGTCTGGGCTCTGGCGAGTCTCCTTCTCCTCAGGCTAGGTGACCCAAACCGGAACAACAGGTCTCCCTCAGGCTTTTGGGCCTAGATTCTCCCGCGATCTCCTCGGTGCGTCTGCTTTCTCCGCTTCCCTGGCGCACTCTGGAACTTTCTCCACGAGGCAGAGGATGTAAGTGTCCAGTCCCCACCCACTTCCTGTCTTCTTGCAAAGCATGCCGGGCATTGTAGTCCCAATGTCCAGTATCTGATCGCGATAGTCTCCATCTTGTGGCCAAAAATAGGTACTGCCACAGCAAGATGATTTTTAACACAGCGCTACACTTATCTCCTCTGTCTCGTCTTTTTTCCAAGCTGTACATGTTAAGATCATTAAGCCTTTCTTGGTAACTTTTCTCCTTCAAGCCGTACACCATTTTAGTAGCCCTTCTCTGAACTCTCTCTAAGATGTCTATATCCTTCTGGAGATACGGTCTCCAGTACTGCACACAGTACTCCAAGTGAGGTCTCACCAGTGCTCTGTACAGTGGCATGAGCACTTCCCTTTTCCTACTGCTAATACCTCTCCCTACACAACCAAGCATTCTGCTAGCATTTCTTGCTGCTCTATTACATTGACTACTTACCCTTAGATCCTCTGAAATAATAACCCCTAAATCCCTTCCTCAGATATTGAGGTTAGGACTGTATCAAATATTCTATATTCAGCCCTTGGGTTTTTACGTCCCAGGTGCATTATCTTGCACTTATCCACATTAAAACTCAATTGCCACAACTCCGACCATTTTTTTAGTTTACCTAAATCATTTGTCATTTGGCTGATCCCTCCAGGAACGTCAACCCTGTTGCAAATTTTTGTGTCATCAGCAAAAAGACATACTTTTCCATTAATACCTTCTGCAATATCACTAATAAAAATATTAAAGAGAATGGGTCCAAGTACTGACCCCTGAGGTACCCCACTGGTAACAAGACCTTGCGCCGAATAAACTCCATTTACCACAACCCTCTGTTGTCTGTCACTCAGCCACTGCCTAATCCATTCAACAATATTGGAATCCAAGCTGAAAGATTGCAATTTATTGATAAGCCTTCGATTCGGAACAGTATCAAAAGCCTTACTGAAATCTAAATAAGCAATGTCTACTGCACCACCTGTGTCTATTATTTTTGTTACCCAATCAAAAAAATCAATAAGATTAGTTTGGCATGATCTCCCTGAGGTAAACCCATGTTGTTTCTGATCCTGTAATCTATGTGTTTTTAGATGTTCAACAATCCTTTCCTTTAACATGGTTTCCATTAATTTCCCCACTACTGACGTAAGACTAAATTAATGGGTAAAAGGACGTAATGCAAGTGGGGTCATTAATGGGTAAAAGGTCGTTATGCAAGTGGGGTCATTAATGGGTAAAAGGTCGTAATGCAAGTGGGGTAATTAATGGGTAAAAGGTCGTTATGCAAGTGGGGTCATTAATGGGTAAAAGGTCGTTATGCAAGTGGGGTCATTAATGGGTAAAAGGACATAATGTAAGTGGGGTAATTAATGGGTAAAAGGACGTAATGCAAGTGGAGTCATTAATGGGTAAAAGGTCGTAATGCAAGTGGAGTCATTAATGGGTAAAAGGTCGTTATGCAAATGGGGTAATTAATGGGTAAAAGGTCGTTATGCAAATAGGGTCATTAATGGGTAAAAGGTCGTAATGCAAGTGGGGTCATTAATGGGTAAAAGGTCGTTATGCAAGTGGGGTCATTAATGGGTAAAAGGTCGTTATGCAAATAGGGTCATTAATGGGTAAAAGGTCGTTATGCAAATAGGGTCATTAATGGGTAAAAGGTCGTTATGCAAGTGGGGTCATTAATGGGTAAAAGGTCGTAATGCAAGTGGGGTAATTAATGGGAAAAAGGTCGTAATTCAAGTGGGGTCATTAATGGGTAAAAGGTCGTTATGCAAATGGGGTAATTAATGGGTAAAAGGTCGTTATGCAGGTGGGGTAATTAATGGGTAAAAGGACAAATAAAGTGGGGTAATTAATGGGTAAAAGGTCGTTATGCAAGTGGGGTTATTAATGGGTAAAAGGACGTAATGCAAGTGGGGTAATTAATGGGTAAAAGGTCGTAATGCAAGTGGGGTAATTAATGGGTAAAAGGTCGTTATGCAAGTGGGGTAATTAATGGGTAAAAGGTCGTTATGCAAATGGGGTAATTAATGGGTAAAATACATACAGAACAGTTACAGAGAGGCGGAACAAATAAAGTCCCACTGCAAGAAAATTATGTTCCCAAACACACTGCAATGTCTCACCACCAACACCCTGGGTCCTGAGGCGAAGGAACCATGCAGGAACCACGAAGAAAAAGTAGATCTCCTGACTTGACTATTGTAATAATCTTCTTGTTGGCCTCCCTCTCTCCCGCCTCACCCCCCTACAATTCAGTGCAAAGCCCAGCGGGAATTACACTGAAGAAAGGTTCCACACCTGAAATGTTTGTTTTTGATGCTCTTCTCATGTCTTAAACACAAGTGACACTAGTTGTCCTTTTAAAGACACTCAGCGCTGTCTCTACTTTTTCTACGCTTTTAGTCGGTTAAAGAGATCTAATGACAGCAAGGTGATTAATGGGTTAAAGGGATGCAATGACAGTGAGTTGATTAATGGGTTAAAAAGATTTAATTGCATCACACTATATGATCTTTAAAGAAGTGATGTTTGCGTTTCACATTTCAAACTTTCAAGTGTATTTAAATAATGTAAATATTCCGTGTTTCCGTCTCTCAGTTCTCAAAGCAATACGGCTCCGTTTACACGTTATATTTTGGACCTAATCCTGTGATTTGCCTGAGCGGGTATGAAACGGTTAAAGAAGCCCTCGTTGATAAAGGAGAAGAATTTGGAGGACGAGGAAGACTGCCACCACTGGAGAAAGTCATACAGACGTACGGTGAGAAAAAACTCTGCCATGGAAAATATCCAGGACTTTAAATACAAAGTAGTTTAAAAACAGTAAATACTTAAAGGGTAATTCAAAGAGATTTGAAAAGTCACTGCACGTTCGGTGACTTTTCGTTCTCTTCAAATCGGTTTGTTTTGCCGATCCCATTTCGGCGACCCTGCGGTATATTCAGCAAGCACCACAGGGTCCCCGAATTGCAGGGAAAAGCCACCGCAAACCCGACGAAAATTCACCGCAAAACCCAGCGAATGCACGCCGAAAACCCTCAAAAACATCTGGATTAACCCGCCGAAAACCACGGAAAAACCCGAGCAGGAGCCGATCACAGGCAGCGAAGCCGCTGGAAAAAGACGAGAAAAAGCTGACACCGCAGACGAGTGTAGTGAATAAATTAGCAAAACAGTGCGCTTGAATGTGTGAAAAGTGAAACGCTGTTTGCAAAGAAACTACTGAGCGAAAATGTCTGAAATTTACATATAAAATTCAATGAATGATAATAAAAAGGGCTGTTACAGAAAAAAGAAGTAAAATTAAAAAAACGGACTTTAAAAAAAAAATCCAGAAAAATGCTTAAAATATCCTAAAAAATCTATAAATAAAGAGACTCTTTACTGCAGAATTCTATAATGAACGGTTTATTAGATATTGAATTAAAACAGGAATATTTTTAACATTGAAGCCTATGAGATTCGCCTGAATAAATCTACCGCATGAAACCACCGAATGGCAGGACATTTCGGGAACCTTTCACTGCTGGTTTTTGTTCTCTGAATAGCCGAAGCAGTGCTTTATGGGGATTTCACTGCCCTCGAACAGGCACCGAACAGCCACCGTATGTGCAGGCAATTTGCCAGGATTTGGCGAATTGCCTGCTCTCTAGATAGCCGAATGGCCAGGAAAGGTTACCTTTCTCAAGGAATTCGGATCTCTTTGAATAAACCTGTTACACTTACATAACTGATGAAAGCTTTGTTTGTGCCTCTGTGCACCATGAAACGTAATAATAAAATTCTTAGTCCCGTCACTGCCAAGTGTTTTTAGTTGAAGAAAAACATATCATAAAATTACTAGTTGTAAAGCCTGCCCAGAGGGCAGTCTATTGTTGTGGTCAGCTCTGAAAAACAAATATGTGGACATGAATTCTATGTCCTATCCAAGAGTATCTCTCTATATAAATGCGTTTGTAACGCATCCGACGCCGTCCCATCCACAACAGGAGGGCCAACTGAGCAGCTCTGATGGGTGCGTACACAGCTGACAGAGCAGGTTCCTCTTCCCTCTTAGATTGTAAGCTCACGGGAAAAGGCCCTTCTTAGATTGTAAGCTCACGGGAACAGGACCCTCTGATTGCAAGCTCACGGGAACAGGACCCTCTGATTGTAAGCTCACGGGAACAGGACCGTCTGATTGTAAGCTCACGGGAACAGGACCCGCTGATTGTAAGCTCACGGGAAAAGGACCCTCTGTAAGCTCACGGGAACAGGACCCTCTGTAAGCTCACGGGAATAGGACCCGCTGATTGTAAGCTCACGGGAACAGGACCGTCTGATTGTAAGCTCACGGGAACAGGACCCGCTGATTGTAAGCTCACGGGAAAAGGACCCTCTGTAAGCTCACGGGAACAGGACCCTCTGTAAGCTCACGGGAATAGACCCGCTGATTGTAAGCTCACGGGAACAGGACCTGCTGATTGTAAGCTCACGGGAACAGGACCCTCTGATTGTAAGCTCACGGGAACAGGACCCACTGATTGTAAGCTCACGGGAACAGGACCCTCTGATTGTAAGCTCACGGGAACAGGACCCACTGATTGTAAGCGCACGGGAACAGGACCCTCTGATTGTAAGCTCACGGGAACAGGACCCTCTGATTGTAAGCTCACGGGAACAGGACCCACTGATTGTAAGCGCACGGGAACAGATCCCTCTGATTGTAAGCTCACGGGAACAGGACCCTCTGATTGTAAGCTCACGGGAACAGGCGCTCTTAGATTGTAACTCACGGAACAGGACCCCTTAGATTGTAAACTCACGGGAACAGGACCCGCTGATTGTAAGCTCACGGAACAGGACCCTGATTGTAAGCTCACGGGAACAGGACCCTCTGATTGTAAGCTCACGGGAACAGGACCCGCTGATTGTAAGCTCACGGGAACAGGACCCTCTGATTGTAAGCTCACAGGAACAGGACCGCTGATTGTAAGCTCACGGGAACAGGACCCTCTGATTGTAAGCTCACGGGAACAGGACCCTCTGATTGTAAGCTCACAGGAACAGCGCTCTTAGATTGTAAACTCACGGGAACAGGACCCTCTGATTGTAAGCTCACGGGAACAGGACCCTCTGATTGTAAGCTCACGGGAACAGGACCTCTGATTGTAAGCTCATGGGACAGGACCCGCTGATTGTAAGCTCACGGGAACAGGCGCTCTTAGATTGTAAACTCACGGGAACAGGACCCTCTGATTGTAAACTCACAGGAACAGGACCCTCTGATTGTAAGCTCACGGGAACAGGACCCTCTGATTGTAAGCTCACGGGAACAGGACCCGCTGATTGTAAGCGCACGGGAACAGGACCCTCTGATTGTAAACTCACGGGAACAGGACCCTCTGATTGTAAGCTCACGGGAACAGGACCCTCTGATTGTAAGCTCACGGGAACAGGACCCGCTGATTATAAGTTCACGGGAACAGGACCCGCTGATTGTAAGCTCACGGGAACAGGACCCTCTGATTGTAAGCTCATGGGAACAGGACCCGCTGATTGTAAGCTCACGGGAACAGGCGCTCTTAGATTGTAAACTCACGGGAACAGGACCCTCTGATTGTAAGCTCACGGGAACAGGACCCTCTGATTGTAAGCTCACGGGAACAGGACCCGCTGATTGTAAGTTCACGGGAACAGGACCCGCTGATTGTAAGCTCACGGGAACAGGACCCTCTGATTGTAAACTCACGGGAACAGGACCCTCTGATTGTAAACTCACAGGAACAGGACCCTCTGATTGTAAGCTCACGGGAACAGGACCCTCTGATTGTAAGCTCACGGGAACAGGACCCGCTGATTGTAAGCTCACGGGAACAGGACCTCTGATTGTAAACTCACGGGAACAGGACCCTCTGATTGTAAGCTCATGGGAACAGGACCCGCTGATTGTAAGCTCACGGGAACAGGCGCTCTTAGATTGTAAACTCACGGGAACAGGACCCTCTGATTGTAAGCTCACGGGAACAGGACCCTCTGATTGTAAGCTCACGGGAACAGGACCCGCTGATTGTAAGTTCACGGGAACAGGACCCGCTGATTGTAAGCTCACGGGAACAGGACCCTCTGATTGTAAACTCACGGGAACAGGACCCGCTGATTGTAAGCTCACAAGAACAGGACCCTCTGATTGTAAAATCATGGGACCACCTTAGATTGTCAGCTCATGGGACTCCTTAGATTGTCAGCTCATGGGACCACCTTAGATTGTCAGCTCATGGGACCCCTTAGATTGTCAGCTCATGGGATCACCTTAGATTGTCAGCTCATGGGACCACCTTAGATTGTCAGCTCATGGGACCCTTTAGATTGTCAGCTCATGGGATCACCTTAGATTGTCAGCTCATGGGACCACCTTAGATTGTCTGCTAATGGGACCACCTTAGATTGTCAGCTCATGGGACCACCTTAGATTGTCAGCTCATGGGACCACCTTAGATTGTCTGCTCATGGGACCACCTTAGATTGTCTGCTCATGGGATGGGACGTCACTGTGTGCGTTCCGGAAATGGTCGGTGCTGGGTGACAGGAAGATGGCGGCCCGCAGGCCGGAGTGGGAGAGGATCCGATACCGTGTCCTCCCACCCCCCGAGCACTACGTGGCCGCGGCATTGCTGCAGGGGTTCGCTGTGATGCTGCCCGCCCTGTCAGACCCCAGCTGGGTGGTGGGGCAAGCCGAGGGCCAGGCCTTCGTGTTCGGAGTGCCCTAGGTCCTGTACCTGGGACTCATCCTGACGGAAACCGGTGAGAGCCCAGAGACGCCGTGCAGGGAAGGAGGGTCGGGTTCTGGATGAGGGAGAGGGTCGGGCTGTGATGATGCGGGAGATGTGCAGACTGGCGTGGCACGTGCTGGTCTGGCTGTTTCCTTGCAGAGTTTTGCCGCGGCGGTTTGTTGCGCACGCAGCCAGCAGTACGCTGGTTGCGCGCACATGCGCAGAGGCAGCGTGGCGATGGACACGCTGCCTCTTACTGTATTATGTTATAGATTGAGATACAAAATTAGCAATTAATATTTGGTTAAAATAGAATTATAGCACAGTGAATGCTCCTCCATCATAGCGAACACAATAAAATTATGTAAATGTTCCTAACTTTTCAGTTTTCATGTATTGGTTCATCCTTTACAGAAATATCACTGGGATAAAAGGTTGTAAACTCTAGATAGTGTCCCTTATCTGGCACAATGTCACACGGGGTCTGCATTATCAGCATACAGGCAGAAATGGCCTTTGTGTCAGTAAATGTGCTGCAGACAAATAATAAAATGGTGAGATCTCCTGCTTACACGGGGTCTGCATTATCAGCATACAGTCAGATGGAGTAAATGTGCTGCAGACAGATAATAAAATGGTGATATCTCCTGATTACATGGGGTCTGCATTATCGGCATACAGGCAGATGCAGTAAATGTGCAGCAGACAGTTAACAAATGGTGAGATCTCCTGCTTATGGGGGTTTGTAGTGATCAGAATGAGATTATTAGCAATGCAATATCTGTATGTGCTGCATAATACCTGTGTATGGCAATTACAGCAACACCTTGTATCTGTATGTGCTGCATAATGCCCGTGTATGGCAATTACAGCAACACCTTGTATCTGTATGTGCTGCATAATGCCTGTGTGTGGCAATTACAGCAACACCTTGTATCTGTATGTGCTGCATAATGCCTGTGTATGGCAATTACAGCAACACCTTGTATCTGTATGTGCTGCATAATGCCTGTGTGTGGCAATTACAGCAACACCTTGTATCTGTATGTGCCGCATAATGCCTGTGTATGGCAATTACAGCAACACCTTGTATCTGTACTATACAGGGATTTATCCTCATTATAACCCCCTGAATCTTATCCCTGTATAGCAATGACTGACCCCACAGCTCTCCCTGTATTCTGCCAAATCCCTGACTGCCAGAATGCTGCAGTAAAGTTTATAGAGCTTTCTGTTACAGTGAGTATGAGAGCTGTTTATGGTAGCTTGTTTACAGTAATACAGGGAGACACTAGAGAGATAAGACAGGAGACTAATACTCTATTTAAAAGGTATGCAAAGTGGGTTTTCATATGCTAATGATTGTTTTACGACGTGCAAAAGCGAGTTAACTCGATTTTTGGGAGTGAAGGGGTTGAAAGACCTCTTTTATTTTTACAATTGTCATTGTAATAACAGTATCCAGACAAGAAAAAAAAAGTACAGCACTGCTAGTTGTTGCTCTACTTGAAATAGCAAGTGTAGCTGTAACAATTATGAGAATTTACAGGAATTACCAAAACTCGCACAACATTTACCACTCATTTAGAATTCTGCCACCACTCATTTTTATCACATAGTTACATAAATTATCATCCTTGCACAGTCATCCTCTCAGATCCTCCATTTTTCACTCTGTTACCAGCAAGAAGTAGCAAGGTATCCTGCCTTCAACATGTCGTCCAGAAACACTCCTCGCTACCTCTGCTCTTATATTTGTGCTTTTATTTCATGTCTGTGTTTATTAATTTCTGGCTGAATTATTATTATGCGAAGATACACAGTAATTATCGAGCCTCACCAAGCCGTAACATTCACTTAGAATTCTGCAAACATTATTTACTAACTTATATAATTACATAAATAAATACACAATAAACAGATGTGGTTTCTGATGCTTCAGCAGATTTTGCGAAATGACTGTATTCCAAAGTGGAATAACTTGATCTCTGAAATGACATGCCTCGTGTGTCTCAGGGCTCGCTTTAAGCAACGGGGAGCGATGGAGACAATTACGAAACTTCACCCTAAGGAACCTGAGAGAATTGGGATTCAGCAAGAAAAGCTTTGAGGAGAATGTCCAGGAAGAAGCCAAATATGTTGTGGAGGAACTAAAGAAACTCAAAGGTTTGTATGATTTTTGCTAACCCTTTTAGTTCTAACAATGGGTATATATATCTCCAAATTGTCATGTGCTTCACCTTCTTGCAATTACCATGCCCGGTGCCTGTCACTTGGCAAAAAACTAACAGAGGTCGATAAACAAAATGTGGCGGCACTCCACAACTGACACCAAAATACTTTATTACTCCATTAACCCCAGAGTGACCAGGCGGTTTTAGCATTGTCTGGCCTAATGTACCCACTGATGTTTTTACATTTCTGCACTGTTTGTTTTTAGCTCTAGTTTTCCTCTTACTCGTTTATGGAACCCACACATATTATATACCATTTTCTCACTATTAAATGGACCTTTTTAAAGATACCATTATTTTCATCATATCATATAATTTACTAAAAAATAATTATGAAATATGATGAAAAAATTGAAAAAACACACTTTTATGAACCTTGACCCCCAAAATCTACAACCGCCAAAAAGGACCCTGGTTAAATAGTTTGGAAATTTTGTCCTGAGTTTAGAAATACCCAATTTTTACATATTTTTTTATTTTATCATTATTTTTTTTTATTCTTACACCAAACATGATCATGTTTGGTATCATTGGAAAGCTCATTATCAGGCCTTTCCAATGACACCACGACCCTCTAGCTGCCAATGATCTGGTGATACGGGGCTCCAACCCCACCCCCCTTCTCCAATTGGCAGCAAGTGGGTTAACTAGGCAACTGACGTCATTGTGCATATGGCAATGTTAGTGGGTTTAGTGGGTGGGGAGCTAATCATGATCTGGCAACTAGGGGTTAAAGAGAGTCACCTGCAGGAAAGGGTGGACTCTGCCCTCTCCTGCAGTGCCTTTCTTTCTTTTTTTTTACGTGTGATTGTTCGTGAGGGAGAGGGGTTCAAAGGACCACCCCTCCCCTTGCAGATTCTCCCCTGCAGTCGCAAAGGGGCACCTGAAAATGATGTCATCACGACGGCTGGAGCCCTTATAACCATTGGGCTGCCTTCAAGGAAGCCATACCCTTGTGGGACTCTTGCCAGAAAAGTAAGAATAGGGAGGGAAGGGGGTTTAATGGACCATGATGTACATAGTACGTCCTTGTTCCTTAAGGGTAATTTTCCCCAGGACGTATTAAGCATGTCAGTGGTCCTTATGGGGTTAAAGGTTGCTAAAGGTCGACGTTTCAGCCCCACATAGGAGCTTTCTTCAGGACATAAAGACTGTAAGAGAATTAAACAATATTTATAACATTTACGACGAGACTTACCCCACCTCGCACCCAGCATGTCGAGCATTAATGGAGTAATAAAGTGCTTTGGTTTTAGTCCCAGAGTGCCGCTACGTTTTGCTTATCGACTTTTATTTATATATATATGTATTAACAATAAAATATAATGAAAAATTAGCAAATAAAACCCATGTTGCACACTTTTTTAAATAAAAGATTAGTGTGCCCTTTGGGGAGGAACAAAATTATCTGTGAGACCTTACTCCTGTCCCTGTATTGCTGTAAAGAAGCTACAAGGAGCAGCCCCCATCCCCATTGTAACAAACATATAGTACTGCAGCATCACAGCAGCCAGGGATTTGTCAGAATACAGGGGGAGCTGTGGGGTCAGTCGCTGCTGTACAGGGATAAGATTCAGGGGGTTATAATAAGTGTAAATCCCTTTACAGTACAGATACAAGGTGTTGCTGTCATTGCCATACACAGGCATTATGCAGCACATACAGATACAAGGTGTTGCTGTAATTGCCATACACAGGCATTATGCGGCACATACAGATACAAGGTGTTGCTGTAATTGCCATACACAGGCATTATGCAGCACATACAGATACAAGGTGTTGCTGTAATTGTCATACACCGGCATTATGCAGCACATACAGATACAAGGTATTGCTGTAATTGCCATACACAGGCATTATTCGGCACATACAGATACAAGGTAGACATGTGCACAGCACAAAATTTCGTTTTGAACTAATGCATTAGTACTAAAATGCAATTTATTTAGTTGCTAAAGAAATTCGTTTTCAGTTCTTTAGTATGAAAACTAATTTCGTTCATCCGAAAACCAGTGGATACAATTACTATTGTAGTGGCTCCTCAGAGGGCTGAGATCGCTGCTTGTTACAGTATCACTCACTCTCAGCCACAATGTGGGCCATATTATATAGCTGGTGCTAACTTAACCAGAGCTGTTGTAAACTTCGAGAGCTATTATAGCCTATGGAGGTTTTCAGTTACAACAGCTCTGGTTAAGTTAGCACCAACATTGTAATACTGCCCCGTGTCAGGCAAAGCTGTTACAGTAACTGACTGCTGCTCATCACAGCGCGCAGAGTTTCAGTAAAACTAGTAAATAATATTTTTATATAAAGACGTTAGAACAATATTATTTCCTTGTTTTACTGAAACTCTGAGCGCTGTGATGAGCAGCAGTCAGTTACTGTAACAGCTGAGCCTGATACATTGTTCTGAGAGATAATGTAACAAGCAGCCGATCTCAGCACTCACAGCCACTGGATTTAAAGGGCTAAAAAAAAAGGCTCCTCTCTGTATAATGTTTAGAAACATCCTCCTGCATTAATTAATACCCCTCTCTGTATAATGTATACAACATCCACCTGCATTAATTAATACCCCTCTCTGTATAATATATAGAACATCCTCCTGAATTAATGTCCCTCTCTGTATAGAACATCCTCCTGCATGGCATGTGGAGGGTGCAGAACTTCGGATGTTGCGATGTTGCGCTCTTCATTGCTGGTCTCCTTCACTCATCAATATAATATCACCAATAGGACTGAAACTAAAATTTAATGCATTTTATTTTAGTTTCTTTCGTTTTTTGCACTGAGCAGTTTCGTTTCTCTTGAGTCATACTAAAACTAAATTATCCCAAAATTCGGACTAAATCGTTTTAGTACTAAAACGAATGCACATGTCTAATACAAGGTGTTGCTGTAATTGCCATACACAGGCATTATGCGGCACATACAGATACAAGGTGTTGCTGTAATTGCCATACACAGGCATTATGCAGCACATACAGATACAAGGTGTTGCTGTAATTGCCATACACAGGCATTATGCAGCACAATACAGATACAAGGTGTTGCTGTAATTGCCATACACAGGCAGTGTGCAGCACATACAGATACAAGTGTCGCTGTAATTGCCATACCAGGCATTATGCGGCACATACAGATACAAAGTGTCGCTGTGTAATTGCCATACACAGGCATTATGCAGCACATACAGATACAAGGTGTTGCTGTAATTGCCATACACAGGCATTATGCGGCACATACAGATACAAGGTGTTGCTGTAATTGCCATACACAGGCATTATGCAGCACATACAGATACAAGGTGTTGCTGTAATTGCCATACACAGGCATTATGCAGCACATACAGATACAAGGTGTTGCTGTAATTGCCATACACAGGCAGTGTGCAGCACATACAGATACAAGGTGTCGCTGTAATTGCCATACACAGGCATTATGCGGCACATACAGATACAAAGTGTCGCTGTAATTGCCATACACAGGCATTATGCAGCACATACAGATACAAGGTGTTGCTGTAATTGCCATACACAGGCATTATGCAGCACATACAGATACAAGGTGTTGCTGTAATTGCCATACACAGGCATTATGCAGCACATACAGATACAAGGTGTTGCTGTAATTGCCATACACAGGCATTATGCAGCACATACAGATACAAAGTGTCGCTGTAATTGCCATACACAGGCAGTGTGCAGCACATACAGATACAAGGTGTCGCTGTAATTGCCATACACAGGCATTATGCGGCACATACAGATACAAAGTGTCGCTGTAATTGCCATACACAGGCATTATGCAGCACATACAGATACAAGGTGTTGCTGTAATTGCCATACACAGGCATTATGCAGCACATACAGATACAAGGTGTTGCTGTAATTGCCATACACAGGCAGTGTGCAGCACAAACAGATACAAGGTGTTGCTGTAATTGCCATACACAGGCATTATGCACCCCATACAGATACAAGGTGTTGCTGTAATTGCCATACACAGGCATTATGCAGCACATACAGATACAAAGTGTCGCTGTAATTGCCATACACAGGCATTATGCGACACATACAGGTATAGCATTGCTAATAAACTCATTCTGATCATTACAAACTAGGGATGAGCTGTTCAGTTTGATCAGTTCGGAGTTCAATTCGAACTTTGGCCGTTCGCAAGTTCGCGAACTTCGAACTTTTTGACGTGTTCAGTTCGAGTTTGCAAAATTTTTTTTTTAAAAAAAAGTTTAAAAAATCCTTAATAAATTCTAAAAAATCTAGAAATAAAGAGACTCTTTACTGCAGAATATTATAACAAATGGTTTATTAGATAGTGAATTAAAAACTAATGTCTAACTGCAAAGATTCTCACCTCTAAATGACCTAGCGATGACGTCATTTTCATCGGGAGGAGCTTGACTTCAGCATCTGAGGAACGCAGCGGGACCCTGGACAGAGAGGGGAGTATCTCCGTCGGGGGTCCCGCAAAGCTTATGACGTGTGGGACACGTCCTCCTCAGCATACAGCTGAAACTGCATTCCAGTGTTTTGCACTATTGATGCGCTGTCAGGGATACCTTCCACACCTCCCTCAACTTTGTTTAGCTCAGATTTTGCTTGTTTTTTCTGTGTTTTGTATCCCAGGGCGGCATCATATCACTTACTGGTTATAATTTATTATCATAACTGCATTTATTGGTAAAAACAATATATAACTTTATAGGAGCCCACGCTTTAGGGTATATAGCCACACCCCTTTCATTTACATTTTTAAGCTGTTTTTTTTTTTTTTAGTTATTGCTCTCCAAATTGTTGTTTGTGATGTAGGAAAACCCTTGGACGTAACAAATCTGATCATGGACGCAGTTTCCAACGTTCTTTTCTCCATTATATTTGGAAGTCGTTGTGAATATAAGGACGAGACGTTCGTGGAGCTCCTGGGCATCGTGGAGGAATCATACCGTATTATGAGCTCTCCATGGGGGCAGGTAAATGACTTTTACTTTAATAAGTGCAATTTCAATTTAGATATCCCCGCCCCCAAAAAACTATAATGTCCTTTTTCTGGTGGGGTTTGGGTTTTCTAACAATGATGTTTAAAAAATGGTCCAAATCAAATCATCTCAAGTAAAAAGGTAAGTTTTGTTGAGTTTCTCCCCCCCTGTAGGGACACCTCAATCTCACAGCATATCTTCACAATTAGCCGACATCAACTAGACTTGATAATGGGACAACAGCAGATCAAGTAGAGTCGATCTTATTAGTGAACGGGTTGATCATTATATTTATGATGGTGCAGGGGAATGTATACTTGCCATATTTCCTTATCTTTTATCTCATGTGAATGTGAAACACTGGCCTGGATAGAACCTGCTAATCCATACTTGTTAGAGAATATTACAGACACCCTAGCAGTGGTCATGTTTGATTTTCCATCCTGCAGCCGCTGTAATTTTGTGTTTTACTCAGCCATTATTCTGCACAGAAGAATCACAATCTATCAATGAATTTCATATTCACCAAATGTATTTAGATCACGAATATTTGTGCAGGATATTCTACAAAATAGCATTTCTGTTCATGAGAAGGGTGAAAATAGTAGAATGTTCCTCACAGTAACATATACATTCATTGTGTTCTTCCAGCTTCACACCATCTTCCCTCAAATCATGGACCACATCCCGGGTCCTCACCAGAAACTCACCTCTGTATCTCAAAAACTACTGTCATTTATTAGAGCGAGAGTGAGGATCAGCCAGGAGACCCTGGAGCCGACTTCACCCAGACACTACATAGATTCTTTCCTCATCAAAATGGAAAAGGTACGGACTTATCGAGGTGATGGGTGAGTCAGATGAAAGATGTTGAGGCTGTGTTACATTGTCTCCAGAATATCTCTGCCTGTAACTCTGTCCAGAGGTGGGATGACAACTCATGAGGCGCTGAGCAAAAGAAGATCGAGGGTTGCCTTTGTGCCCTGCCCCCACACATATTACACCGCCATATAAATCCACTCACATAACACAACACCCACCAATAAATAGGAGGGGTTATATGGAGTAACAGGAGGGGTTATATGGAGTAACAGGAGGGGTTATAGGGAGGTTATATGGAGTAATAGGAGGGGTTATATGGAGTAACAGGAGGGGTTATAGGGAGGTTATATGGAGTAATAGGAGGGGTTATAGGGAGGTTATATGGAGTAATAGGGGGGGTTATAGGGAGGTTATATGGAGTAACAGGAGGGGTTATAGGGAGGTTATATGGAGTAATAGGAGGTGTTATAGGGAGGTTATATGGAGTAATAGGAGGGGTTATAGGGAGGTTATATGGAGTAATAGGAGGGGTTATAGGGAGGTTATATGGAGTAATAGGAGGTGTTATAGGGAGGTTATATGGAGTAACAGGAGGGGTTATATGGAGTAACAGGAGGGGTTATAGGGAGGTTATATGGAGTAATAGGAGGGGTTATAGGGAGGTTATATGGAGTAATAGGAGGGGTTATAGGGAGGTTATATGGAGTAAGGAGGGGTTATAGGGAGGTTATATGGAGTAACAGGAGGGGTTATAGGGAGGTTATATGGAGTAATAGGAGGTGTTATAGGGAGGTTATATGGAGTAATAGGAGGGGTTATAGGGAGGTTATATGGAGTAATAGGAGGGGTTATAGGGAGTAATAGGAGGGGTTATATGGAGTAATAGGAGGGGTTATGGGGAGGTTATATGGAGTAATAGGAGGGGTTATAGGGAGGTTATATGGAGTGATAGGAGGGGTTATAGGGGGGTTATATGGAGTAACAGGAGGGGTTATAGGGAGGTTATATGGAGTAATAGGAGGGGTTATAGTGGGTTATATGGAGTAATAGGAGGTGTTATAGGGAGGTTATATGGAGTAATAGGAGGGGTTATAGGGAGTAATAGGAGGGGTTATATGGAGTAAAAGGAGGGGTTATAGGGAGGTTATATGTAATAATAGGATGGATTATAGGGAGGTTATATGGAGTAATAGGAGGGGTTATGGGGAGGTTATATGGAGTAATAGGAGGTGTTATAGGGAGGTTATATGGAGTGATAGGAGGGGTTATAGGGGGGTTATATGGAGTAACAGGAGGGGTTATAGGGAGGTTATATGGAGTAATAGGAGGGGTTATAGTGGGTTATATGGAGTAATAGGAGGTGTTATAGGGAGGTTATATGGAGTAATAGGAGGGGTTATAGGGAGTAATAGGAGGGGTTATATGGAGTAAAAGGAGGGGTTATAGGGAGGTTATATGTAATAATAGGATGGATTATAGGGAGGTTATATGGAGTAATAGGAGGGGTTATAGGGAGTAATAGGAGGGGTTATAGGGAGGTTATATGGAGTAATAGGAGGGGTTATAGGGAGGTTATATGGAGTAATAGGAGGGGTTATAGGGAGGTTATATGGAGTAATAGGAGGGGTTATAGGGAGTAATAGGAGGGGTTATAGGGAGGTTATATGGAGTAATAGGAGGGGTTATAGGGAGGTTATATGGAGTAATAGGAGGGGTTATAGGGAGGTTATATGGAGTAATAGGAGGGGTTATAGGGAGGTTATATGGAGTAACAGGAGGGGTTATAGGGAGGTTATATGGAGTAATAGGAGGTGTTATAGGGAGGTTATATGGAGTAATAGGAGGGGTTATAGGGAGGTTATATGGAGTAATAGGAGGGGTTATAGGGAGTAATAGGAGGGGTTATATGGAGTAATAGGAGGGGTTATAGGGAGGTTATATGGAGTAATAGGAGGGGTTATAGGGGTTTATATGGAGTAATAGGAGGGGTTATAGGGAGGTTATATGGAGTAATAGGAGGGGTTATAGGGAGGTTATATGGAGTAATAGGAGGGGTTATAGGGAGGTTATATGGAGTAATAGGAGGGGTTATAGGGAGGTTATATGGAGTAATAGGAGGGGTTATAGGGAGGTTATATGGAGTAATAGGAGGGGTTATAGGGAGGTTATATGGAGTAATAGGAGGGGTTATAGGGAGGTTATAGGGAGTAATAGGAGGGGTTATAGGGAGGTTATATGGAGTAATAGGAGGGGTTATAGGGGGTTATATGGAGTAATAGGAGGGGTTATAGGGAGGTTATATGGAGTAATAGGAGGGGTTATAGGGAGGTTATATGGAGTAATAGGAGGGGTTATAGGGAGGTTATATGGAGTAATAGGAGGGGTTATAGGGAGGTTATATGGAGTAATAGGAGGGGTTATAGGGAGGTTATAGGGAGTAATAGGAGGGTTATAGGGAGGTTATATGGAGTAATAGGAGGGGTTATAGGGAGGTTATATGGAGTAATAGGAGGGGTTATAGGGAGGTTATATTGAGTAATAGGAGGGGTTATAGGGAGGTTATATGGAGTAATAGGAGGGTTATAGGGAGGTTATATTGAGTAATAGGAGGGGTTATAGGGAGGTTATATGAGTAATAGGAGGGGTTATAAGGGAGGTTATATGGAGTAATAGGAGGGGTTATAGGAGGTTATATGGAGTAATAGGAGGGGTTATAGGGAGGTTATAGGGAGTAATAGGCGGGGTTATAGGGAGGTTATATGGAGTAATAGGAGAGGTTATAGGGAGGTTATATGGAGTAATAGGAGGGGTTATAGGGAGGATATAGGGAGTAATAGGAGAGGTTATAGGGAGGTTATATGGAGTAATAGGAGGGGTTATATGGAGTAATAGGAGGGGTTATATGGAGTAAATACGAGGGGTTATAGGGAGGTTATATGGAGTAATAGAAGGGGTTATAGGGAGGTTATATGGAGTAATAGGAGGGGTTATAGGGAGGTTATATGGAGTAATAGGAGGGGTTATATGGAGGTTATAGAGGTATATATGGAGTAATAGGAGGGGATATAGGAGGTTATATGGAGTAATAGGAGGGGATATAGGGAGGTTATATGGAGTAATAGGAGGGATTATAGGGAGGTTATATGGAGTAATAGGAGGGGTTATATGGAGGTTATATATGGAGTAATAGGAGGGGTTATAGGGAGGTTATGGAGTAATAGGAGGGGTTATATGGAGGTTATATGGAGTAATAGGAGGGGTTATAGGGAGGTTATATGGAGTAATAGGAGGGGATATTAGGGAGGTTATATGGAGTAATAGGAGGGGATATAGGGAGGTTATATGGAGTAATAGGAGGGGTTATAGGGAGGTTATATGGAGTAATAGGAGGGGTTATATGGAGGTTATATGGAGTAATAGGAGGGGTTATAGGAGGTGATATAGAGTAATAGGAGGGGTTATAGGGAGGTTATATGGAGTAAAGGGGTTATAGGGAGGTTATATGGAGTAACAGGAGTGGTTATAGGGAGGTTTAATGGAGTAATAGGAGGGGTTATAGGGAGGTTATATGGAGTAATAGGAGGGGTTATAGGGAGGTTATATGGAGTTAAGAGGAGGGGTTATAGGGAGGTTATATGGAGTAACAGGAGGGGTTATAGGGAGGTTATATGGAGTAATAGGAGGTTATAGGGAGGTTATATGGAGTAATAGGAGGGGCTGTATGGAGGTTAATTGAGTAATAGGAGGGGTTCTAGGGAGGTTATATGGAGTAATAGGAGGGGTTATAGGGAGGTTATATGGAGTAAGGAGGGGTTATATGGAGGTTATATGGTAATAGGAGGAGTTATAGGAGGTTATATGGAGTAATAGGAGGGGTTATATGGAGTAATAGGAGGGGTTATAGGGAGGTTATATGGAGTAATAGGAGGGGTTATAGGAGGTTATATGGAGTAATAGGAGGGGTTATATGGAGTAATAGGAGGGGTTATGGGGAGGTTATGGAGTAATAGGAGGGGTTATAGGAGGTTATATGGAGTAATAGGAGGGGTTATAGGGGTTATATGGAGTAATAGGAGGGGTTATAGGAGGTTATATGGAGTAAATAGGGGGTTTATAGAGAGGTTATATGGAGTAATAGGAGGGGTTATAGGGAGGTTATGGAGTAATAGGAGGGGGTATAGGGAGGGATATGGAGGTAATAGGAGAGTATATAGGAGGTTATATGGAGTAATAGGAGGGGTTATAGGGAGGTCATATGCAGTAATAGGAGGGGTTATATGGAGGTTATATGGAGTAAAATGAGGGGTTATAGGGAGGTTATATGGAGTAATAGGAGGGGTTATATGGAGGTTATATGGAGTAAAAGGAGGGGTTATAGGGAGGTTATATGGAGTAATAGAAGGGGTTAGGGAGGTTATATGGAGTAATAGGAGGGGTTATAGGGAGTTATATGGAGTAATAGGAGGGGTTATAGGGAGGTTATATGGAGTAATTAGGAGGGGTTATAGGGAGGTTATATGGAGTAATAAGAGGGGTTATAGGGGTTATATGGAGTAATAGGAGGGGTTATAGGGAGGTTAGATGGAGTAATAGAAGGGGTTATAGGGAGGTTATATGGAGTAATAGGAGGGGTTATAGGGAGGTTATATGGAGTAATAGGGGGTTATAGGAGGTTATATGGAGTAATAGGAGGGGTTATAGGGAGGTTATATGGAGTAATAAGAGGGGTTATAGGGAGGTTATATGGAGTAATTGGAGGGGTTATAGGGAGGTTATATGGAGTAATTGGAGGTGTTATAGGGAGGTTATATGGAGTAATAGGAGGAGTTATAGGGAGGTTATATGGAGTAATAGGAGGGGTTATAAGGAGGTTATATGGAGTAATAGGAGGGGTTATAGGGAGGTTATATGGAGTAATAGGAGGGGTTATAGGGAGGTTATATGGAGTAATAGGAGGGGTTATAGGGAGGTTATATGGAGTAGTAGGAGGGGTTATAGGGAGGTTATATGGAGTAATAGGAGGGGTTATAGGAGGTTATATGGAGTAATAGGAGGGGCTGTAGGAGGTTATATGGAGTAATAGGAGGGGTTCTAGGGAGGTTATATGGAGTAATAAGAGGGGTTATAGGGAGGTTATATGGAGTAATAGGAGGGGTTATAGGGAGGTTATATGGAGTAATAGGAGAGGTTATAGGGAGGTTATATGGAGTAATAAGAGGGGTTATAGGGAGGTTATATGGAGTAATAAGAGGGGTTATAGGGAGGTTATATGGAGTAATAGGAGGGGTTATAGGGAGGTTATATGGAGTAATAGGAGAGGTTATAGGGAGGTTATATGGGGTACTAGGAGGGGTTATAGGGAGGTTATAGGGAATAATAGGAGGGGTTATAGGGAGGTTATATGGAGTAATAAGAGGGGTTATAGGGAGGTTATATGGAGTAACAGGAGGGGTTATAGGGAGGTTATATGGAGTAATAGGAGGGGTTATAGGGAGGTTATATGGAGTAATAGGAGGGGTTATAAGGAGGTTATATGGAGTAATAGGAGGGGTTATAGGGAGGTTATATGGAGTAATAGGAGGGGTTATAGGGAGGTTATATGGAGTAATAGGAGGGGTTATAGGGAGCTTATATGGGGTAATAGGAGGGGGTATAGGGAGGTTATATGGAGTAATAGGAGGGGTTATAGGGAGGTTATATGGAGTAATAGGAGGGGTTATAGGGAGGTTATATGGAGTAATAGGAGGGGTTATAGGGAGGTTATATGGAGTAATAGGAGGGGTTATAAGGAGGTTATATGGAGTAATAGGAGGGGTTATAGGGAGGTTATATATAGTAATAGGAGGGGTTATATGGAGTAATAGGAGGGGTTATAGGGAGTAATAGGAGGGGTTATAGGAGGTTATATGGAGTAATAGGAGGGGTTATAGGGAGGTTATATGGAGTAATAGGAGGTGTTATAGGGAGGTTATATGGAGTAATAGGAGGGGTTATAGGGAGGTTATATGGAGTAATAGGATTGGTTATAGAGGGGGCGTAACTACAAGGGGTGTAGTGGGTGCCATGACACCTAAGCCCATTATTCTGAGGGCCCACAATCAGCCGTGGATTTTGGGACAGGGCCTCGCCTTGTGGCCCGAGGCCTCTTTCAGGGTCTTCCACTGGATAAAGAGGAATTCAGGCCCCTCCCTGCTAAAAAAGTTAGGAAATTTTTCAAGCATGTGTTTTTTAATAAATTACATTATGTTAATATAGCTTTTTTATCTTTATGTTAAATGTATTTGAATAAATTATTATAATTATAAATTATTATTTCAATAATATTTTATTTAATACTTGTTTGTGTTAATACTTTGGAACTCTGATAAGCTCATACAAAGCACACATTACTGTCAGGGTTATCCAAAGAGATCCGAATTGCTTGAGAAAGGTAACCGAACGCTGAAAATCAGTGTTTGGTTACCTTTCTTGGCCATTCGGCTATCCAGAGAGCAGGCAATACGCCAAATCCTGGCGAATTGCCTGCACATACGGTGCCTGTTCGGTGCCTGTTCGAGTGTAGTGAAATCCCCATGAAAAAGCACTGCTTCGGCTATTCAGAGAACACAAACCAGCAGTGAAAGGTTCCCCTAATGTCCTGCCATTCGGTGGTTTCATGCGGCAAGTTAATTCAGGAGAATCCCATAGGCTTCAATGTTAAAAATATTCCCGTTTTAATTCAATATCTAATAAACCGTTCATTATAAAATTCTGCAGCAAAGAGTCTCTTTATTTATAGATTTTTTAGGATACTTTGAGCATTTTTCTGAATTATTTTTTTTTTGAAAGTCAGATTTTTTTTTTTCAGTTTACTTATTTTTTTTGTAACAGCCCTCTTTATTATCATTCCCTGGACCTCCTGTGTAAATTTCAGACATTTTCGCTCAGTAGCTTCTTTGCAAACAGCTTTTTACTTTCACATTCATACAAACTGTTTTGCTAATTTATTCACCTCACTCTGTCTGCGGTCTCGGCTTTTTCTCGGCTTTTTCCGGCAGCTTCACTGCGTGTGATCGGCTCCTGCTCGGATTTTTCCGGCGTCTTCGACGGGTTAATCCAGATGTTTTTGAGGGTTTTCAGCGTGCATTCGGCAGGTTTTGTGGTTAGTTTTCGTCAGGTTTGCGGCAGCCTTTCCCTGCAATTTGGGGAACCTGTGGTGTTTGCTGAATACACCGCAGGGTCACCGAAATGGGATCGGCAACACGAACCGAATTGAAGAGAATGAAAAGTCACCGAACGTGCGGTGACTTTTCGAATCTCTTTGGATAACCCTGAGTGAGTTTATTGTTGTAGAGCTCTGTGATAAGCTCATACAAAGCGCACATTACAGTGAGTTTATTGCTGTGGAGCTCTGTGATAAGCTCATACAAAGCGCACATTACAGTGAGTTTTATTGCTGTGGAGCTCTGTGATAAACTCATACAAAGCGCACATTACAGTGAGTTTATTGTTGTAGAGCTCTGTGATAAGCTCATACAAAGCGCACATTACAGTGAGTTTATTGCTGTGGAGCTCTGTGATAAGCTCATACAAAGCGCACATTACAGTGAGTTTATTGCTGTGGAGCTCTGTGATAAACTCATACAAAGCGCACATTACAGTGAGTTTATTGCTGTGGAGCTCTGTGATAAGCTCATACAAAGCGCACATTACAGTGAGTTTATTGCTGTGGAGCTCTGTGATAAGCTCATACAAAGCGCACATTACAGTGAGATTTATTGCTGTGGAGCTCTGTGATAAGCTCATACAAAGCGCACATTACAGTGTGTTTATTGCTGTGGAGCTCTGTGATAAGCTCATACAAAGCGCACATTACAGTGAGTTTATTGCTGTAGAGCTCTGTGATAAGCTCATACAAAGCGCACATTACAGTGAGTTTATTGCTGTGGAGCTCTGTGATAAACTCATACAAAGCGCACATTACAGTTAGTTTACTACTGTAGAGCTCTGTGATAAGCTCATACAAAGCGCACATTACAGTGAGTTTATTGCTGTGGAGCTCTGTGATAAGCTCATACAAAGCGCACATTACAGTGAGTTTATTGCTGTGGAGCTCTGTGATAAGCTCATACAAAGCGCACATTACAGTGTGTTTATTGCTGTGGAGCTCTGTGATAAGCTCATACAAAGCGCACATTACAGTGAGTTTATTGCTGTAGAGCTCTGTGATAAGCTCATACAAAGCGCACATTACAGTGAGTTTATTGCTGTGGAGCTCTGTGATAAACTCATACAAAGCGCACATTACAGTTAGTTTACTACTGTAGAGCTCTGTGATAAGCTCATACAAAGCGCACATTACAGTGAGTTTATTGCTGTGGAGCTCTGTGATAAGCTCATACAAAGCGCACATTACAGTGAGTTTATTGCTGTGGAGCTCTTGATAAGCTCATACAAAGCACACATTACTGTGATTTTATTGCTGTGGAGCTCTTGATAAACTCATACAAAGCGCACATTACAGTGAGTTTATTGCTGTGGAGCTCTTGATAAGCTCATACAAAGCGCACATTACAGTGAGATTTATTGCTGTGGAGCTCTGTGATAAGCTCATACAAAGCGCACATTACAGTGAGTTTTATTGCCTTGAAGTTCTGCGAGATATACTGTACATAGTGTGCATTACAGTCAAAATGACATGGACCAAAGTGGTCATAGTGGACCTGGAAATGAATGTGAAACTGATTGTCTGGATTTGACATTGTGAACCTGGAGAGGTCCAGGGCATGGTAACGAGGGGATATGTTTTTTCCTAACTGGGCCTTTATGGATTCCTGTACCTGGGCCCTGAGCTTTCTAGTTACGCCTAGGAGTGACAGCATTGTCTTCTGTTACCAAATGAACAGGTTAATTCCACCTTCTATTCTATTTTTGGCCTTTGGTTTGCATATTAAGGTTAGATCTCTTACCGAATTTGTTTCTTGCCATGTGACCACTGACCAACAATTTCAAGCATTTCTTTATAGTTTGGTCCCTTTGAGCCAATTAGAGTATGAGATCCATCGGCTTCCTTATAGAATGTCTATGCTTGATCGCCCATAGGGAGAAAGAATTGGTGACTTCATAAATCTTATAAAGGGACGGATATGTCTAAAGGGCCATACTGAGCACGTGCAAAGTGCTCTTAGACAGGGCATACTTAAAATAATGTCCAAAAATTGTATCAGGTTCAGTGTCTACTGTTACTACTTTATATTGGTCATGGACGCTGAACCAATTCCAGTTTAGTTTTCACAAAATTATGATTT
This sequence comes from Leptobrachium leishanense, assembly GCA_009667805.1. NCBI lineage: Eukaryota > Metazoa > Chordata > Amphibia > Anura > Megophryidae > Leptobrachium > Leptobrachium leishanense. The sequence goes on from CM019071.1 coordinate 44,228,037, forward strand.
CATTTTTCTGCAGGAGAAAGAGAATCCGAACTCAGAGTTTAATGAGATGAATCTTGTAGCAACAATTCAAAACCTTTTTCTTGCGGGGTCAGACACTGTTTCCAGCGCACTCAGACACGCGCTCCTCATCATCCTCTACTACCCCGAAGTGCAAGGTAAGTTCCAAAATGCACCACTGCTGAATCCATGGAGGGAGCAAAGGGGGTAATTGTCCCCTCCCTCGAGCTGCAGTCCCTTTGTAAGAGAAACAAGCGACCTTTGGACATTTTAAACCCTATAGAGGTTATCAGAGAGCACCGAAATTTCAACTAAAGTTCGGTGCTCTCTCCTTCGGGACCCTTCGGTGACCTCAATTTGTCGACCCTGTGGTGAATTCAGCATTCACCGAAAGAATCCACTGAATGCCGCCGATTAACCCACCGGACGTCAAACAAACTGGCGAACGCAGCCGACGATCCATAAAATGCCGCTGAACACATCCGACGATCTGATCCACCGAACACCGCTGGTAAAACTGTCAAACGCAGCCAACAATCCACCGTGCAGACAGCCGAAAAACCTGATAAGCCGCCTAGTCGCTGATACAGGGGTAGAAAAAATGCTGGCAACTTTTTAAAAGGCTTTTAAAACAAAATAATGTATGAATATACATGGAAATTATAAATAAGGTCCTATGAATAATAATAAATAGGTCTGTTACATAATAAAAAAATGCCATGTAAAAAAACTCAGAAAGAAATTCAGAAAAATACACAGAGGATGGTGAAGCACCACACAACATGCATCCACCACCAAGGCACCCCAGGTGCCCAGTACCAGAAACTAGAGGTTTCCCCTAAACCAAGAACACACAATAAAAAAATATATAACCTGGTACGGCGCAGATATTGCTGTTGGGTCCATGGATCCCACGAATACATGAAAAATACAACAGTGCAGAATAATGGTGCAGTACAGTGTAAATAGTTAGAGAATTGATGGATTTTGGGTAGCTGTTCACTCACAAAGGTAGAGCCCAAACACTGGCTCAGAGTGGGTCCACGCCTGTGGGTTAATTGCCTTCAGACTTCTCAGGTGACCCCCACCTTAGAAGGATTTTTTTCTTATACGTCGGTATGTAATGGAAAGCAAAAGAGAGAAGGACACTCCTTGCGCAGATTAGATATAATGTGCACGTAAGTTTAAGGAGATCTTGTACTTACATTTGGAGGAGCCACATAGCTCTAGAGAAAACGCCCATGGGTTATTGGTGCTGGGAAACCCAAGTGAAACCACTAAGGATCCAAGGATAACGCGAATGGACAGGATGAGGTAATTAAAATATAAAATTTATTAAAACATAATATAAAATATAAAAACCAGAACGCGTTTCGCCGTGCAGGAAAGCGGCTTCATCAGCTGGTGAGTGTCCTTCTCTCTTTTGCTTTCCATTACATACCGACGTATAAGAAAAAAATCCTTGCTAAGGTGGGGGTCACCTGAGAAGTCTGAAGGCAATTAACCTACAGGCGTGGACCCACTCTGAGCCAGTGTTTGGGCTCTACCTTTGCGAGTGAACAGCTATCCAAAATCCATCAATTCTCTAACTATTTACACTGTACTGCACAATTATTCTGTACTGTTGTATTTTTCAGTTATTTGTGGGATCCATGGACCCAACAGCAATATCTGCGCCATACCAGGTTATATATTTTTAAATTCAGAAAAATGCCTGAAAAATTCTAAAAAATAAATCAATAGAGACTTTTTGCTGTAAATAAAAGGAATAAACGGTTGAATAAATATTTGATAAAAAAGTGATTTTTTTTTATTTTGAAATCTGCAAAAACATCCAAAGCAGGAGATTTTTGGGCAGCATCGTACAGATTTTTCTGTAGAAAACATCTGTTGGAAAAATCCAATGTAACTTCTGTTTCTCTGCTTAAAAATCCATTTAACAGCATCAGATATTTTTCCGGAGATCTGCACGTCGATAAATTCGAATTTAATCATTGAAACCGTTATGTCCATTAAAAGTAGAGTCGTGACAGAGAATATCTGAGCCGAATTCTAATCGGGAATCAAAATGCTGGAAGCCCCGAATCTTAATCGCTCATAAAATGGCCAAATTGTGTCCCAAAAATTTGCTGATGTCGGCTATTGGGCCAATTTAAATCGAAGGCTAATATGCAAAAAGAGTCATGCACAGATACAATAATGCAAAGTGTTTAGAACTAAATAATGACCCAAGTTCACAAATGTAAACATATAAATATGAGTGTAAATGGGACAAAGCACAGAAAAGTGATAATTAGACTGGATATGTCAATGGATATGGAAGAATAGGTGGGTTTGTGTGTGTGTTCGTGTGTTTATGTGTGTGTGTTTATGTGTGTGTGTGTTTATGTGTGTGTGTGTGTTTGTTGTTCATCTATTCAGTTAGGATGTCAAGTCAAAATATGTCTCAGATAAAAATCTCAAAGTTCCATTTAAAGAATTATAAATTGATTTAACAGATACTTTCCTGTAAAAAAATATTACTTTTGAGGTTATTCACTAAGATATAAATTTGCAACGGAAGTGCACCTAACGTTGAATTTCACAATACCTGCAATTACGGGGCAATTTTTCTATTCACTAACAGGGTTATCCAAAGAGATCCGAATTGCTTGAGAAAGGTAACCGAATGCTGAAAATCAGGGTTCGGTTACCTTTCCTGACCATTCGGCTATCCAGAGAGCAGGCAATTCGCCAAATCCTGGAGAATTGCCTGCACATACGGTGACTGTTCGGTGCCTGTTCGAGGGCAGTGAAATCCCCATGAAAAAGCACTGCTTCGGCTATTCAGAGAACACAAACCAGCAGTGAAAGGTTCCCCTAATGCCCTGTCATTCGGTGATTTAATTCGGCAAATTTATTCAGGAGAATCCCATAGGCTTCAATGTTAAAAATATTCCCGTTTTAATTCAATATCTAATAAACCGTTCATTATAAAATTCTGCAGCAAAAAGTCTCTTTATTTATAGATTTTTTAGGATACTTTAAGCATTTTTCTGATTTTTTTTAATTTTTTTTAAAAGTCCGATTTTTTTTTTTGATTTTTTTTCAGTTTACTTATTTTTTTTGTAACAGCCCTCTTTAGTATCATTCCCTGGACCTCCTGTGAAAATTTCAGACATTTTCACTCAGTAGTCTCTTTGCAAACAGCGTTTCATTTTCCCAGATTCATACAAATGGTTTTTCTAATTTATTCACTGCCTCCTCTACGTCACAGCTGCTTCGGCTCTGTGTGATTCGGCTCCTGTTCGGCTCCTGTTCGGCTTTTTCGAAGGTTAATCCAGATGTTTTTGCTTGTTTTCAGCGTGCATTCGGTTAGTTTTCGTCAGGTTTGCGGCAGCTTTTCCCTGCAATTCGGGGACCCTGTGGTGTTTGCTGAATACACCGCAGGGTCACCGAAATGCAATCGGCAAAAGGAACCGAATTGAAGAGAACGAAAAGTCACCGAACGTGCGGTGACTTTTCGAATCTCTTTGGATAACCCTGTAAGCTGTCACTTCCCCAAATACAGGAGAACTGACGGCGAAATACGGTGCGATTCGCTACAATTCAGTGAGATTCAGCGGCACCGATATTAACCCACCGAGAGCTATCGATTTGTCTATTTACAGAATGCTGAATTGCACTGAAATTTCTTAAATGACCTGGTTCCAGTGATTTCAATTCAAATTTAAACAGGTGAATCCAATAGATTTCAATGTAATAAATAATAATAAATTGAATACATTTTTCAAATAAAAATTTAAGACTATTCATTATTTATTTTTATTTTTACACAAACCCTTTTTCCTTTTTTAAAAGGCTGTCTTGTATATTTTTCTTATTTTGTTAAAGGACTTTTTTAATAGTTTTTTTTATTTTTTAACAGACCTTTTTATAATGGGACCTTTTTAATTATTATTATTTTTTTTTTTTTTTTTTTTTCTCAATTCGGTGGAATTTGCCAATGCTGCTTCACCACATATTCACTGATGTCTGATAACTGCTTTGACGACTCTATTTTTGGCAAAATAAAGTCAACATTTGATAACAAGTGAATTCACTGTACTTTGGAAGGAATGGAATTGCCAAAGTGAGCCGAAATGCGGCGTAAAGCAAAGCACCCAAATGGAATTCAATTTCATTGCTTTTCGAATAATTCTTTATGTATTTCACAGAGAAATTACATGAGGAAATCGATCAAGTTATCGGGCGAGACAGGATCCCAAACAATAACGATAGACCCAACATGCCGTACACAGACGCCGTGCTCCACGAGATCCACAGGTTCAGTGATCTTGTTCCTTTCAGTGTTCCTCACATGGTGACCAAGGACGTGGAGTTTAGAGGATACTTTATTCCCAAGGTACACATTGTGACACATTGACTTTTAAATAATATAATTTCCATCAATGGTAACACTGTAACTATATACTGTTTAGCTACTTAACGCAACACGTATCGTTTTTCAAAAATAAATATGTCTCGAATACTCTGTTTGTTTTACATTATCCAGAACTAGACTTGTAAATGGAAAACTCATTTTCTCCCTCATTCAAGGGCACAGATGTTTACCCACTCCTCTGCACCGTGCACCGCGACCCTGCAAAATTCTCCACTCCGGACACATTCAACCCCAACCACTTCCTGGACGAGAACGGCAAATTCCAAAAGAACGACGCCATGATGGCATTTTCTGCAGGTGATACAAACTTACACAAATGGTTAAACATTATTCAGCAAACACTGGGGTTTTCCAAAGTTACAGAAAAATGGTGAGCAACCCCAGTGCTGCAACTCCTACAAACGCCAACGTTTCACAAATAAACAATGATCCAATGAGAGGCAGGAGAAGCTTCACCGTGAAGCTTCTCCTTCTGCTAATTGATTGTTTGTTTGTGAAATGCTGTTGTTTGTTGGAGTTGCTCGACAGTGTTTGGTTAGTGCTGATTTTTGCAACTTTGGCATCACTGGCATTTGCTGAATACCCCTTTTAGAGTCATTGGGTCGCACAAGCACTGGGAGAGTATGGCTTCCACTATGAATTCATGTAGGAGATAGTATATGATCACAAACAAGATATTTACTTCACTCCGTCAACCTTAACAGTAGATCGCACTGATTCTCCAATGTCACTGATAAAACTCATTCAGCAAACTCAGGTGAAAATACTCATGAATTGAAGCACATGTTTCCCATTTCCGTTCCAAATCAGCATGTTCACCTTTTTAAAGTATTGATACAATGCAGATGAACAATGGATCTCCAACAATTAAGGGGTTATTCAGAGAGAGACAATCTGGCCCCAAAATGGCACCGAACAGTGAATTTCCCCATATGGTGCATCTTCAGGGCCATTCGGCTATTCAGAGAGCAGGCAGTCTGCCAAATATTAGTGAATTGCCAGGAAATACGGTGCTGTTCGGCGGCACTGAAATACGGTGCCTGTTCGGCAGCAGAGAAATCCCCCATATAGAAGCAATGGTTAATCTATTCACATTGAACAGCAGAGAAATGTCAATGACATGCCCTGCCATTCGGTGGTTTAATTCGGCAGGTTTAATCAAGCGAATCCCATAGGCTTCAATGTTAAAAATATTCCCATTTTTATGCAATATCTAATAAATCGTTTATTCTTCTAATCTGCAGCATTTTTTAGGCATAAGATTTTTTAGGCATTATTTGTTTGTTTTTTTCGCAAAAAATTTTTTGGAACATGTCTTTTTTTTTCCTTTTCTCTTTGAGCCAGCTGCATTCAGCGTTGCTGTCCCTGGCGCTGAAACCTAATTCAGCACCAGGGTTAATCTTCCTCTGCAGCCTGACGAGTTGCTTTTTTTCCTTTACCCTGCTTTGGCTGCGCAAAAGCATGGCGACTATATAATGCATCTTTTTCATGTTTCCCTGTACATGGTGGTTTTACTATACAATGCATCTTTTCATGTTTCCCTGAAGCACGGTGGTTTTACTATACAATGCATTAGTGCTGGGTCTCAGCCCAGTTCTAAGCATTTCCCTTGCGTGCACAAATTAATCTTGTACACGGACTACCGCGGACAAGCTGATCTGTTGGTGGGTCGTCAGGCGCTACCTTTTAGCTACTCAGACTAGATTTTTCACTTAGCGTTGGCATTTTAGCCCCTAGTGTTTTCCATCAGCTTTATCACTCAATGTACTGATTCTTCCATGTGTTTCTATTTGATTGTATGAAAACCAGACATTTATCCTGTGTTAATACTGAGTAACAGCTATTGTACAGATATTTAAAACAATTTGTGTCCTTGTACAGGGAAGAGGTCCTGTCCTGGAGAAAGTCTGGCTCGGATGGAATTCTTTCTATTTGTCACAACGATTCTGCAGAACTTCAAGCTGATCTCACAGACTCGATTCACCGAAGCAGACATCACTCCGAAGATGGGTGGGCTTTTAAATGCCCCCATTCACTACGAGCTCTCATTTATTCCTCGTTAAATCTGTGATATGACTCTTATTTTCAAAAACTGATTTATCTCCAAAGGTTCAGGATCGTGTAACATTAATAATAGTAAAACATTATTGTGAAAAAACTAAATATGTGAGAAAAATTAAACATATTTATTTCAAAAGATTTCTTTAAAAAAAAACATGTTTTTTATGTTTTGCACCTTGCTCTATAAAAATAAAAAGTTGTTTAAAAAAGTTGTAAAATAATGAAGAATTTAAATTTAAAATACTAAAAAATATATATTTGGTGGGAGGGGCGGGAGCTCCCGATTTCTATGCCTACATTCTTTTGAGATGTAAATTTTCCCCTGTCATTGACACCTCACTTAACCTTGCAGGGTGTATAGTACGGGGACAGAGTGGTTCAGAACCCCCAACTCTCCTCCCAGCCAAATAGCAGGTTACATTTTAGATGACCAGTGCGTGATTTTGCACTGCATCATCTTATCCACACTTGCTTCCAGCATGGGGTGTGAGAAATATGAGTTATTGCAGCAGCATTGTTTGCTTTATAAGTGAAAGGCAGACAATGTCACTGCTTTAAAACCAAAAATAAAAAAGCTACTTCATTTTATTCATTTTTCTTTTCTTACATCTAACATGGCATCACTCTGAAAGAGAGACTCTGACCTCAACTCCACTTGACATTGTAAAGAAATGGATATACAGGGGTCTTAAGAGGTCCAAGGCCTCTTTCTTCCACAAATACAGCACAGGATTAGACAGAAGCTGCTTAATTGTGCACCCATCAAAATAAAATATATTTGGCCATCCACAGGGTTGAGGTATTCACATTTATGGATGGTGATCATCATCTGTTTCATAGGAGTTCAAGTTACCCCTCATTTTAAAATGTCCCACAAGTACTTTTTATTCTGGATTTAGCAGTCTGATTATGTGAATCAAACTGGAAGAGAGAGGCTGCATTACAGCCCTGCTAAGCCCCCGTTAAAAAAAAGCAGTAGGTTAATGGCACCTGTGGGATTGTTTGTCATTCTATGGCAATCTTCAGCATTCAAGGTGAAAAACAGATATCTTTTTGGAAAAAGGGAACGGAGGTTATAGAGAGGAAGACATTTTCATTGTAGAATATAATGCCAACCTTTCTAAACTTCATAGCGTTGAACAGACTCTCTGGCAACTGGCTCTCTGCCCAGAATTTCTACCAAAACACCATGTTAAATTCAAAGATGTAGAGCGTACAATGTATCAGAGCAGTGGCAAGTGTAGTAGTAGAGTTATGTTCATGGAATGCGGTTGCAGGTAAGAGGCAGAGCCCAAAATGCACTGGGTGTAAAGAACATTGCAGCAGATGAACAATTGCAGGCAAGGGATTTATTATACACAAGGCACAGGAGACAACAACAGGGCAGGCAAACAGACAGCAAGAACACAGGGCAGGAAAGATGGCAATGACAGGGACATGATACAGTTGGTATCACGGAACACAGTAAATATTCCAGAGGTACGAAAACATTTGAGGTCACATTCTGGAGTCCATTTGGAACTTTAAAACAATCTCTTTGCAAGGCTCCAGAATTAAGCCAAATCGAGTATACTCGACATTGAAGGAACCACCTTTACTAGTATCGACTATAGTTAATCTTGGAGGTGAAGGGTTAACCCCTTAGCATCGACCAGATGTTAAATGTCTTCCTGCAGAAAGCGGGCTTTAAAGACTTTCAGACCGCATGCAGCGCCCCGAGATTTCCTGCAAGCTCAGCTACATACGGCTCTTTAAAAAGGCAGAGAGATAAAATATTCATAGAAAATCTAAATCCTTCTAGAATTTGCCTTTGACTCTAAAATTTGGCAAATGAAGGTGCTGACTCAGTGCGACTTTGGAAGATTTCCATATTGCTCCACCCAGTTCTCTTCTTCTTATAAACAGCGCATGTCGTGAACAATAAGAAAAGATCTAGGACCTGGTGTCCAACATGGAGGCTGTAGGGATCGGGACGCTGCTTCTTGGCTTTATCTCTTTCCTATTCATCTACACCCTATGGAATTCAAGGCACAAGAATCATAAACTTCCTCCAGGTCCAACACCCCTACCACTGATTGGGAACCTGCTCCAGATCGAGAGAGGACAGCTGGCCAATTCACTCATGAAGGTTGGAATCTCAGAAATTTTCAAGGTTCAATGGATAAAAGAGACATATTGATAATGACATGAAAGCAACAGGTTAATGGATCTTTATATAACTGAGTATGATGGGTTAAAGAGACTTAATCACAGTGACGTTTATTAGAATTTGTTTTGGAAACAGCCTAATGACAATGATATGTTCAATAGATTAAAAGGACCTAATGACAGTGTGGTGATTAATATGTTGAAAGGCTCTAATGATTTTGAGGTGTTTAAGAGGTTAAAGGGATGTAATAACAGTGACTTGATTAATGGATTAGAGAAATCTTATGACAATGGGACATTTAATGCGTTAAAGGGATTTAATAACAGCAAGGTGATTAATATGATAAAGGGATCTAATGACAGCCATGTAATTAATGAGTTAAATTATATAATACCAGGGAGGTGATTAATGGGTTAAAGGAATCTATTAACAGCAAGGTGATTAATATGATAAAGGAATCTATTAACAGCAAGGTGATTAATATGATAAAGGGATCTAATGACAGCCATGTAATTAATGAGTTAAATTATATAATACCAGGGAGGTGATTAATGGGTTAAAGAAATCTAATGACAGCCATGTAGTTAATGAGTTAATCACCTCCCTGGTATAATATAATTTAACTCATTAACTACATGGCTGTCGTAGATCCCTTTAACCAATTAAACAACTCTCTGTCATTAGATCCCTTTATCATATTAATCACCTTGTTGTTATTAGATTCCTGTAACCCATTAATCACCTCCCTGGTATTATATAATTGAACTCATTAGCTACATGGCTGTCATTAGATTCCTTTAACCCATTAATCACCTCCCTGGTATTATATAATTTAACTCATTAGCTACATGGCTGTCATTAGATTCCTTTAACCCATTAATCACCTCCCTGGTATTATATAATTTAACTCATTAGCTACATGGCTGTCATTAGATTCCTTTAACCCATTAATCACCTCCCTGGTATTATAATTTAATGGGTTAAAGGAATCTAATGACAGCCATGTAGTTAATGAGTTAAATTATATAATACCAGGGAGGTGACTAATGTGTTAAAGGAATCTAATGACAGCCATGTAGTTAATGAGTTAAATTATATAATACCAGGGAGGTGATTAATGGGTTAAAGGAATCTAATGACAGCCATGTGATTAATGAGTTAAATGATATAATACCAGGGAGGTGATTAATGGGTTAAAGGGATCTAATGACAGTGAGGGTATTAGTGGGTTAAAGTTATTGTAACAGTGTGAGTAGGGGCAGGGTGGAAGACCATAGATACATTAGTAGGCGTAGGGAGAATGCCATTTTCCACTATAGGGTTAATCCTAAACCAAGGCCTAATTAATTCTGCCCTGCCCATATAGGTGTGTGTATGGTTAAGGGAGGGAGAAAGGGAAGGGAAGGAACTTTTGATATTCTGTTCAATTTATTGGCAAACGACAAAGCTGCCCAATAGCTAGAGAGGGAACTATTTATGTTTTGTCAGACTATAAAGAAGGAGAACTGTTACAGTATCTTATAGCAGCTAAGTGTTTAATGGGTTTTTAATGACATTGAAGTAATTAATATGTTGAAGGTGTCTGTCTAATGACAGGTGTTTAATGGGTTAAATGACAGCAAAGGATCTACAGAGTTCAAGGGTCCCATAGACCTCAAAGACGTCCAGAGGATTTTAATAATGTAAATATTCCTGGTTTCTGTCTCTCAGTTCTCAAAGCTATACGGCTCCGTTTACACATTATATTTTGGCACAAAACCTGTGATTTGTCTGAGTGGGTATGAAACGGTTAAAGAAGCCCTCATCGATAAAGCAGAGGAATTTGGAGGACGTGGACGACAGCCGACACTGGAGAAGGTTACAAAGGATTATGGTGAGAGAATCTCTGCTTTTCACTCCTGGATATGTTTCATAACATTTACCTCCAGTACAGTAAATATTTTCAGTTGTGCAATGGATGAAGTTCTCGCTCCCGGGCATGTCTGACCTTGCGCACCCATGAGAGGTAACGATTATAATCTTAAAGGAACACTCTAATCAAAAATGCCCCCCGTTTTTTTACATTAAACTATATCTATTCCCTCAATAACTAGGTAGGGATTTTTTTTTTAACTGTAATACTTACCCTAAAATCCACTTGTTTCCAACAGTGTCTTTTTTTTTTATATACTCACCTTCCTCCTCTTCCGCTCCCGTCCTTGTTAGTTTCACTTGGCTAATGGTTTACGTGAGAAGTGCGCATGCGCGCCTCTCATGTAAGCCAGCCAATCGGCAGGCTTCCTCCCGGCTCCATCTTCTTAGATTAGTGTTGTGCGCAAGAGGATGCGCGCAACACTAATCTCAGCCGCTGCCGTCAGCTACTGAGGCGAATTGGAGACGTCATCGAGCTGAAAGCTGAAAGCACGATGACGTCGCCTACTCGACAATAGTCGGCAGAAGCGGGAAATATGAATCCCGCTCTGCTGACTGACAGCTGGGAGGGCGGAGTAAACTCCTCCGCGTCTCTCATCTGTTTTCAGCTTTTTCAGCCGATCGGCTGAGAGGAGGGAGGGGGGAAAGGCAAGGGCATACTCAGGGCATCATGACCACCTAAAAAAGCTTAGGTGGTCATGTTGCCTAGAGTATCCCTTTAACCTTTTCACAACCAAGTGTTATTTTGTTGAAACAACTATCATTATACTTATATGAAACTTGGAATAAGATATTAACCACTTCAATGCGGTGGACGCGCTCAGCGCGTCCAACCGCATTGCTACTTGGCTGCGGAGGACGCGCTGAGCGCGTCCTCCCTTCGCAGCCTGCGATCAGCCGGTATTCCGGCTGATCGCTCGGCCCCCCGGTGTGGGCTGACATCATCGATGTCAGCCCAACCTCCGGGACCCCGGCGGGCACGATAGGCGTCATCGCGCATGCGCGATGACGTCTATTTCAGGCACCCCCCGCCATTGCAGGGAAGGTGCCTGAATGGGAAGGGGGGAGGTCCTTCGGACCTCTCCCCCTTCCCATCCGTACATGCCAGCGGTTAAAGGCAGGCACCGCCTGGAAGGGCACAGCCTGCCCTTCCAAGTGGCGGCTGTCTTTAACCCCTAGGGGCTGGATCGCGATATGGTGCCAACATGCGCCGTATCGCGGTCCCCTCCCGGAGCTGGCCGACTTCTTGGATGTTGGCCAAGCTTCCGGGATATCCCCCTAATGACTGGCGTCATCGCGCAGAGCGCGATGGCGCCAGTTTTCAAATTAACCCCTTGCTGCTACCTATAGTGGAGATAGGGGGTTCCAATGAACCCCCTATCTCCCGATCCGTGACAGCTAGGGGTTAATGTTTACTATCATTGGAACGGCCAGAGTGTGGCCGTTCCAATGATACCAAACATGACCATCTAAAAAGTAAAAAAAAAAAAAAAGAATTAAAAAAAAAAATTAAAAAAAAAATAAAAAAATTAAGAAATGTTTTTTGGTTTTTATTTTAGATTTATTAGTGCAACAATATTGTTCCCATTTCAATTATAATGTGAACAATGATGCTGCACTAACGATTTTTTCTATGGGGTGTTTGCTAAAAAACACGTAATTTCCCCCAAAAAAAGTAACGATTCCTCATTTCTAATTTTTTTAACAAGCGCACCCCATAGAAAATATAACCGCAAACGATCGCATTTTAAAATGTGAAAAAAAAACACTTTACACATTGTAAATTATTGAAAATTCAAATTTTATTGCATATTTTGTTATAATATACAGACATGACATAACGTATACATATAATAATGACATATTATGAATCTGCACAGTCTGCCGGAAAGAACGATATATAATATGTCTGGGTCATATATTAAAATAAGGCTTCAAAACGCGGTTAAACATGATGAGCGAAACCGGTAAAAATGAGCTCAGCACAGAGGTGGGAAAAGGCTCAGCAGCGAAAGGGTTAAAAGTTAAATACACGATAAAAAGTATCACCTTGTAATAGTAAAAATATAATTAACAGTTCAAAATAATGTCACATTTTCTTATTTTTTTCGTGTATTTGTTTAGCTTTTACAGAAATCTCACTGGGATGATAGGTTGTAAACTAAAGATGTTGTCTCTTATGTTGCATTATCAGAATACAGGCAGAATTGAGTTTTGTGTCAGTAAATGTGCTGCAGACAGATAATAAAATGGTGAGATCTCCTGCTTATGGGGATTTGTAGTGATCAGAATGAGATTATTAGCAATGCAATATCTGTATGTGCCGCATAATGCCTGTGTATGGCAATTACAGCAACACCTTGTATCTGTATGTGTTGCATAATGCCTGTGTATGTCAATTACAGCAACACCTTCTATTTGTATGTGCTGCATAAAGCCTGTGTATGGCAATTACAGCAACACCTTGTATCTGTATGTGCTGCATAATGCCTGTGTATGGCAATTACAGCAACACCTTGTATCTGCATTAGGGATGGGCAGGCGGTTCGATCCGAACCTGAGTTTGATTTGAACATAGCCCGTTCGGCGAACATCGACCATTTCCGCGTGTTTGCCTAAAATTCACCACAATGGACCACAATGCACTTTTCCACTGGCCTGAAGCTTGTAATTGGCTACAGCCTTGCACCTGACCACAGGTCAGGTGCAAGACAGGTGCAAGACTATGCCAATCGGGGCTCAGAGTCCTGATTGGGCAAATTTTGCCCAATCACGGGCTCACAGAGCTAAGTCCACCAGCACACTATATAAGGCTTCCCCACAGCTCCAGCGTGTGTTTGTTGCAGGAGTGAATCAGAGAGGAGAGGAGATTGTTTGTTGCATAACAGGCTGTATCACTGAGTTATATCTGATTTCTGGAAATTGGAATCTGTGTGTTGGCACTGCCAGCTTCTGCCAGGCTATCAGGCTGTATCACTGACTTATACCAGAGTTGTGTGAATTTGAATCTGTGTTGGCACTGCAAAGGCTATCAGTATGTATCACTGATTTATACCAGAGTTGTGTGAATTTGAATCTGTGTGTTGCCACTGCAAAGGCGATCAGGGTATATCACTGATGTAAAGCATTGTTCTGGAAATTCTGTATAAACTTTAATCTAATTCTAGATACCATACAATAACACAGTTTAATCAGAGTTCATCTGTTTATCTATTCAGAGTAGAATCTGGGTGTTGATAGCTATCAGGGTGTATCACTGACGTATAGCATTGTTCTGGAAAATCTGTATATCTTTAATCTATATATCACTCACCATGTCAGAAAGACCAAAAAGGACAGGCAGACGCTCCCAGACACAGATAAGTGGGCAAGCAGCCTCTGTGTCGGAAGGCTGTGCCCCTGGTCATCATGGATGTGGTACATCCTCTGCAGGGGCATGCTTGTCCTTGTTTCTAACTGGTGCTGGCTGTCTTAAGCAGCAGCAACATACAGAGGATTTGCATGATTGGCTAACCAGGCCATCCTCATCCTCCTCATCCTCTGCCAGCCAGGCTTGTATTTACAGTCCACCTCAGCTGCCAAAACCTCTAATTCAGCCTCCTGTCTACAGCTACTCCTGCCGTAGCCTCAATATCATACACGGAGGAGTCAGCTTAATTATTTGACTACAGTGACATGCAGCTTGAGGATGCGCAGCAACTCCAGGGCTCAGACTCAAACTCAGATTCAAACTCTGAGGTTGAGGAAGGGAGTATAATCAGCCTAGAGGGAGGGGGTGCCAGTGACACACAAAGAACTGACACTCATGTTCCCCCAGCAGCTGCAGCATATTGCGAGGTTGGCTCCAGTGACGAAGCGATAGGGGGTGATGACGATGATGAAGTCACTGACTCCACCTGGGTGCCTGATCGAACAGAGGAGTCAAGGGAGGAGGAGGAGGCACAACAAAAACAAAGCAGAATGTCCTCTATGAGCAACCATAGCCAGTCCAAGGCATCAGATGTCAGAGCTGCTCAGGTGCAGAGCGCTGTTGTCTCGCAGCACATGTCCAGGATCTCTGCTGTCTGGGAGTTCTTCAAGACATGTGCAGCAGACTGCAGCATTGCTATTTGTAAGCTATGTTGGAAGAGGATCAAGCGTGGGAAAGACATCAGACACGTGGGTACCACTTGCTTGAGGCGACATAAGACCACCTGTCATGCATCCCATTGGAACAACACTTTGCATAGATCCTCCTCCTCATCTGTCTCTACCCCCAATATATGTCCTGCCATGTCATTGCCTACAACCTCCTCTGACAGGGATGATGCTACAGTAATGGGTGTACCACGTCCTTCCTCTGAATCTGCCAGCAACCCATCAGCTGCATATTTATGCAGTCAGATTTCGTTGCCCCAGCTGCTGCAGCGGAAGAAAAAATATTGTACCAACCATTCACATGCACAACATTTAAATGCCAGCTTCGCAAAATTACTCGCATTACAGTTGCTGCCTTTCCAGCTGGTGGACTCTGCTTCCTTCCGTGAATTTTCCGAATGTGCTGTATCACAGTGGCAGGTTCCAAAACACCATTTCTTTACAAGGAAGGCCATTCCAGCACTATACCAGCACATGGAACACAATGTTATGGAGTCATTGGGAAAGGCAGTCAGCCGCAAGGTGCACATTACTTTAGACACGTGGTCCAGCAAACATGGACAGGGCCGTTACATTTCCTTCATGGCACACTGGGTAACTCTGCTTGCAGCTGGGAGGGATCCAGGATTGGGCTCTGTGCTGGAGCTTGCTCATCCACCACGCCTCCAGAAAGCTGCTTATATGAGGTCTGTCTGCTCAACCACCTCCTCCTTCAATGTCTCTGGCAAAGTGGCAGTTAAACCAACGCGTGGCAGGGGCTATGCAATGGCTCAAGCAAAAAGATGCCATACTGTGCTTGAGCTGGTTTGTTTAGGGGACAGGAGCCACACCGGGCCAGAAATTCTGTCAGCTGTACAGAGGCAGGCACAGAGATGGTTAACACCATGCCAGCTTCAGCTGGGAATGGTCCTCTGTGATAATGGCAGCAACCTTGTCTCCGCCCTATGTCTGGGTAAGTTGACGCATGTACCATGCCTAGCACATGTCCTAAATCTGGTGGTACAGCATTTCTTAACCAGGTACCCAGGGCTGGCAGAGCTTCTCAGCCAGACCAGAAAAGTCTGCAGCCACTTCAGCCGGTCATTCCCAGCAAGTGTTCGCCTGGCAGAAATTTCCAAGAGAATTCCACCTTCCCACAAACCGTCTGATCTGTGACAGGCCCACCAGGTGGAACTCGACATTAGCAATGATGCAGCATCTGCACAAGCCGCAGAGGGCCATCAATGAGTACTTGTGTGAGTATGGCACAAGGACAGGTTCAGGTCAACTTGGTTCCCCCCCTGCAGTGGCTGATGATCAAGGATGCATGCACTGTACTGTCACCATTTGAGGAGGCAATGAGGATGGTGAGCAGGGACAGTGCATGCATCAGTGACACAATTCCTTTAGTGTTCCTGCTGGAGCGCACTCTGTGGGGAATTATAGATGTGGCACTAGAGGCAGAGCAGCAGGAGGAAGAGGAGGACTTCCCTAGCTCTAAAGGTCCCATTCTTTACGCAGACAGCATTCCTGCGGGTCTTCAGATCACACAGGAGGAGGATGAGGAATATTTAAGTTGTGGGGGCATTGAAGGTGGGGATTCCTCAAGGGAGGGTTTTGTGTGCCCAGAAACCCAAGGACTAGTACGTGGCTGGGAGGAGGAAGTGCACGATACGGTCATCCTCAGCGACCAGGAACACTCTGAAGCTAATGCCACCTCCAACCTATGCTGCATGGGCTCTCCTATCCTGCAAAGCCTGCTAAAGGACCCCAGGATTCGTGCTATTAAGGAGAGGGATCATTACTGGTTGACAAGCCGTCTTGATCCACGATACAAGGGTAAGGTTGCAGAGCTCATTCTGCCCTGACAGAGGGGGCACAGGATGAAACAACTTGTGGATGCTCTAAAGCGACACTTGTGTAACACCTTTCCAGACACTGGTAGGTTACCAACTGATGACACAGGTGCTTCTGAGGCTGCGGTTGATCAGAGGAAGAGCAGTGAAAGGGGCCTCTTGACTGATGCCTTTTCCAATTTCTTTATTCCACGATGACCAGGGACATCAAATGTAGGCACCCATTGCCAGCGTCTTCACCATATGGTGCAGGACTACCTAGGGGCAAGGGCAGACCTGGATACCTTTCCAGCAGATGATCCACTGGCTTACTGAGTGTTGAGATTGGATCACTGGCCAGAATTTAGCCAATATGCTATGGCAACCCTCAAAATTTCCACTTGCCTGCTCGCATTTGGCGAGTGGAAATCAATTGAGGGCGAGCGGGAATTCACACGCAGGCAGCATGATGAATTACCGTATTTTTCGCTCCATAAGACGCACTTTTCTCTCCCCAAAAAGTGGGGGGAAAAGTGGATGCGTCTTATGGAGCGAATGCCCCATGATGATATGCCCCAGCTCACCTGCCGCCGCCGCGTTCGTCTCCCTCTGAGCGTGCGTCCGGCGGCAAGGAGCTTGGGCACTCGCCTGGGGGAGCCACGTGACACGCGGTCACGTGGCTCCCCCAGGCGAGTGCCCAAGCTTCCTGCCGCCGGACGCACATTTAGAGGGAGACGAACGCGGCGGCGGCAGGTGAGCTGAGGCATATCCATGAGCTGCTGAGGCATATCCATGAGCTGCTGAGGCATATCCATGAGCGAGCTGGGGCATATCCATGAGCGAGCTGGGGCATATCCATGAGCTAGCTGGGGCAAATCCATGTGAGAGCTGGGGCATATCCATGTGAGAGCTGGGGCATATCCATGTGAGAGCTGGGGCATATCCATGAGCGAGCTGGGGCAAATTCATGTGAGAGCTGGGGCATATCCATGAGCGAGCTGGGGCATATCCATGAGCTAGCTGGGGCAAATCCATGTGAGAGCTGGGGCATATCCATGAGCGAGCTGGGGCATATCCATGAGCGAGCTGGGGCATATCCATGAGCTAGCTGGGGCATATCCATGAGCGAGCTGGGGCATATCCATGAGTGAGCTGGGGCATATCCATGAGCTGGGGCAAATCCATGTGTGAGCTGGGTCACGTGGCTCCCCCAGGCGAGTGCCCAAGCTTCCTGCCGCCGGACGCACATTTAGAGGGAGACGAACGCGGCGGCGGCAGGTGAGCTGAGGCATATCCATGAGCTGCTGAGGCATATCCATGAGCTGCTGAGGCATATCCATGAGCGAGCTGGGGCATATCCATGAGCGAGCTGGGGCATATCCATGAGCTAGCTGGGGCAAATCCATGTGAGAGCTGGGGCATATCCATGTGAGAGCTGGGGCATATCCATGAGCGAGCTGGGGCAAATTCATGTGAGAGCTGGGGCATATCCATGAGCGAGCTGGGGCATATCCATGAGCTAGCTGGGGCAAATCCATGTGAGAGCTGGGGCATATCCATGAGCGAGCTGGGGCATATCCATGAGCGAGCTGGGGCATATCCATGAGCTAGCTGGGGCATATCCATGAGCGAGCTGGGGCATATCCATGAGTGAGCTGGGGCATATCCATGAGCTGGGGCAAATCCATGTGTGAGCTGGGGCAAATCCATGAGTGTGCTGGGGCAAATCCATGTGTGAGCTGGGGCATATTCATGAGTGAGCTGGGGCATTATCCATGTGCTGAGGCATATCCATAAGTTGGGGGGCATATCCATAAATTGGGGGTCAAATCCATGTGCTGGGGCAAATCCATGTGCTGGGGCATATCCATAAACTGGGGCATATCCATAAACTGGGGGGCATATCCATAAGCTGGGGGGCATATCCATGAGCTGGGGGACAGTATCCATGAGCTGGGGGACAGTATCTATGAGCTGGGGGACAGTATCTATGAGCTGGGGGCAGTATCCATGAGCTGGGGGCAGTATCCATGAGTTGGGGCAGTATATCCATGAGAGAAGCTGGGGCAATATCCATTATTACACTATTGATACGGAAGGAGAAAAAAATGGGGATGGAAGATCGCAATGAATATTAATGGATTTATCTGTTTAAGCATCCAAGGAGGAAACCTGACTTTGGGGTCTTCTAACTTCTGTTGATAATACGCTCTTTTCAGTATTCATATGGCAGGTTAAGTTCGACTTGATATGTTGGATGCATAAACCCCAAATTAATTTAGTCCTAAAATCTGTTGTAGAGGAGTCTGTCTGTACTTAATGGATGATACTACTTGTCTGGGTCTGGTGCCTGGGTATTAATGTTATTTATTTTTGTAGCTTTATTCTGAATAACCTTTTAACAGTGTAATTTCATAAGATAATTTAAGAGGGTGTGTTTAGGGGCGGAGTTCAGGGCAGGGTAGGTGGGGCAACTGGTGGCGAGTAACTCTTAAGGTCTGGCTAGTAGCTTGGGAATTGAAATTTTGAGCCCTGTGCTATGGAGCTACTAGGTTACTCTTCATCCAGCGTGTTTGCTGAAAGGACGTTCAGTGCTGCTGGATAGACATGTGCATTCGTTTTAGTACTAAAACGATTTAGTCCGAATTTTGGGATAATTTAGTTTTAGTATGACTCAAGAGAAACGAAACTGCTCAGTACAAAAAATGAAAGAAACTAAAATAAAATGCACTACATTTTAGTTTCAGTCCTTTTTGTGATATTACATTGATGAGTGAAGGAGACCAGCAATGAAGATCGCAACATCCGAAGTTCTGCACACTCCACATGCCAATGCAGTAGGATGTTCTATACAGAGAGTGGCATTAATTAATGCAGGAGTATGTTCTATACATTATACAGAGAGGGGTATTAATGCAGGAGGATGTTATATACATTATACAGAGAAAGGTATAAATTGAGGAGAATGTTCTATACAGAGAGGGACATTAATGCAGGAGGATGTTATCTACCTTATACAAAGAGGGGTATTAATTAATGCAGGAGGATGTTCTAAACATTATACAGAGAGGAGCCTTTTTTTTTTATCCCTTTAAATCCAGTGGCTGTGAGCGCTGAGATCGGCTGCTTGTTACATTATCTCTCAGTACAATGTATCAGGCTCAGTTCTAACAGTAACTGACTGTAACAGCGCTCAGAGTTTCAGTAAAACAAGGAAATAATATTGTTCTAACCTCTTATATATAAAAATATTATTTACTAGTTTTACAGAAACTCTGAGCGCTGTGATGAGCAGCAGTCAGTTTTTGTAACAGCTTTGCCTGACACGGGGCAGTATTACAATGTTGGTGCTAACTTAACCAGAGCTGTTGTAAACTGAAAACCTCCATAGGCTATAATGGCTCTGGAAGGTTACAACAGCTCTGGTTAAGTTAGCACCAACTATGTAATATGGCCACATTGTGCTGAGAGTGAGAGATACTGTAACAAGCAGCGATCTCAGCCCTCTGAGGAGCCACCACTACAATAGTAATTCTATCCACTGGTTTTCGGATGAACGAAATTAGTTTTCATACTAAAGAACTGAAAACGAATTTCTTTAGCAACTAAATAAATTGCATTTTAGGACTAATCCATTAGTTCAAAACGAAATTTTGTGCTGTGCACATGTCTACTGCTGGAGGTTTTGTCACAGACAAAAGAGTGGGTCTGTCCACCGACTCTGTAGACCGGCTGATATTTATAAAAATGAATCAGTCCTGGATCAGCTGCTATCACTCCCCTGATGCTGATGTAACTGAATAGATCAGAGATCTCTTCTGCATTCCCAAAATCTTCACCACTGCACTCTTCCACAATACCTCAGAGGGGTTACGGTGTGAAGGCACTAGCTGCCACCAAATGCCCAATATTTGGGTGCACTGACACTGACACGTGTACCAGATTCATATCATTTTAATATTTGACCGCAGGGTCCACCCCTGCACTCTTCCACAATACCTCAGAGGGGTTACGGTGTAAAGACACTAGCTGGCACCAAAGGCCCAATTTTAATGCACCTGTTGTTACTTTCATCCCACGCCTGCATAAGTTTCACCATAATTTAGCCAAAAAATCACTAAACTTGTTCTGTGTTTTCTTAAGCGTCTCCTCTTTTCATACAGGCTGCCGCCCCAGGAAGTTGTTTATGAATAGATTAAAGGAAAAACATTTACCGTCATTTGAAATGTCATTTTTTCTTTTTAAATGCTTCTATACATCTGACAAATCTGCCACTTCACGGGCAGGTTATGGGGTCCTCCTAGGCACGATATTTGATGGAATTTTTGGTTTTTATTCTTAACCTTTATTTACGGAAAAATCACTGTTCCTTTAACCACTGCCTTTTTTTAAACTTTTTTTCTTGTTTCCTGTCCCCCAGGGCACTACCCGGACCCCCATACACCTTTTATGGCAAATATCTTGCATATATGCCTTCTTGCAGGGCATTCTAAAAATCGATCTTTCGAGTTCCCCTGACTTGCATTGAGAAGGTGCGTAATGGCAATGGCATTGCTCGTTTTATACGTGACAAATGAATAATGCCATCGCTTTGGAACTAAAAATATAATTTTTTTTCTTCTTTTAGACTTTACATGGTCATGTTTGGTATCAATGCAAAGGCCAGACTCTGACCTGTCCAATGACACCTCACTTGACTTTGTGCAGTGTATAGATTAGAGACCCGAGTATCCGAAGTCCCCCCCCCCAGTGCTCCTCGCTGCAGTGCGTTGCTTTAGGTTTTGAATGGAACAATACGTAATAATGCATTGTGCCATCGCCTCCACACTTGTTTGTGACATGAGAAAGGAGATGGTGAGTTAGTGCAGCATTATTGTTCACTTTATAATTGAAAAGTGAACAATATTGCTGTGATAGAAAGAAAAAAATAAGGAAATATCCATTTATTATTTTACTTTTATTGTTACATAAAGCTGGTCATGCTCTGGCCTTTCCAGTGAATAATTAAAATGTTTGTTATAAAATAATAAAAATATTTTAGAAAATACAAAAAAATCTTTTTAAACAATAAAAATGTTCCATTTATTTCATTGACACCAATAGGATTCGCCTGATTAAACCTGTTGCAATGAAATCACTGAAATAAGGGCATTTTGCTGGAATTTCAGTGTAAAATCGGCGTTTTGTGAAAAGAAGACACGATAGGGGATCATTTCCGCTGTGGGGAATTGCAATGTATTTCACTGTCAATCTGTGTATTTGGCGAATCGACAGCTTCGTGAATAGACGGATTGCTTCGACGTTGTATATATGGTGAATTTTGGGGCCAATTCAGAGGTTAGTGAATAACCCCTTATGCCTCATGTTTGTGCCACCCCATTGTACAGCGCTGTGGAATCTGTTGGTGCTATATAAATGATGTAGCTGTAAAATTCAATAAATAGATTTAGTTGTGATGATTCAGGAGAATTTCTCTATTGACTGTATTATAAAGTAGACAAACTTGTGCTTCACGGTGAAATGTCTTGTGCGTCTCCTCTCAGGGATCGCTTTAAGTAACGGGGAGCGATGGAAGCAGATACGAAACTTCACCTTAAGGAACCTGAGAGAACTGGGATTCGGCAAGAAAAGCTTTGAGGAGAAAATCCAGGAAGAAGCTAAATATGTCGTGGAGGAACTAAAGAAACTCAAAGGTTTGCATGAATTTGTTTAACCCTTTCACTTCTGAAAATAACAAAACTCATCCTGCATCTAAATTATTTAAAGCAAGACTATGGGGCCTCTCTGTAGGATTTTCCTTTGTCTCGGGACCCTTCAGTGATGCTGCGGCCTTTCCTTTGTTCTGGTCTCAGGTCTGCTCTGCCATGACCTACAAGCCCTTGGAGCCCACATTCACACGAACACCAGGAAGTTACGTTGGAATCAGCACTCTGTGTTTTAATTGTTATTTTGTGTTTATATAGCAAATAACTAAACTACAAAAGAGAGATGCACTCTAATTATAAAAGTAACCAAAACTTTATTAATACAAAAATGACAAACATTGACATATTACTTGGAGCCCCAAATGAGAACAATGTAAGCCAAAGAAAGAACATATCTACTGACACTAAGGCTAGGGTCAGACGAATGCAGTGCGAACGCGCGTGCAGCCGCACTTTATCACGGCCGTAGTAGCAGCAAATGACGGCCAATGACGGGCAATGTACGAAGTACGGCCGCACAAAAGTGCGGCTGCGCAACGCAAGCGGCACACAAACGCATATTTTTCGAGAACGTGATACCGCTAGTACTGACGTACAGAGTGCGCTGCGTCCGCTAGCGGCGTGTGTGCGTGATTAGGAGACGTCAGACGCTGCTCATGTCCGGCCAACATAACGTCCAGACACAAAAAGGGTTTTATTGATGATCCGTACAAAATCACGGACGAAAATGCGCATCGTATGACCGCTATCGCGTATTCCGTGAAAAAATACGTCCATTCGTTCGAACGCACTTTTCACGGACAACGCGAAAATGAGTTAGTCTGACCCTAGCCTTAATCAGTCACAGCACATATATTAGCCAAAAAAAGGAAAAGGCTCCCACCGCAATAAACAAATACAGAAATAATATGAACAAAAAAATACTTATACCCGGCACCCGGAGGAAATATGTGCAGAGAGCGGAACCAGAACCCCAACGTATCGACTAAAAAAAGTCTTTATCAAGGGATGAAGTTAAATACATGTACCCAGTATATATATATAAATTTTCAAAGGGAACCAATCATTCAAGGAGTTTGAAATAGGAACAAGACAAATTTAGTGACCACTCCCAATAATAAAATAATACGTATCTGCTAGGCTTCGTACAACAGCACTGTCCCCTCAATGCCAACAGGATGTACAAAGGAAAGAGAATTGTGAAGCATAATCTGCAAGACAAATCAATACACACATACAGGGTTATCCAAAGAGATTCGAAAAGTCACCGCACGTTCGGTTACTTTTCGTTCTCTTCAATTCGGTTCCTTTTGCCGATTGCATTTCGGTGACCCTGCGGTGTATTCAGCAAACAGCACAGGGTCCCCGAATTGCAGGGAAAAGCTGCCGAAAACCTGACGAAAACTAACCGAATGCACGCTGAAAACAAGCAAAAACATCTGGATTAACCTTCGAAAAAACCCGAACAGGAGCCGAACAGGAGCCGAATCACACAGAGCCGAAGCAGCTGTGACGTAGAGGAGGCAGTGAATAAATTAGAAAAACCATTTGTATGAATCTGGGAAAAAGAAACGCTGTTTGCAAAGAAACTACTGAGCGAAAATGTCTGAAATTTTCACAGGAGGTCCAGGGAATGATAATAAAGAGGGCTGTTACAAAAAAAATAAGCAAACTGAAAAAAAAAAAAAATAAAAAAAAATCGGACTTTTAATTTTTTTTTAAAAAATTCTGAAAAATGCTTAAAGTATCCTAAAAAATCTATAAATAAAGAGACTTTTTGCTGCAGAATTTTATAATGAACGGTTTATTAGATATTGAATTAAAACTGGAATATTTTTAACATTGAAGTCTATGGGATTCTCCTGAATTAACTTGCCGAATTAAACCACCGAATGGCAGGACATTAGGGGAACCTTTCACTGCTGGTTTGTGTTCTCTGAATAGCCGAAGCATTGCTTCTCTATGGGGATTTCACTGCCCTCGAACAGGCACCGAACAGGCACCGTATGTGCAGGCAATTCGACAGGATTTGGCGAATTGCCTGCTCTCTGGATAGCCGAATGGCCAGGAAAGGTAACCGAACGCTGATTTTCAGCGTTCGGTTACCTTTCTCAAGCAATTCGAATCTCTTTGGATAACCCTGTCAGTGCAGACTGCAGATACAACATGTAATCAGTTATGCCCCCGCTGGATTGGCACTCACAAGATAAATGACTTAATCAGGCACATAGCAGGTACTTGGTTACCCTCTCCTGATAGATTGTGTTGCCTCCTGAACTCCGGACCATCAGAATAACGCCAAGGAATTCCTCCAGGCTTGTTTGGTCAGTCAGTGGAACAGGAATCAGGCTCATTGAAAGAAAATCAGACCAGCAGTGGCTCCAATAAAAAACAATTTAATTAAAATTAGATGAATAAAAAAGTTGGAAACACCATCCAACGCGTTTCGTCTCTGCGATATATCTGATGAAGTCTTGCATGTAGCAGAGACGAAACGCGTTGGATGGTGTTCCAACTTTTTTATTCATCTAATTTTAATTAAATTGTTTTTTATTGGAGCCACTGCTGGTCTGATTTTCTTTCAATGAGCCGGATTCCTGTTCCACTGACTGACCAAACAAGCCTGGAGGAATTCCTTGGCGTTATTCTGATGGTCCGGAGTTCAGGAGGCAACACAATCTATGTGCCTGATTAAGTCATTTATCTTGTGAGTGCCAATCCAGCGGGGGCATAACTGATTACATGTTGTATCTGCAGTCTGCACTATGTGTGTATTGATTTGTCTTGCAGATTATGCTTCACGATTCTCTTTCCTTTATACAAGGAGTTTGAAATATTCACATCTGTTGTGAGTATCGGCGGCCACCACGTCCGACACCAGGAGTCGCGCTCAATAGACGTCACGAGACCCCAGTGTTGGCAAGGAAACCACAGGCATGTGTCCAAAGAAAAAATGGCGCATGCACAGTGGTATTCCCAAAGAAAATTATTCGCACCGTAGATATAAGTGGGGCATGAGCAAAAATGGCTTCCTACATTTAAAGGCAGTTACAGAATGATTCAAGTGAGACACGAGTCGAACCGGCTTCTGCATATTCTACGACCTCCTACTATATTCTGTTACCCTATAGACAAAAAACCTAAGTGTGTATTTTCAAAGCTAATTTAATATATAAAATAATCATTGTATATTTCACAGTAATTCCAGCCCGGAAAAAATATATATTAGATAATACTCATCGATCCTGCGAGTTTGGAAAAAAAAAAGACACGCCAAGACAGGCTGGGGTCAGAGGAGCGCAGTGTTCACGCCCGTGTTGCCGCACATTTTAACGTCTGTGGTAGCATACAATTATGATCAATAGACCCACACACGAAGTACAAAGGCACAGAAGTGCGGATGCACAACGGACGCGGCAAACGGACGCAAGTTAGGCAAAATCGTAACTGCTTGAATGATTGGTTCCCTTCGAAAAATGGTGTGTGTGTATATATATATATATACTGGGTACATGTATTTAACTTCATCCCTTGATAATTATTATTTATTTTTTTTAGTCGATACGTTGGGGTTCTGGTTCCGCTCTCTGCACATATTTCCTCCGAGTGCCGGGTATAAGACTAACAGGGTAATTCAAAGAGAATCAAAGAGTCGGTTCGGTGACTTTTCGTTCTCTTCAATTCGGTTTGTTTTGCCGATCCCATTTCGGTGACCCTGCGCTGTATTCAGCAAGCACCACAGGGTCCCCGAATTGCAGGGAAAAGCCGCCGCAAACCCGACGAAAACGAACCGCAAAACCAGGCGAATGCACGCCAAAAACCCTCAAAAAGATCTGGATTAACCCGCCGAAAACGCCGGAAAAACCCGAGCAGGAGCCGATCACACGCAGCGAAGCCTCCGGAAAAAGCCGACAATGCAGACAAAGGAGGTGAATAAATTAAGAAAACAGTTTGCTTGAATGTGTGAAAATGAAACACTCTTTGCAAAGAAACTACTGAGTGAAAATGTCTGAAATTTACATATAAAATCCAATGAATGATAATAAAAAGGGCTGTTACAGAAAAAATAAGAAAAGTTTAAAAAAAAATCGGACTTTTTAAAAAAAAAATAATAATAAAAAAGAAAATGCTTAAAATATCCTAAAAAATCTATAAATAAAGAGACTTTTTGCTGCAGAATTTTATAATAAACGGTTTATTAGATATTGAATTAAAACGGGAATATTTTTAACATTGAAGCCTATGGGATTCTCCTGAATAAACCTGTCGAATGAAACCATCGAATGGCAGGGCATTAGGGGAACCTTTCACTGCTGGTTTGTGTTCTCTGAATAGCCGAAGCAGTGCTTTATGGGGATTTCACTGCCCTCGAACAGGCACCGTATGTGCAGGCAATTCGCCAGGATTTGGCAAATTGCCTGCTCTCTGGATAGTCGATTGGCCAGGAAAGGTAACCGAACCCTGATTTTCAGTGTTCGGTTCCCTTTCAGCAGCCATTAGATTCTCTTTGAATAACCCTGTAAGTATTTTTTGTACATAACATTTCTGTATTTGTATATTGCGTTGGGAGCTTTTTCCTTTTTTGGGCTAATATACTGTATGTGCTGTGACTGTGATTTAGAGACCGTAGATACAAGTTCTTTCTATGGCTTATATTGTTCTCATTTGGGGCTCCAAGTAATATGGGAATAAAACTTCCCTACACAGACAACTCCCTGACGGGCAGCTTCCAGACATCCAAAATCCCAACGGCTAACACTAACCCTACTCCCTAACCCCCCTAAACCTAGCCCTAACACCCTAAATCTAGCCCTAACGCCCTAAACCTAGCCCTAACCCTAACTCAACTAAACCTAACCCTAAACCTAACTCTAAACCTAACCCTAACCCCCTCAAACCTAGCCCTAATGCCCTAACCCCCTAAATCTAGCCCTAACCCTAACTCACCTAAACCTAACCCTAAACCTAACTCTAAACCTAAACCTAACCCCCTAACTTCTCTTCCTTCAAACGCTCCCTTAAAACATTCCTATTTAGGGAAGCCGACCCCCCAACTCACTGACACAACCATCAATCACTTTCACCTTACAGTCCTCTCCTCCTGTTTCCAACCCCAACCCTCCCAGATTGTGAGTTCCTACGGGAATAGGGCCCTCATCTCCTCCTGTACTGTTTGTCAAATGTTGTTCAATGTATTGTAACCCTGTCTGTACTGTGCTTATTGTACAGCGCTGCGGAATATGCTGGCGCTTTATAAATAAAGAATAATAATAAAATACCCAGGGCTGCCAGAGCTTCTCATCCAGGCCAGAAAAGTCTGCAGCCACTTCAGACGGACATTCCCAATAATAATAATAACTCTAAACCTAACCCTAACCCCCTCAAACCTAGCCCTAACCCCTAAATCTAGTCCTAACACCCTAACCCCTAAATCTAGCCCTAACCCTAACCCCTAAACCTAGCCCTAACCCTAACTCCCCTAAACCTAACCCTAAACCTAACCCTAACCCCCTCAAGCCTAGCCCTAACCCTAATCCCTTAAACGTAGCCCTAACCCTAACCCCCTAAATCTAGCCCTAACCCCAACCCCCTAAACGTAGACCAACCCCCTAAACCTAGTCCTAACACCTACCCCTAACCTTAACCCCCTAAACCTAGCCTGAACCCCCTTAAACCTAGGGTTAGGGTGTTAGTATTAGGGTTAGCCGCTGGGATTATGGATGTCTGGAAGTTGGCCGTGTAGGGAACTTGGTATGTCCAGCACTTGTTCTGTCTGGAAGTTGGCCGTCGGGATGTTGGCATTAGGGAACATTGCTGTAGGGATTTTGTCCAGCACCCAAGCAATATGTATGCCAATGTTTGTCATTTTTGGATTAATAAAGTTTTGGTTACTTTTATAATTCGAGTTTATTTGATTATTGAGGTTTATAGGGAAGCCTCTGGTTTTGAGATCGCACCTTTCTTGTTGTCAGTGAGCAGAATTACTGGATTTGTTTTTTACGATTATATAACAAATAACATCATACACATAAATAGTTACCCAACGCAAAAGCATAACGGCCGTATATAACCATACATGGAGGGACTTACCACAAAAATGTGAATGTTTTAACACTCTATAAAGACACTGGGATGTCACTGACATTTCAGTGCTCTCTGATTCGCCACACTTCGGTATATCCAATTTGCTGACCACAAGGTCCCTGAAGTGCAGCGAATATGCCGCTGCCAACCCACCGGACAGCTGCCATAAACCCACCAGCAGTCAGCCGGCTCAAACCTGCTGGACAGCCCACGAGCCGCCGGCCAAACACAGTGCCGACCAGCTGCAGAAAAAAGCCGGAAAGCTGCAGGACTGAAAAAACAAAAAACAAACGATTGACAGTGTCAAAATTTAAACACTGTTTGCAAAGAAACTACTAGACGGAAATGTCTGGAATTAATATATACAGTCCTATAAATGGTAATAGTATAAAAACAAGGAAAACCGCTATTTAAAAAATAACGAAAAATGCTATTTTTTTTTTTTTTAAAAATAGACCTTTTTGCTGCAGACTAAAAGAATAAACAGGTTACTAGATACTGGATAAAAACAGAAATATTTTTGTTAATGTCCTATGAATAATAATAAAAAGGTCTGCTACAGAATATAAAAAAGCCCATGTAAAAAAAAAAAAATCGGAATTAAAAACGTTGCCCGAAAATGCCTAAAAAAAAAAAAATCCTACAGAATAAATAAATAGACTTTTGCTGCAAATTAAAAAAATGAACGGTTTAATAAATATGTAAGAAAAATGGGGATTTTTTTTACATTGACACCTATGGGATTCGCCTGATTAAAACTGACGATTGAAACCACTGAACATCAGGGCATTTCACTGCCATTTCTCTGCTGTTCAATTTGAATAGATTAACCATTGCTTCTCAATGGGGGATTTCACTGCTGGTCGAAGATCACAGTATTTGCTGCCAATTCGACAAAATTTGGTGAGCTGCCTGCTCTCGGAATAGCCGAATGGCCACGAAAATGCACCACATGGGAGAATTCACTGTTGCAATTTCGGGGGCAACTTCGGTTCTCTGTGAATAACCCCTTTTTTTTGCAACTCAATTGGCAATATCTTATCACGTTACACTGTGTAACCATTCAGTAAACTTGTATTAAACAGCAAAGCTGAAAACACAGCGTTAACTTAGAGCAATTGTTTTTTTATTTCTGTTAATTGTTTCCACCTGAAAGTGTTATCTGTGGGACCTTCCTCCTGTCCCCCTGTATTACTGTAAAGAAGCTGCAAAGAGCAGCCCCCGACCCTCCATCACTGTAAAAAACTTGACTTCAGTATTCCAGCAGCCAGGGATTTGTCAGAATACAGGGGGAGCTGTGGGGTCAGTCGCTGCTGTACAGGGATAAGATTAAGGAAGTTATAATGAGTGTAAATCCCTGTACAGTACAGATACAAGGCGTTGCTGTAATTGCCACACACAGGCATTATGCAGCACATACAGATACAAGGTGTTGCTGTAATTGCCATACACAGGCATTATGCAGCACATACAGATACAAGGTGTTGCTGTAATTGCCATACACAGGCATTATGCAGCACATACAGATACAAGGTGTTGCTGTATTTGCAATACACAGGCATTATGCAGCACATACAGATACAAGGTGTTTCTGTAATTGTCATACACAGGCATTATGCGGCACATACAGATACAAAGTGTTACTGTAATTGCCACACACAGGCATTATGCAGCACATACAGATAGGTACAAGGTGTTGCTGTAATTGCCATACACAGGCATTATGCGGCACATACAGATACAAAGTGTTACTGTAATTGCCACACACAGGCATTATGCAGCACATACAGATACAAGGTGTTGCTGTAATTGCCACACACAGGCATTATGCAGCACATACAGATAGGTACAAGGTGTTGCTGTAATTGCCATACACAGGCATTATGCGGCACATACAGATACAAAGTGTTACTGTAATTGCCATACACAGGCATTATGCAGCACATACAGATACAAGGTGTTGCTGTAATTGCCATACACAGGCATTATGCGGCACATACAGATACAAGGTGTTGCTGTAATTGCCATACACAGGCATTATGCAGCACATACAGATACAAGGTGTTGCTGTAATTGCCATACACAGGCATTATGCAGTACATACAAATATTGCATTGCTAATAATCTCATTCTGATCAGTACAAATCTCCATAAGCAGGAGATCTCACCATTTTATTATGTTTCTGCAGCACATTTACTGCAACTGCCTGTATGCTGATAAGGCAGACCCCGTGTAAGCAGGAGATCTCACCATTTTATTAACTGTCTGCAGTAGGGATGGGCTGCCGGTTCGAATCGGTTCGATTCGAACATGGACTGTTCGAAAATTGTCAAACTTCTAACTTTTCGGCACGTTCACGGAAAGTTCGAGAAAAAATTCAAAAATGCTTAAGATTCTAAAAATAAAGAGACTCTTTACTGCAGAATCTATATATATGAAATAGTTTGTGTCCATTGCCATCCACCAGAGCCAGATGCGCGCGCAGCCCTACTGGTCAGCTGCGCACGCATCCAACACACAGCTGCTGACGTTAGAGGGTCTCAACTGCAAAGCACACCCTCATTGGATGGATCACCGCAAACTACGGAACACCCACTTGCGGAGGGGAGACTCGGCTGGAGGACTCACTGATCATTGGTAGGTCTGTGCTTCTGATGGCCCGTCCCACATTCTCCCTATTTCTGTGAGCTCAGCTCACACGAGCAGGCAGAAACGGAGACAAGCATCCAGCTTTTCCCCAGCTCCTCTCCCCCTCCCTAACAGCCAAACGAGGAGGCCAGGAGGGAGGCAAGCAGGAGAGCTGCATGCACCCCCTCCCCCCCAGGCGCTCTGGGACAGGGATCAGACCCAGCACGTGACACCCACTCGATGCCGCCACAACTCTCCAAGTGTCACTCAGAGAGAATTCCTGTAACACCCGGCATAATAAGCACAAACTGTCTGATTGCACAGAGGATCATAACAACACATGGGACCTAACAACATGCAGGACCCTAACAACACATTGCACCGTGCACAGAGGGCCTTAACACACTGCATGGTGTTATTACACCTTATGGGGGTTATTACACTGTGTGTGAGTGAGGGGGGTATTATACTGCGTGGGCGAATTATTACAGTGGGTAGTATACTGTGTGGAGGATTATTGCACTGAGGGAGCACCTGTGCAGCCAGATCCTGCGTGCGTCAAACAGCCACCTCATTGGGAGCACTGGCCAGCCAGATCCTTTACATCAATAGACTGCCCTCCGGGGAGCACTGAGAGTAGCCAGATCCTGGAGAGCACTGAGAGTAGCCAGATCCTGGAGAGCACTGAGAGTAGCCAGATCCTGGAGAGCACTGAGAGTCGCCATATCCTGTGGAGCACTGAGAACAGCCAGATCCTGGGGAGCACCTGAGGGGCCAGATTCTGGGGAGCACCTGAGCAGCCAGATTCTGGGGAGCACCTGAGCAGCCAGATTCTGGGGAGCACAGAGCAACCAGATTCTGGGGCGCACCAAGCAGCCAGTTCCTGGGGAGCACCAAGCAGCAGCCAGATCCTGGGGAGCACCACTCAGCCATATCCAGGGGTACGACAAGTAGCCGCATCATACTTGAAAACATACTTGAAAACGAGAGAAATCTCAATGTATCCTTCCTGGTAAAATCCTTTAATAAATAATATAAATAAAATTGGGAGCACTGGCCAGCCAGATCCTCTACAACAATAGACTGCCCCCTGGAGAGCACTGAGAGCAGCCAGATCCAGGGGAGCACTGAGAGCAGCCAGATCCAGGGGAGCACTGAGAGCAGCCAGATCCTGGGGAGCACCCGAGCAGCCAGATCCTGGGGAGCACCTGGGCAGCCAGATCCTGGAAAGCACCTGTGCAGCCAGATCCTGGGGAGCACCTGGGCAGCCAGATCCTGAGCAGCACCTGGGCAGCCAGATTCTGAGGAGCACCTGGGCAGCCAGATCCTGGGGAGCACCTGGGAAATCAGATCCTGGGTGCGACAAGCAGCCACATCATTTGGAGCACTGGGCAGCCAGATCCTCTACAACAATAGACTGCCCTCCGGGTCCAGCATAGCCAGAGCGGATTGCTGGCAGTCCTACCAGTCAGCTGCGGAGAGCCGGATGCGTGCGCAGTCCCACAGGTCAGCTGCATGCGCATCCAGGAGATGCATTGAGAACAGCCAGATCCTGGGGAGCACCTGGGTGCGATAAACAGCCACATCATTGGGAGCACTGGGCAGCCATATCCTCTACAACAATAGACTACCCTCCAGGCAGGCTTTATACCTAGTATAATAATAAACGGTATGTTAGGTATTGAATTAAAACAGGAATATTTTTAACATTGAAGCCTATGGGATAAACATTTCCCACTCCTTTTTGCTCAAACATTTCCCACTCCATATTGGTCAAACATTTCCTACTCCTTGTTGCTCAAACATTTCCCACGGCTTCAAATCGCGTTTAAACACGAGCAAAAGCGGTAAAAATTAGCTCAGCGCACAGCGGTGAATTGGCTCAGCACTCAGCAGTGAAAGGGTTAAAAACCTTTTTTTTGTTTGTTTTCTTTTTCATTGTTTCCTGTCCCCCAGGGCAGTACCTGGACCCCCATACACCTTTTTATGGCCAATATCTTGCATATATGCCCTCTTGGAGGGGACCTTAATTTTCGAACGTTCGAGCACCATTGACTTGGATGGTGGTTGAATTGTGTTCGAGTTCGCAGTCAAACTTTTTCGGGGGTACGAGTTCGAATGTGAACCGAACACGGGGGTGGTCAGCCCATCACTTGTCTGCAGCACATTTACAGCATCTGCCTGTATGCTGATAATGCAGACCACGTGTAAGCAGTAGATGTCTCCATTTTATTTTCTGTTTGCAGCACATTTACTGCATCTGCCTGTATGCTGATAATGCAGACACAGTGTAAGCAGAAGCTCTCACTATTTTATTCTCTGTCTGCAGCACATTTCCTGACACAAAGGTCATTCCTGCCCGTATGCTGATAATGTGTGACATTTGTGTCAGATAAGGGACACCGTCTAGAGTTTAGAAATTTTCATCCCAGTGATATTTCTATAAAGGAGAAACCAACACAAGGGAAATTAAAAATGAGCAAATTTACATTTTATTTTATTTTTAACTATCACAGAATAAAAACTGATATTTTATAGCAATTTTAAGCATTAGATAACCTTTCCATGTTTGGAAAAAAAAATTGTGAAAATATTCCAATGGAATTTCCGAGTAACAAATATAATGATTTGTAAGAGTTTACACAATGATATTTACATATGAATATAATCAGTTATTCTGGGATTATCCGGCAATCGATGGACAGACCTGTCTTTTATTCACACTGGAGCAGTGGCGACTCTAGGAACAATATTTAGGGGGGGCACAGAAGATACCGCAGTCAAAACTGGGGGGGCACTAATAATTTTCACCATTAAATCATACCACTGAATAAAAATAAGAGCCCTATCACTTGGTGTGAACTAAAACACCATCACTAAAGGATAAATTTAGCGCAGACTAACAGATCACCTTGTCTGCGGTAGTCCATAAACAAGGTCGTTTGGCGCACGCTAGGAAAACTCTAAGACCCGAGCTGAGACCCAGCGCTAATGCAGTTGTGTACAGGATAGAAACACTAATAATTACTGAGCTAATGTGTTTGGTCTAATTAGCATCTTTTGCTGCACATCATCCATTAAGTGAATATTTTGTACCGTGCTACTTCTTATGAGTGTGATATACTGAGTTGCATTGATTCCATCCATCAGCATTGCTATAGCCACACAGTGCCCATCCGATACACGTCATTCATTCAATTTAATGTTTTTTATTGGTGTCTTCTTGCAAAGTTTGTATTAATAAAGTTGTTTAGTGTGAACAGGATAGAACGTTTTTTTTTCCAGTGCCGGGCCATACCTATCCCCCGCCCTCACAAGCTTGAATATGAACACATCCAGTGAATAACCTCACACCACTGCATTATTAAAATCATCTAAGGTGGCCGCATCATCCATGTTTATATGCACACATATATTAAGGCTGATGGACATTGCATGATAAATGCCTCCCAGCAGCATGTAGAATCATTACACTGCATTTAACCACTTCGCTGCTACGGACGCGCTGAGCGCGTCCAGGAAGTTCCCGCTGCTGTGCGGAGGACGCGCTCAGCGCGTCCGATCCTCCCGGCAGCGAAGCGGCGGTGTGGCTGAGATCCCCGGCGGCAAACAGTGAGGGACCGACATCCGGGATGTCGGCCCTCACTGTGGGATCATGGGAGTCGCGGTGACGTCATCACGCCTGGCGTGATGACGTCACCTTCAACAGCCGCATAGACAGCCCTTAGGAGGAGGGGGGAGAGGTCCTTAGGACCTCTCTATCTCCTCATCCGTAAGGGCTGCAGTAATAAATGAGGCACCGATGGAAAGCCCAGAGCCTGAGCTTTCCAACGGTGTGCCTCATTATAATGTAAAATGTAAAAAAATTTTTTTTAAAAAAACATAAAGTAAAAAACACCACACACAGGGTCTCTAAGGGCAGTAAAAAAAATCAAAACTGCCCAGATGCCCCCAAACCCCACATTTAATAAAAATACAATCCCTTTTTTATTATTTTATTTCACATTTTATTGTTACAGCTATGTGATCACTGTAGTAACAATGATCACTTAGCTGTCACAATTATCACTGCCACCTCCAACATGGCCGCTGAGGATAGAAATATAACCCTAAAATGACCCCGTAACTAGCGATTGACCCTCCAGCCAATCACGGGGAATGAATTTTTCAAATCTTGATAATTTTTTCATTTCTATCCTCAGTCTGCATGTGGATTGCGAGGTGTTAGTGTCGCAGAGGCTGTCTCCATAAAATAGGTGATAAATTCCTAATACACACATTATATATATATATATACACACACACACATATATATACATATATACGCACACACACATATATATACACATATTTACGCACGCACACGCGCGCACGCGCGCACACACGCGTACACGCACACACGCGCACGCACACACGCGCACGCACACACGCACACACGCGCACGCACACACGCACACACGCGCACGCACACACGCGCACGCTTATATATATATATATAGAATATATTATATACGCACACACACGTGCATATATATATATACACACATATATATATATATAGATACTATCAAACGGCATAATTTTCTTTTGAAAATACATTTTCAGAAAGCAAATTATGGCTAAAAGGTTTCTAAGCGCTGAGGAAGCGGCTGACGTCCTTATGATGTCAGACTCTGATCCCAGCGCTGATGAATCTTTTGAAGATTCAGGCAGTGACTTTGTCCTGGAGCATCATCAGATAGTGACGGTTCCAGTGACGAAGAACTACATGATGAGCCACGGCGTGGCCGCATGGAGTTACCAGGGTGCTCCCGTGGTAATGCAGGGACCGCACGGTCTGTAGTTGCACTACCTGATCCTGCACCGGCCCAAAGGCCTATTGCAGGGGTATCTGCAACACAGGCTGTGGCGATGCCTGAACCAGGATCTGACTGGACCTCCCCTAATATGGTCCAGCCAGTATTGCCACAATTTTCTGGCAATCCTGGTATACTAGTGGACACCACTAATTTTGAACCCATCAACTTTTTTCAGCTATATATAGATGATGGGTTCTTGGAATTTATTGTTCAGCAGAGCAATCTGTATGCCGAACAATATTTTCAAGGTCTAGGGGCAGAATTGTTGCCAAGTGCGAGGGCGCGTAAATGGACCCCAACCAGTTTGCCAGAGATGAGGAAGTTCTGGGGCCTCACTCTGCAGATGGGGATTGTGCAAAAACCCAGCATAGCCTCATACTGGTCAAAAAAGAGTACCCAAACCACCCCTATCTTCCCTGCTACTATGAGCAGGGACAGATATTTATTGCTCCTGCGGTATTTGCATTATAATGATAATGCAAATGCTTTGCCCCGTGACCACCCAGATCACGACCGACTGTACAAGTTGCGGCCACTTCTTGACCATCTGATGGCAAGATTTGAAGAGTTATACACTCCAGGCCAAAACTTGTCAGTCGACGAGTCCTTGCTGCTTTATAAGGGACGTCTTGTTTTCAAGCAGTACCTCCCTTCGAAGCGAGCTCGGTATGGATAAAACTTTATAAGCTGTGCGAAAGCTCCAGTGGATACATGTATCGCTTTCGTGTATACACTGGAAGGACTCGCAGCTGGCCCCCCCTGACTGCCCCCCCGCCCTCTCCACCACTGAAAAAATAGTGTGGGACCTCGCTTATCCACTATTCAGTAAAGGTTACTGTATTTATACAGATAACTTTTACACGGGTGTGCCGTTGTACAAATTTTTGTACAGCAATGGTACTGG
This sequence comes from Leptobrachium leishanense, assembly GCA_009667805.1. Classification (NCBI taxonomy): domain Eukaryota; kingdom Metazoa; phylum Chordata; class Amphibia; order Anura; family Megophryidae; genus Leptobrachium; species Leptobrachium leishanense. Next base: position 44,264,710 of record CM019071.1, read on the forward strand.
AGCCTGTGGCACCATCCGTTCGAATAGGAAAGGCTTTCCAACAAAACAGTTTGGGAAGCAAAAGAGAGGAGAAACATCTGCCTTGCGCTGCGGTGAACTGCTGGCTGTGAAATACACAGACAAAAAGGATGTGCATTTACTTACAACGATACATAACGAATGCACATCTGCAGTTCACGTCAGATGGAGAGATTCCCCTATCATGAAACCCCTATGTGTACAGGATTATAATCGGTACATGGGGGAGTGGACAAGTCTGACCAGATGCTTGTACCATATCTCGCTTCTCGCAAGGCATATGTATGGTACAAAAAGCTGGCAGTCCATCTGATACAGATGTCAATGCTTAACGCATTCATCTTGTATCAGGCCACTCATGCCCGACGGATAACATTCCTAAAATTTCAGGAATCTGTTATCGAGTCCCTTCTCTGTCCAGAAGAGAATGCTCCCATTGTTGAAGAGGTGGAAGATGTAATTAGGTTGCGTGACCGCCACTTTCCTGGCTACATTCCTCCAACTGAAAAAAGAGTGACCCCATGTAAAAGGTGTCGGGTTTGCGCGCGCCAAGGGCGGCGTAAGGAAAGCCGCCTTCACTGCCCTGACTGCCCCTCCAAACCAGGTCTTTGTGTGCCCGATTGCTTCAAGATTTATCATACAGTGACACATTACTAGTGGCATACCGGGACCGAATTGTTTCTCGGCTGAGAACAAACAGATTTCAGGTTGAGGTATGCCACTGATTTTGTGCTTCTTGATAAATCTGGCTATAGCACCGTTAAGATCTTTGCAGATCTTGATGACATTCTGATGGACACAGTGCAGTGTAATCTGGACAGAGCTTGCCCGGATCATGCTGGCATTTATTCCTGGATAGTGCTATTCCTCTAAATTTTCCCAAATAAAAAAACAAACCAAAACCATCCCCATTATTTTATAGCAGTGTTAATAAAAAAACTACCCACCACGTTTCACTACCCACTCCGGTTCAATACCCACCACGTTTCACTACCCACCTACAGTTCACTACCCACCCCCAGTTATAATGTAATTCACCCCACATACAATAAAATAGGTTGCCCCATCCCCAACAATCTGATGTCCTCCGTACGTCAGATGTAGAAAGAAGCCTCTGAAGACAGATTGAACTGCGGTGTTAATGGTGTGTCTTCAACTTCTTTGTCTCTGCCCTTTTCTTTGCCCCTTCCCTTCACCCACTTCCTTACCTATGTTCTTTCATGAATGGTGTGTGATTCAGTGAGTGAAACAGATGTGAATGGGGGGGGTGTTTCTATTCCACCCCCTCTAATCCTCATTATCTTTCTCTTTTCCCCTTCCGTGTTTCTGCACTTTTCCCTTCTTTGCCCCCTTAACGTCACTCGCTCCACTTTTACTAGCTTCTTGCATGAAAGGTGTGTGATTCGGTGAGTGAAACAGATGTGAAAGATGTGTGAATGGTCAGTAACCTGGTTGGGGCCTTGACGTGGCGTTACTGCTCACATGGATGCCCCATGTGCCAATCCAACTGATTGAGTGAATGTAAAATGTGTGGCGGGCTTGTTGTGTGTTTGTGTAGCACTTTGAGTCACTATACAATTGTTGATAGACTACATAATTGTTGATCAAAATTCATGGGGAAAATTTTGTGAATGTTTTTTTTTTTTTTTTTTAAGAAGGCATACCTGCATTTAAATGTCTCTAGCCCAACAGAAAATTAAAACAGACCACATAAAGTATATATTAGGAGAAACTAGACACCCAGATGAATCAAATGAGGGGTTAAATAAAATTCTATCATAAAAATAGAGGGCGCAACAGCATGTGGAATTTCCATTTATTTATTTTTTTGCGCACAAATCCAAATTCCACAAGTTGTTGCGGGCTCAATATTTATGATAGAATAATAAGTAACCCCACGTTTGATTCATCTGGAAGTCTACTTTGTCCGGATATATACTTTATTTGGCATATTTTAGATCCCTGTTGAGCTAGAGCCATTTAATTGCAGGTATGCCTCCTTTCAAAAACCGGCATAAAAAGCTTCTCTAAATTTATTTTGCGCATGGCGCAAATTAGCGCCTCGTGCTCCATCTAGGGGGACCCGGACCACTAAACCTGGGTCTCATTTTTATCACAAGGGTTGGGGCTTTGCGTTGAGCTAGAGAAAGGCCTAGTTTTCAAAGATTTTATCATGTCTGAAGTGATTGAAATAATTTTTTTTTTTGCGCACAAATCCAAATTCCACAAGTTGTTGCGGGCTCAATATTTATGATAGAATAATAAGTAACCCCACGTTTGATTCATCTGGAAGTCTACTTTGTCCGGATATATACTTTATTTGGCATATTTTAGATCCTGTTGAGCTAGAGCCATTTAATTGCAGGTATGCCTCCTTTCAAAAACCGGCATAAAAAGCTTCTCTAAATTTATTTTGCGCATGGCGCAAATTAGCACCTCCAACGCTGCCTAAACTTGATCTGTGCAATCAAATTGGATCTATTATTTTATAGGAGGGATATATTTATATAGTTAAGCAAAACAAAAATATTTTACCCCAAAATTAATATGAAATTATGCAATATAAATCTTGACCTATTATGATTTTTTTTTTTACATTAAATATGATGTTTTTTGAATAAAGTTATGAATAACAAAATAAATTTAAAAATGTGTCATAAAGGTCTCTTTTTTTGCGGAATTTTGTCTAGTTTCAGAAAATATATAGCTTTTCCATTTCAATTGGTTTAGATATACTAATTTTATGTATTACATACAATGAGTCATGACATAAGAAAAAAGCAGATTTTTTTGATTTTTAGAAAACTGCATATTTTTGTACAAAAAAACATGAAATATTCTCCATTACACCATTTTTAAAAAGGCACCTAATGTATCAATATATAACCACAATAGTTCTGGTCATAAAGTGTAGATAGAAAAAAATATGCAATGTTGTTCTTCTGAATTTTAACAAAATTTTACTTTTTTCCCCCTTTTCTTTTCTTTTTTTTTTAACTCTTTACTTATACACATAATAATGATAAATTTTGAATCTGTGGAGTCTGCTGAAAAAAAGGATATATAATTTGTCTTGGTCATATAAGAAAACTTGACTTCAAATCGCATTTAAACATGATGAGCACAAAACGGTAAAAATGAGCTCAGCACACGGGCAGGAAATGCCTCAGCAGCGAAAGGGTTAATAGAGCCAAAAGAAAGGCCAGGTGAGCGACAATAACTTCCCTGCTGCAGCATATAAACAATACATGTTTCAGGGCAAGACTTATCCATGTGTCACTTTAAACATGGTCCACACGGTCACCCTAATAATCAACCACTTCCATACTATGAATAACCCCCAGCATAAAATGTTAAAAATTAGGCAATATATTAGGATATATGTGGATAAAGGACACTTTTATAATAGAGCCGACTGCAACAGCAACGACAATGCGGACCAGATCCATTACAATGGTGAATGGGGCCAAGAGAACACCTGTGCTGCATTCCTTTCAATTGCCTGTTAATTTTGGGCGAGGATCTGTTTTTTCTGTTTTTTTGGAGATAGCGCCAGGGTTGAGCAGTAGGTAAAATGTTGCAATTAGCGCCCCTAAAAAATTAGCGCTGGCAACAAGTGATCTGTTAGCTGCAAAAGCACTAGAGATTTCTAGCGCTCTCCGTGTTAAGTAAAGGACGCGGAAAGTACAGTAAACTCGTGGTACAAGTCGCTAATAGCAACACACTAAGTGATTTTTCCCGTTTGTAGCGGGAGGCAAAAGATCTGTTGGTCAGGCGCTAGACTCAATTAACCTGGCGCTAACGCAAAACCATGCGCACGCAAGGGTTAACCCACACCAGGTAATAGTGCCCTAAATAAGTATATATAAATAAGATTCCAAAACCCCAGAGTAATGTGATGCAATGAGTAATGTGATGCAATGAGTAATGTGATGCAATGTAGCCTTTTTATTGTACTAACCTGATACTTTATTTGACGCAATTCGGCAGTTTTCGCTGAATGTCTGATTGCTGCTTCGGCGACTCCACTTTTAGCAAATTACAGTGACCATTCACTAAATAGGAATTCACTATATTTTCGGCGAAATGAATTCCCCGAAATGTGACGAAAAGCAAAGGATCTAAAGATTATTAGACCCTTTAGATTCTAACTTCCATAATAACCCCTAAAATACCATAAACTCACGGAAATACAATAAAAATAATAAACAATGTGGCATTTAGCCTACTCATTGACCCCTAAAATGCCATTAATCATGGGAAAACATGAAATGAATACACTGTGCGGCATGTAGCTACCTATTAACCCCTACAATGCAATTAATCACAAAAAAAATAAAATGTATACTGTGAGGGATGAAGCCTACCCATTAACCCTTAATATACAACTAAACCAAGGCAAAAACTAACGTAATGCACAATGTAATGTATAGTCAGAACATTAACCACTTCACTGCTGAGCCATTTCAACCCTGTGAAAATGCTTAAGATTAAGTGCCCGTTATTTAATCTTTTATGACTTTTATTTCAAACTGAATATGTTTGGTATCATTGGAAAGGTGTAACGGGGAGCCCCCTATAGGGTGAGGGGGAACCCCCAATCTGCAGAGATGAAGCCTTAAGGACAGGTATACAGCTTCCAGGGAACAAACCAAGATATTAACAGAAACTAGAAAGATCCCTAAGCCCTGACTGAGATCCTTGAAAGATGGTCTCGAAATACTACCTAGGCTAGGTTTGCAAGATGAATAAAACATAAACCAGACAGCCAATAAATGCAGGTATACAGATTCCAGGGAACAAACCAAGATATTAACAGAAACTAGAAAGATCCCTAAGCCCTGACTGAGATCCTTGAAAGGTGGTCTCGAGATACTAACTAGGCTAGGCCTGCATGACGAACAAAACATAAACCAAACATACGATGAATGCAGACATACAGATTCCAGGGAACAAACCAAGATTTTAACAGAAACTAGAAAGATCCCTAAGCCCTGACTGAGATCCTTGAAAGGTGGTCTCAAGATACTAACTAGGCTAGGCCTGCATGACGAACAAAACATAAACCAAACATACGATGAATGCAGACATACAGATTCCTAAGCACGGTACAGTACAGGGGACAGACAGAAGAGAGATCCAAATACAAGAGCCAAAGTCATACACGGAATATCAAAACTAGAGGGGTCAGACAAGAGAGGGATCCTAAATACATGAGCCAGAGGTCATACACAGCAAATCAAAGTAAACCAGCATACAGGGACTAGGCAAGAAAGACTATCCTGGTCCAAGGATCAAGGGAATCCTGGTCGTACTTATAGGCAGAACAGGTCATGTGACCTGCAGACCAATTAGCCCAACAGAGCCTGCAGGCTGAAAACAAAACAACAGGAATCCCTGCTACCACCAGCAGGGGGCAAGGCCGAGACGTGACATAACCCCCTCCCTTACGGGTGACCTCCTGGGCACCCAAGAAAGAAAACATGGATGGCATGAAAACGGATAAGACCAGTCACCAGTACCCATTAGAATCCCGCTCAGACTCAGAGAAGTCAGTTTGTGCCTGAGCAAGCAAAGCTCTTTCATAAACCTCCAGGTCCTCTCTGCAGATCACTGCACCATTAGAGGCCCGTACACAACCCTCGGCAACCGGGCTAGGGTCTCGTACCTGAGGGTCCGACGGCATGAGTACCTTGGACCTTGAACGGAGTGAATCATCAGTCCCAGGTTGTTTATGGTCAGTCCTCTTGCATCTCCTGGACCGTGATCTAGGAGTTCCGTCCACACCATGGTACATAGAGGTATTAGAGGTACTGCCAGATCCAGTGACGGTAGTCGTGCCCCGAGATTGTATATTACAACCCACAGTGGAACCACTAGACACAGTGGACTTACTGTCTACCCCAGAGACAATGACCTTGCCATTAAACGTGGCCCCGACCGATACAGTACAGGGTGTGTGCATGACTGGTACACTCTTGGGATATGGGACATCACCAGGACATGGTACAGTTGGCGCCACAACAGTCTTACACCTCTCCCCAGGAGGAGTATATTGTGGATCATCTGAATCAGAGTCTTCCAACAGCCCTTTCAGAATGTCAGGGTGTCTCTGGAGCACTACCCAGTGCCTCTCACGCATCCAAAAGCCAGAAGGCGTCCGTATATATTCCGTGGGAACACAATGTGATTTAGGGATCTCAATACCCTTTAAACCACCAGCTTGCTGAATTTCCCTGATTACTGTGCAGAGTAAGGCAACCTCGGACTTAGAGGGTGTATCAATGGAACCAGAACAAAGTGGCAGTTTCAGAACCAGATTGGCTAGGGTTGATCACCTTTTCTTGTCTTCTCTTAGAGCAAGACATAGACTTTGTGACCACCTCACAAGGCTTGACAATGGTGGGGACAACACTGGACTCACTGTGGGGCAAGGGCACAGTGGTCTCATGTGCCAATCCAGGCACATCGGCCTCATAAAACAAAACGTGGTCACAGCTGTCTCGTCTAACCTGGGTACAGCTGTCATTGCTGACGTACAGCTTGTCCCGGACACCACTGGCAAGGTACCAGCCTCAGGCATCACGAATGACATATTGTCAGTACCCGACATGGCTGGCTTCTCATTACCAGTACCCGACATGGCTGGCTTCGTGCCAGGGGAAGTAGACATGGCTGGCTTCGTGCCAGGGGAAGCAGACATGGCTGGCTTCGTGCCAGGGGAAGCAGACATGGCTGGCTTTTCATTGCCAGTGGGAACAGACATGGCTGGCTTCGTGCCAGGGGAAGCAGACATGGCTGGCTTCGTGCCAGTGGATACAGACATGGCTGGCTTCGTGCCAGTGGATACAGACATGGCTGGCTTCGTGCCAGTGGATACAGACATGGCTGGCTTCGTGCCAGAGGAAGCAGACATGGCTGGCTTCGTGCCAGTGGATACAGACATGGCTGGCTTCGTGCCAGGGAAGCAGACATGGCTGGCTTTGTGCCAGTGGATACAGACATGGCTGGCTTCGTGCCAGTGGATACAGACATGGCTGGCTTCATGCCAGTAGATACAGACATGGCTGCTTCATGCCAGTAGATACAGACATGGCTGGCTTCATGCCAGTAGATACAGACATGGCTGGCTTCATGCCGGGAAGCGGACATGGCTGGCTTTTCATTGCCAGTGGGAACAGACATGGCTGGCTTCATGCCAGTAGCTACAGACATGGCTGGCATTTCATTACCAGTAAGAACAGGCATGGCTGGCAGCGTGCCAGTGGATACAGACGTAGCTGGCTTCGTGCCAATAGATACAGACATGGCTGGCTTCATGCCAGTAGATACAGGACATGGCTGGCTTTTTGCCAGGGGAAGCGGACATGGCTGGCTTCGTGCCAGTAGCTACAGACATGGCTGGCATTTCATTACCAGTAAGAACAGGCATGGCTGGCAGCGTGCCAGTGGATACAGACATGGTGGCTGGCATCACCGCCAGTGGGAACAGGCATGGCTGGCTTTTCATTACCAGTGATAACAGGCATGGCTGGCAGCGTGCCAGTGGATACAGACATGGCTGGCTTCGTGCCAGTAGAAACAGACATGGCTGGCATTTCATTGCCAGTGGAACAGGCATGGCTGGCTTTTCATTACCAGTGAGAACAGGCATGGCTGGCAGCGTGCCAGTAGATACAGACATGGCTGGCATCGTGCCAATAGATACAGACATGGCTGGCATCTCATTGCCAGTGGGAACAGGCATGGCTGGCTTTTCATTACCAGTAAGAACAGGCATGGCTGGCATCGTGCCGGTGGATACAGACATGACTGGCTTCGTGCCAGTAGATACAGACATGGCTGGCATCCGTGCCAGTAGATACAGACATGGCTGGCATCGTGCAATAGATACAGACATGGCTGGCATCTCATTGCCAGTGGGAACAGGCATGGCTGGCTTTTCATTACCAGTAAGAACAGGCATGGCTGGCAGCGTGCCAGTGGATACAGACATGGCTGGCATTTCATTGCCAGTGGGAACAGGCATGGCTGGTTTCATTACCAGTGAGAACAGGCATGGCTGGCAGCGTGCCAGTGGATACAGACATGGCTGGCTTCGTGCCAGTAGATAGACATGGCTGGCATTTCATTGCCAGTGGAACAGGCATGGCTGGCTTTTCATTACCAGTGAGAACAGGCATGGCTGGCAGCGTGCCAGTGGATACAGACATGGCTGGCATCATGCCAGTGGATACAGACATGGCTGGCATCGTGCCGGTGGATACAGACATGGCTGGCATCGTGCCGGTGGATACAGACATGGCTGGCATTGTACCAGTAGATACAGACATGGCTGGCAGCGTGCCAGTGGATACAGACATGGCTGGCATTTCATTGCCAGTGGGAACAGGCATGGCTGGCTTTTCATTACCAGTGGAACAGGCATGGCTGGCAGCGTGCCAGTGGATACAGACATGGCTGGCATCATGCCAGTGGATACAGACATGGCTGGCATCGTGCCGGTGGATACAGACATGGCTGGCATCGTGCCAGTAGATACAGACATGGCTGGCATCGTGCCAGTAGATACAGACATGGCTGGGCTCGTGCCAATAGATACAGATATGGCTGGCATTTCATTGCCAGTGGGAACAGGCATGGCTGGCAGCGTGCCAGTAGATACAGGACATGGCTGGCATCGTGCCAATAGATACAGACATGGCTGGCATTTCATTGCCAGTGGAACAGGCATGGCTGGCAGCGTGCCAGTAGATACAGACATGGCTGCATCGTGCCAATAGATACAGACATGGCTGGCATTTCATTGCCAGTGGAACAGGCATGGCTGGCAGCGTGCCAGTGGATACAGACATGGCTGGCAGCAAGCCAGTGGATACAGGACATGGCTGACATCGTGCCAGGGGAAGCAGACATGGCTGCATCGTGTCAGTAGATACAGACATGGCTGGCATTTCATTGCCAGTGGGAACAGGCATAGCTGGCAGCGTGCCAGTGGATATAGACCTGGCTGGCAGTGTTCCAGTGGATATAGACATGGCTGGCAGCGTGCCAGTGGATACAAACTGGGCTGGCAGCGTGCCAGTGGATACAGACATAGCTGGTAGCGTGCCAGTGAATACAGACATGGCTGTAGCTTGCCAGTGAATACAGACATGGCTGGCAGCGTGCCAGTGGATACAGACATGGCTGGCAGCGTACTAGTGGATACAGACATGGCTGGCATAGCATTCCCAACCGGAGACACTGAAACCTCACTGGGAGACGAGGGCATAGTGATCCCATGATTCACCAGATTTGAGGTGGCTATTCTGCCAGTCTGGATGCCTATGGAGGACACACCAGAACCTCCATAGCGATACCTGGATATATGGTTCCCCTGCCATTGCTTAACAGGTTTTAATACACAATGCTCAATAGTGTGATTAGGATCTGCACAATAAAAACAGAGACCATACAACCTGCGTCTTTCCTTCTCATACATGGATTTGCAAGTAGTGCAGGGTGGTGCTGCATCGTTAGCTGCAGCAGGTGATAGGCTCAGAGCCTCCATTAACCTCTGCAGCTCTTTCAGCATAGCAAGCACCAAGTTCAATATAGCTTCATACATATGAGACATACCTGCCAGCTTCTATTCTGGGACCAGGATAATGTAACGGGGAGCCCCCTATAGGGTGAGGGGGAACCCCCAATCTGCAGAGATGAAGCCTTAAGGACAGGTATACAGCTTCCAGGGAACAAACCAAGATATTAACAGAAACTAGAAAGATCCCTAAGCCCTGACTGAGATCCTTGAAAGATGGTCTCGAAATACTACCTAGGCTAGGTTTGCAAGATGAATAAAACATAAACCAGACAGCCAATAAATGCAGGTATACAGATTCCAGGGAACAAACCAAGATATTAACAGAAACTAGAAAGATCCCTAAGCCCTGACTGAGATCCTTGAAAGGTGGTCTCGAGATACTAACTAGGCTAGGCCTGCATGACGAACAAAACATAAACCAAACATACGATGAATGCAGACATACAGATTCCAGGGAACAAACCAAGATTTTAACAGAAACTAGAAAGATCCCTAAGCCCTGACTGAGATCCTTGAAAGGTGGTCTCGAAGATACTAACTAGGCTAGGCCTGCATGACGAACAAAACATAAACCAAACATACGATGAATGCAGACATACAGATTCCTAAGCACGGTACAGTACAGGGGACAGACAGAAGAGAGATCCAAATACAAGAGCCAAAGGTCATACACGGAATATCAAAACTAGAGGGGTCAGACAAGAGAGGATCCTAAATACATGAGCCAGAGGTCATACACAGCAAATCAAAGTAAACCAGCATACAGGGACTAGGCAAGAAAGACTATCCTGGTCCAAGGATCAAGGGAATCCTGGTCGTACTTATAGGGCAGAACAGGTCATGTGACCTGCAGACCAATTAGCCCAACAGATGGCCTGCAGGCTGAAAACAAAACAACAGAATCCCTGCTACCACCAGCAGGGGGCAAGGCCGAGACGTGACAAAAGGCCAGAACCTGCCCTTTCCAATGACACATAGATTGTCCATATACGATGCACAGGGACGGAGATACAGCGGTCTGAAAAAGTGTGGGAAGCTGGATGCTGATTTTTGGTGGGGGGGCACATGGGGGGGGCAAGGAATAACCATGGGGGGCAATTGCCCCCCCTTGCCCCCCTGTAGAGTCGCCTATGCACTGGAGGTTTTTAAAATTGTAAGCTGTCCCTTTTTTTGGAGTTATCACTTTATGAATCAATCTCTTTGCTGCAGGAAAGCCCTTGGAAGTAACAAAGCTGATCATGGACGCAGTTTCCAATGTTCTTTTTTCCATCATATTTGGAAGCCGTTATGAGTACAAGGACGAGACATTTGTGGAGCTCCTGGGAATTGTGGAGGAAACATTCCATCTTATGAGCTGTCCATGGGGGCAGGTAAATGGATTTTACTTTATCCCTTGTAGCACCAAGGGATTTTTCAGAAAACCACTGTCAGGAACCAGTGTTTTTTTCTGTAAAATAAATTTTAAAGAGTTATACATTTCAGGCATCATGACCTATATTATATCCCTGCTCTCTCCTATGTTGAAGTCCCCCTGTGCCTGTAGGTGCAGGTTGTTTGTGTAATCTGTGTTATGTATGAATAATGTTATTGTCTATTGTTATGGTCTATGTGTATATGTTGCTATCTGCTGATAGGTTTACTGGTTGGCTTATTTTAGCCTTTTCTAGCATCCCCTCTCAGGAATGTGTTACTCTGTGACAGATGGTATCAGGCAATTGTCTACTTATGTAACTTCCCCTCTTTTATCTAATGTATCCAGACAGTCTGATTCTCAGGCTGTGATTCCATGACACCTTATTTTTTTCATGTCTGGTTCACTTGAGGATTGGGGGGGTGCCAGGGTGTAATTTTCCATTGGTCTCTAGGTCTACCTGGGACATATATATATATATATATATATTACACGAGACGGGCAGCACTCAACCTTTACTACGCTGCAGGGACAGTGCATGCATCAGTGACACAATTCCTTTAGCGTTCCTGCTGGAGCGCACTCTGCGGGGAATTATAGATGTGGAACTAGAGGCAGAGCAGCAGGAGGAAGAGGAGGCCTTCTCTAGCTCTCAAGGCCCCGGTCTTTCCGCAGACAGCATTCCAGCGAGTCCTCCTCAGATCAGACAGGCAGAGGATGAGGAGGAGGAGGAATATTTAAGTAGTGGGGGCATTGAAGGTGGGGATTCCTCAAGGGAGGGTTTTGTGTGCCCAGAAACACAAGGACTAGTACGTGGCTGGGAGGAGGAAGTGCACGATGGGGTCATCCTCCTCATTGACCAGGAAGACTCGGAAGCTAATGCCACCTCCAACCTACACTGCATGGGCTCCCTTATCCTCCAAAGCCTGGTAAAGGACCCCAGGATTCGTGCTATCAGGGAGAGGGATTATTACTGGTTGGCAAGCCTTCTTGATCCACGATACAAGGGTAAAGTTGCAGAGCTCATCCTGCCCGCACAGAGGAAGCACAGGATGAAAAAACTTGAGCACGCTCTAAAGCGACACTTGTGTAACACCTTTCCAGGCACTGGTAGGTTACCAAGTGATGACACAGGTGCTTCTGAGGCTGCGGTTGATCAGAGGAAGAGCGGTGAAAGGGGCCGCTTGACTGATGCCTTTTCCAATTTCTTTATTCCACGATGCCCAGGGACATCAAATGTAGGCACCCATTGCCAGCGTCTTCACCGTATGGTGCAGGACTACCTAGGGGCAAGGGCAAACCTGGATACCTTTCCAGCAGATGATCCACTGGCTTACTGGGTGTTGAGATTGGATCACTGGTCAGAACTTAGCCAATATGCTATGCAGCTACTAGCTTGCCCTTCATCCAGTGTGCTTTCTGAAAGAGCATTCAGTGCTGCTGGAGCTTTTGTCACAGACAAAAGAGTGCGTCTGTCCACCGACTCTGTAGACCGGCTGACATTTATAAAAATGAATCAGTCCTGGATCAGCAGCTATCAATCCCCTGATGCTGACGTAACTGAATAGATAGGGGATCTCTTCTGCATTCACAAAACCTCCACCACTGCACTCTTCCACAATACCACAAAAGGGGTTACGGTGTGAAGGCTCTTGCTGCCACCAAAGGCACAATATTTGGGTGCACTACCACTGACGCCTATATTACCAGATTCATATAATTTTAATATTGGACCGCAGGGTCCAACCCTGCACTCTTCCACAATACCACAAAAGGGTTACGGTGTGAAGGCACTTGCTGCCACCAAAAGCAAAATATTTGGGTGCACTGCCACTGACGCTTATATTACCAGATTCATATCATTTTAATATTGGACCACAGGGTCCAACCCTGCACTCTTCCACTAAAGGCCCAATTTTAAAGCACCTGTTGTTACTTTCATCCAAAGCCTGTATAAGTTTCACCATAATTTAGCTAAAAAATCACTAAACTTGTTCTGCGTGTCCTAAAATGGCTCCTCCTTTCATACAGACTGTCGCCCCAAGCAGTTGTTTATGAATAGATTAAAGGAAAACCATGTACCGTGATTTGAAATGTCATTTTTTTGTTTTTAAATGTTTCTATACATCCTAGAAATCCGCCACTTCACGGGCAGGTTATGGGGATCTCCTAGGCATGATATTTGATGGAATTTTTGATTTTTATTTTTAACCCTTATTTCATGGATAACTAACTGTTCCTTTAAAAAAGATTTTTTTAAAAACTTTTTGTCCTTGTTTTCTGTCCCCCAGGGCACTACCCGGACTCCCATCCACCTTATATGGCAAATATCTTGCATATATGATCTCTTGGAGGGCACTCTAAAATTCAAACTTTCGAGTCCCATTGACTTGCATTGAGGTCGGTTCGTGTTTGTGTTCGAACTCGAACTTTTGAAATTGTTTGAGTTCGAATGCGAACCGAACACGGTGGAGTTCAACTCATCCCTAGTCTCCGCCACCTTTAAAATTACCCGGCATAGATCCGTGTGTGCCTGTTCCAACTCAGCTTGAGCTTCTTGTACTTTCTTAACAGTCTTTTGTATTTCACCATAAGCCTGAATAGTTGACTCTTTTGTAGTATTCTCTGAAGGTATAAGGACTGCAAACTGCTCTTGTCTGTTGACTTCGGACCCATAGGCATCTAACGAATCATCCTCAGTTGGCGAACATTCGTTATGTCTCACGGGTTGTGCGTAGGCTTTTTCTCCCCTTAAGAATTTCTCTTACAGAAGAGCCTCTTCTTCCCTAACAGCTCGAATCAGTTCTAGGTATTTCAACTCTCTGTTATCTTTTTGAGTTTTCAACTGTAACATCACAGGGTCTAATGGTTGAGCGCCCCTTAACCCCTTAGTGACTGGGCGGTTTTACTCAAATCAGTCCTTTAGTGACCGCTGCTGTTTTTACGTTTCTGCACTGTTTGTGTTTAGGTCAAATTTTCCTCTTACTCTTTATGCAACCCACACATATTTTAAACTGTGTTTCTTGTCATTAAATGGACTTCATAAAGATACCATTTTTTTCATCATTTCATATAATTTACTATAAAAAAAATTTTGAAATATGACAAAAAAATTGAAAAAAGCACCACGTTTTCAAACTTTGACCCCCAAAATTTCTTATCTATCAACAACCGTCAAAAAAAATTAATTATTTAGTAGTTTCTAAATTTAGTCTTGAGTTTAGCAATACCCAATGTTTACATATTCCTCACTTTTTTCCTCATCTTATGCAACAATAAGTGCAAGTAGCACTTTGCCATTTCCAAAGGGTTTATTTTCAAAAGCAGTGATAGTGAGTGACATTGCAACACTGATATCTGTCACTAGTTCCTGAATAACCCTCCACATATACATATTTTTTTAAAGTACACTCAAGGTATTAAACTTGGGGTATTTTGACTCTTTCTATGCAAACCATTTTACCACAAATCTATGCCAAAGTTTGAGAAAAAAAACTTTTTATGGTGATTTTTTTTTTTAATGCAATTTAAGAATACATGTACTGTGAACTTTAAGGTTTACTGCTAAAAAGCACCCAAATATCTGTTCAGCAACATCTTATAAGTAAATTGATGCTACCCATGTATAGGTATGTCAGGTCATTTGGGGGCTAATAGTCCTTATTTGGGGGCTGCGCATTTCAGTTTTCCAACTTGGAATTTTCACATTTCGTCATCATGCACCCATGTCCTATTTGGGACATTTGTGAAGCCGGACAAAGTAATTTACCCCCATCAAACCATATATTTTTAGAAAGGGCACACCCTAGGGTACTTCAAAGATTTGTATTTTAACACTTTCCATGCACTAGCTCTATGTCAAACTTTCAGGTAGTCACTTTTTGGGTTATTATTTCACACATTGTACTTTAGGCATGAATTGTCAAATCCAGTTATGGGTTACTGCCAAAAAACACCCCAAAGTATGTTCAGTAACATCTTCTGAGTAAAGTGATACCACCCATATATAGATTTGTTGAGTTGTTTTTGGGGTGCTACGCCAATCTTCTGACATGTGCTTGATATTTTTCTAATTTGACATATTTTCTTTGCTTATCTTCTTTTTAGGGGCCTTTTTACATACCCCAATTTTTTATATTGCCATGAACGTGCATATATTTGGTAAGCTAACACCCCAAAGTATTGTAAATGGAGTGTTTTTATGTCATGGATGCAACCGTGTGCCCCAAACAAATTGGATACTGTTTGGTGGTCATTTTTCATTTTTATGCCCACATTAGATTTGGACTGTGATTTAGGAGACACTGTTGTCGGTTACTGCATGAAAACACTCCAGGTTGTTTTCTGCAAGGTCTTCTGAGTACACCCATGCCCCCCATGCATAGGTTTGCCAGGATTTTGGGAAGGTTCAAATACAATTTCTATGACTTTGTCATTGGAGTTGAAATTGAGATTATTTCTTCAGATAGGCCTATCTTTGGTTTTGGGTCTACCGCATACCCCAGTTTGAATTATTGCCAGAAAAGTGTTTATATTTGAAATGTTGACACCCCAAGGTATTGCATATGGAGTGCTTTTATGCCATGTATGCAACGGTTTTAGCCCAAAACTTTTGAGAAGGTGTGTGGCGGTAATTTTTCAATTTTCTGATTTTTACGCCCACATTAGATTTGGACTGTGATTTAGGAGACACTGTTGTCGTTTACTGCATGAAAACTCTGCAGGTTGTTTTCTGCAAGGTCTCCAATTGTAGAACATAAAAATGTAAAAGTCTGGTGCAGTAAAAGAAAAAAAAACTACACTGAACTAACTAACTAGACTGTAAGAAAAAATAGAAAGGAAAAAAATCACAGATCACGTACAGTGTGATACACCTTGAAACAGTCCCAAGACACAGACCAGGTTGTCCAGGGCATTCTGGGCAGTAAAAGATTGTGTCTCTCCTCTGCCCCCTCTTGAAACACACCCTGCATCTTTTTTGGAGTTTCTGTTTGCCCTCAGTAGGGGGGATTTTAAAAATAAAATGTGTAGCCCCAACTCTGTACCCCATCACCGCCCGGGGAGCAGGTGCATCCTGGTACAAAAGCCCCGAAATGACCTGGAGCTGAAACTGTAAAAAGGACAGTGTCACTCTGGGGTTTGCCTTTTTGCAAAGCAAAAAGCCATGGTGGGTTGCAATTTGCATCAGGTAAATTGCAACCTTTTTGTACCAGGCCCTTGAGTGGATGGTGGATAGAAGGTATACATCCTTCTTGTCTCTGTACTTGACCGCCAACAGCTCCTCTTGGCGCAGAGCTGAGGTCTCCCCCCTTTTTAACTGGGTGCGGGAAAGCTGTGCTGGGAAACCTCTTGCGAACTGTACCGCATGTTACTGTATCAAAACAATACAGCAACTTGAACAAAGGGACACTTGTATAAAATTATCAACATACAAGTGGTACCCTTTGTTCATCAGGGGAAAAGTAGGTCCCACACAATCTTGCCACTGGTTCCCATGTGTTCTGGGCAACCTGGAGGGTCAAGGCTACTATCCTTTCCCTCGTTCACCCGGAAGGCCTGAGTATACCCACTCTCACTGTCACAGAGCTTATACACCTTCACTCCATATCTGGAGCGTTTGGAAGGAATATACTGCTTGAATCCCAGCCTTCCCTTGTATTTCATTAGGGATTCATCCATGCAGATATTCCTTCTAGGTGTATAAGCCTCTGCAAACCTAGCGACGAAGTGGGTAATCAGGGGGCAGATTTTATACAGCCTGTCACACTGGGGATGCTCTCTAGGGGGGCACAGGCTGTTGTCACTGAAGTGTATGAAACGCAAAATGTTTTCATACCTTCTACGTGACATTGATTGAGGTAAATGGGGGTAGAGCAGATGGGGCTACTGCTCCAGTAGGAGCGAATTGAGGGCTTCTTTATGATGCCCATCAGCATAGTAAGTGCCCAGAATTTCAGAAATTCTGGCACATCTAGCGGGGTCCATTGCTGCCTTGCCAGGTAGGAGTCTGGCTTCGCAGCACAATGCTGATGGGCATACAGATTTGATTGTGCAACAATGTGGCCCAACAAATCATCCCCCAGAAACACCTGCAAAAACTGTGTGGCAGTAAATCCTGCAACATCAATATTGATACCAGGATTTGCCGTGAAAGGAGGGATATCTGGCCTCTGGCGATGAGGCTCTACCCACTCCTCAGCTGGAGCTGTGCGTCTCCTGCTGGCAGGTAGTGGCTCAGGATCTACATCAGAAATATCACTAGGAGTAGTATTAGATACATCAGCCAGCGTAGATGATGTATCTAGTGACGTATCTGAGCACCTAGCAGGGTCAAAATCTGGGTCTGAGTCAGACGCAGATGCCTCAGATTCTGAAGCCAGGACGGCATATGCCTCCTCGGCGCTGTACACCCTCTCAGACATTATATATAATAGATTATAAAATGTTATAATTATTATATATTTAAGCGGATTATTGGTTCTGAAAAGAACCGTTGGGTTTCACAAGAAAATAAAAATAAACACCTAAATCTCTCTAAATCTCTCTAAACCTGCCTCAATTGTTCTAAATCTCCCTAAAATCTTTCTAAATCTGCCTCAATTGTTCTAATCTCCCTAAATCTACCTAAAATCTCTAACCTGTCAAATCTGATCTCTCTCTCTCGCTCACCTAAACACAAGTGAGGAGAGGGAGGGAGAATCACAGAGGTCAGAGCCAATATTTACAAAATATTGACCTGACGTGACAAATTAGAAATTTTATTTATATTTTTTCTAACTTCTGATTGGATGTTGCTAGCCTGCCCCTCTGATGAGGCAGGCTAAGAACATCAAACACAGCCCCAAGATGACCCTGCCCTTAGAAGGGCAGCGCCATCTTGGCTATCACTTTTATTTTATTTTATACCTTTTTATTTATTTATTTTACTTTTCTTTTTCTTTTTTTACACTTGTTTTTAGTCTGCTGGGTGCCTTGATCCCTCGAGGCACGCAGCAGAGCACCTGATCACTTATGTGATCTTTTTTGTACTGAGTGCCACGATACCTCGTGGCACTCAGTACTTCCTGCCGCTACCGGAAGTGATCGCTCGGGGGGAGCGATCACGGAGAACCGGCGGCAGGTAACCATATTGCAAGGATGCCTCGATGTCGAGGCATCCTTGCAATATACTCAGAGCAGCTTGAAGCGATCCAATCGCTTCCAGCACTCTGTAGAAGTGCGGGGCACCTTTCCGGTGAAACCGGATGTTGATCGCTCCTGGGGAGCAATCACAAGGGGCCCGCACTTCTAAACGCCATTGCACAGATGCCTGGACTCCCAGGCAGCCTGCAATGGCGTTTGAGCTGCTGGAAGCGATCCGATCGCTTCCAGCGCTCAAAAAACCGCAGGACATACCATGTACGTCAGTGGGTCTAAAAGAGACCCGTAGCCGTGACGTACATGGTACATCCGCAGTCATTAAGGGGTTAATATCTGTCGGATTCTGATTTGGTCTATCATAGTAGGGTCGTCCCCTTTCTTGAGAAGTATTTGCTGCAGTATCTTATCCAGATGCCTCATATAGTCTGTCATTTTCTCACCTTTCCGCTGGTAGGTATGTTCGTACTGGTACATGAGCTCAGCAGCCTTTTCTGTCCGCCCGAAGACTTCCTGTAATATGTTTAGGTAATCTAAGGCAGTACAGTCTTGCTTACTCAGTTTCAGGTTTCTAACAGCCTATGAGGCGGGTCCCTTCAAGCTCTCAGTAATTCTCTGCTTCTTCTGGGCTTCAGGGACGTCCCACTCATCTAGAGCCTGCATCGCCTGTTCCACCCATTCCTCGAAGGTTTCTTCCCCTGCCGGAGTTGGCGCACTTCGTGAGAAATGTCTTAACCTTTGGTAGCCGAAGATAGTGTAAGGAGGGTTTGCTCTCTGACATTTAGATACAAGGTCTCCAATGGCAGCAATGAACTCCGGCCCGATCATGGCCAGCGGGCTAGATACAGGAACATTCGCGGAATCACCATGTGGTTTACTTGGCTGGATCAGACGAACTTCAACATCGTCGACCAATTTCACACTCACGCACTGAAAACACACTGGAACACCCTTTCTCCACTCAAAAAGAACATACAGTATGTGCGAGAGGTCCCGGGTTCAAATCCCAGACGAGCCCCCATGTATAGCGCTCACCCCTGGAGGAGCCACTGAATAAACCCAGGATAGTCTCACCGCGCTAACAGTTTACTGTACACCAACACACCGTTGTGGATTTTCTAAATTATATACTTTACTGAAGCAATAAAGTGGCATTTGAATACACATATACTTTTAGGCATGAAACAATTAAGCTTGAATGAATGACGTGATACTCAACGCGGAAACACGCGGCGGAAAAGAAACGTTAATACCCCTCAGTTCGTGGGTTTAAGTCCCGCTCAAAAAGAAGCTCATTAATTGTTGTCTTAGGGTTACCCGGGTACGAGAATCACTGGCCAGTGAATACACAAAAATATCTTCGACTAGTCAATAGGGATGAGCTGTTCGGTTTGATCGGTTCGGAGTTCGCATCGAACGTAGCCTGTTCGCTAGTTCGCGAACTATGAACATTTCCGCCTGTTCGCCGCGTGTTCGCCCACAATGCACCACAATGGACCACAATGCACTTTTCCACTGGCCTGAAGCTTGTAATTGGTTACAGTCTTGCACCTGACCACAGGTCAGGTGCAAGACAGGTTCAACACTATGCCAATCACGGCTCCCGCAGCACACTAAATAAGGCTTCACACAGCGCTTCTGCACGTGTTTGAGAGGAGATTTCAGAGGAGATTGTGTTGTGTTAGTGTGTGTTCATACTGCCAGTCTGCCACCAGCTACTGGGGGGGGGTCTCATCTACTGGGGGGTCTCATCTGTTGTAATCTTTGTGTTCTCACTCCCAGCAACTATTTTGGGGGCTCACTAATTTCTACAAAATATTTGGGAATTGAGGTGATCTGTGTCTTGTGACTCACTGCCAGTGCCACGCAGTATTTTGGGGTCAGTAATTTCTACAAAATATTTGGGAATTGAGATGATCTGTGTCTTGTGACTCACTGCCAGTGCCACGCAGTATTTTGGGGTCAGTAATTTCTACAAAATATTTGGGAATTGAGGTAATCTGAGGTAATCTTTGTGTTCTCACTCCCAGAAACTATTTTGGGGCTCACTAATTTCTACAAAATATTTGGGAATTGAAGTGATCTGTGTCTTGTGACTCACTGCCAGTGCCGCGCAGTATTTTGGGGGTCGGTAATTTCTACAAAATATTTGGGAATTGAGATGATCTGTGTCTTGTGACTCACTGCCAGTGCCACGCAGTATCTCAGTATCTTGCCAGTGTCACGCAGTTCTTTGGGCGTCAGTAATTTCTACAAAATATTTGGGAATTGAGGTGATCTGTGTCTTGTCACAGCCAGTGCCACGTAGTATTTTGGGCATCAGTAATTTCTACAAAATATTTGGTAATTGAGGTGATCTATGTCTTGTGACTCACTGCCAGTGCCACGCAGTATCTCAGTATCTTGCCAGTGTCACGCAGTTCTTTGGGCGTCAGTAATTTCTACAAAATATTTGGGAATTGAGATGATCTGTGTCTTGTCACAGCCAGTGCCACGTAGTATTTTGGGCATCAGTAATTTCTACAAAATATTTGGGAATTGAGGTGATCTATGTCTTGTGACTCACTGCCAGTGCCACGCAGTATCTCAGTATCTTGCCAGTGTCACGCAGTTCTTTGGGCGTCAGTAATTTCTACAAAATATTTGGGAATTGAGGTGATCTGTGTCTTGTCACAGCCAGTGCCACGTAGTATTTTGGGCATCAGTAATTTCTACAAAATATTTGGGAATTGAGGTGATCTGTGTCTTGTTACAGCCAGTGTCACGCAGTATTTTGGGGGTCAGTAATTTCTACAAAATATTTAAGAATTGAGGTAATCTGAGGTAATCTTTGTGTTCTCACTCCCAGCAACTATTTTGGGGGCTCACTAATTTCTACAAAATATTTGGGAATTGAGGTGATCTGTGTCTTGTCACAGCCAGTGCCACGCAGTATTTTTGGCGTCAATGATTTCTACGAAATATTTGGGAATTGAGGTGATCTGTGTCTTGTCATTGCCACGCAGTATTTTCGAGGTCAGTAATTTCTACAAAATATTTGGGTATTGAGGTGATCTGTGTCTTGTCACAGCCAGTGCCACGCAGTATTTTTGGCATCAATGATTTCTACAAAATATTTGGGAATTGAGGTGATCTGTGTCTTGTCACAGCCAGTGCCACGCAGTATTTTTGGCGTCAATGATTTCTACAAAATATTTGGGAATTGAGGTGATCTGTGTCTTGTCATTGCCACGCAGTATTTTGGAGGTCAGTAATTTCTACAAAATATTTGGGAATTGAGGTTATCTGTGTCTTGTCACATCCAGTGCCACGCAGTATTTTTGGCATCAATGATTTCTACAAAATATTTGGGAATTGAGGTGATCTGTGTCTTGTCACAGTCAGTGCCACGCAGTATTTTGGGGCTCACTAATTTCTACAAAATATTTGGGAATTGAGGTGATCTGTGTCTTGTGACTCACTGCCAGTGACACGAAGTATTTTGGGGGTCAGTAATTTTTACAAATTATTTGGGAATTGAGGTGATCTGTGTCTTGTGACTCACTGCCAGTGCCACGCAGTATTTTGGGCGTTAGTAATTTCTACAAAATATTTGTAAATTGAGGTGATCTGTGTCTTGTCATTGCCACGCAGTATTTTGGAGGTCAGTAATTTCTACAAAATATTTGGGAATTGAGGTTATCTGTGTCTTGTCACAGCCAGTGCCATGCAGTATTTTGGGGGTCAGTAATTTCTACCAAATATTTGGGAATTGAGGTGATCTGTGTCTTGTCACAGCCAGTGCCACGCAGTATTTTGGGAGCCAGTAATTTCTACAAAATATTTGGGAATTGAGGTGATCTGTGTCTTGTTACAGCCAGTGCCACGCAGTATTTTGGAGGTCAGTAATTTCTACAAAATATTTGGGAATTGAGGTGTTCTGTGTCTTGTCACAGCCAGTGCCACACAGTATTTTGGGCGTCAGTAATTTCTACAAAATATTTGGGAATTGAGGTGATCTGTGTCTTGTCACAGCCAGTGCCATGCAGTATTTTTGGGCGTCAGTAATTTCTACAAAATATCTGGGAATTGAGGTGATCTGTGTCTTGTCACTGCCAGCAAGTATTTTGGGGGTCAGTAATTGCTACAAAATGTTCTAATCTGTGTCTTGTCGCTGCCACCCATCAGGGGGTCTCACTGATTTGTATGAGGTTCCTGAGACTTGTAATCTGTGTCTTCTCACTGTGAAATATCAGGGGGTCCCACATACTTCTAGCAGATTTCTGCGAATTGTGATCTGTGTCTTGTCACTGTTGCCAGCTATCAGGGGGTCCTATCAGGGGGTCTCACTGACTTGTAGCAGATTTCTGCGAATTGTAATTTGTGTCTTGTCACTGCCACCCATCAGGGGGTCTCACGGATTTATAGGAGGTTTCTGGGAATTGTAATCTGTGTCTTGTCACTGGCTGCCAGCTATCAGGGTGTCTTACTGAGTTATATAAGAGTTCTGGAAATCTTTAATCTTTAAACCAGAGTTGAATCAGAGTTCTGTATATATTTAATATATATGTCACTCACTATGTCAGAAAGACCAAAAAGGACAGGCAGACGCTCCCAGACACAGATAAGAGGGCAAGCAGCCTCTGTGTCGGGAGGCTGTACCTCTGGTCGTGGTGGACGTGGTCCTTTCTAACTGGTGCTGGCAGTCTTACGCAGCAGCAACATACAGAGGATTTGGTGGATTGGCTAACCAGGCCATCCTCATCCTCCGAGTCCTCTGCCAGCCAGGCTTGTAGTGCTTTACAGTCCACCTCAGCTGCCAAAGCATCAAATGCAGCCTCCATGTCCACAGCTACTACTGCCTTAGCCTCGCTATCACTCACGGAGGAGTCAGCTGAATTGTTTGACTACAATGACAGTGACATGCTGCTTGATGATGCGCAGCAAGTACAGTGCTCTGATTCAATCTCTGAGTTTGAGGAAGGGAGTATAATCAACCTAGAGGAAGGGGGTGCCAGTGATGACACACAAATAACTGGCACTCATGTTGCCCCAGCAGTTGCAGCATACTGCCAAGTTGGCTCCAGTGACGAGGAGATAGTGGGTGATGATGACAATAATGATGAGGTGACTGACTCCACCTGGGTGCCTGTTCGAACAGAAGAGTCAAGTGAGGAGGAGGAGGCACAAGAAACACGAGGCACAACATCCTCTATGACCAACCGTAGCACTAGCCAGTCCAAGGCATCAGATGTCAGAGCTGCTCAGGTGCAGAGCGCTGTTGTCTCAAAGCACACATCCAGGAACTCTGCTTTCTTGGAGTTCTTTAAGAAATGTGCAGCAGACCCCACCGTTGCTATCTGTAATCTATGTCAGATGAGGCTCAAGCGTGGGAAAGACACCGGATGCTTGGGTACCACGTGCTTGAGGCGACATATGACCACCTGCCACACATCCCGTTGACGCAAAACTTTGCGTAGGTCCTCCTCCTCCTCTTCTGTCTGTACCCCCACTGTATGTCCTGCCATGTCATTGCCTACAACCTCCACTTACAGGGATGATGCTACAGTAATGGATGTACCAGCTCCTTCCTCACAATGTGACAGCATCCCATCAGCTCAAGATTTACGCAGTCAGATTACGTTACCCCAGCTGCTGCAGCGTAAGAAAAAATATAGTCCCAACCATCCCCAAGCACAGCATCTAAATGCCAGTTTAGCAAAATTACTCGCATTGCAGCTGCTGCCTTTCCAGCTGGTGGACTCCGCTCCCTTCCGTGAATTTGCTGAATGTGCTGTACCACAGTGGCATGTTCCAAAACGCCATTACTTTTCACAGAAGGCCATTCCAGCACTATACCAGCACGTGGAAGACAATGTTATCCATTCATTGGGAAAGGCAGACAGCAGCAAGGTGCATGTGACTTTAGACACGTGGTCCAGCAAGCATGGACAGGGTCATTACATTTCCTTCACGGCACACTGGGTAACTCTGATTGCAGCTGGGAGGGATCCAAGACGGGGCTCTGTGCTGGAGCTTGTTCAACCACCACGCCTCCAGAAAGCTGCTTGTATGAGGTCTGTCTGCTCCACCACCACCTCTCCCTCTTCCTCCTCCTCCTTCTGTGTCTCTGGCAAAGTGGCAGTTAGACTGACGCGTGGCAGGGGCTACGCAATGGCTCAAGCAAAAAGATGCCATACTGTGCTTGAGCTGGTTTGTTTAGGGGACAGGAGCCACACCGGCCAGAAATTCTGCTCTGCAGGGGCAGGTGCAGAGATGGTTAACACCACGCCAGCTTCAGCTGGGAATGGTTGTCTGTGATAATGGCAGCAACCTTCTCTCCGCCCTACGCCAGGGTAAATTGACGCATGTACCATGCCTAGCACACGTCCTTAATCTGGTGGTACAGCGTTTCCTAACCAGTTACCCAGGGCTGGCAGAGCTTCTCAGCCAGGTCAGAAAAGTCTGCAGCCACTTCAGACGGTCATTCCCAGAAAGCGTTCGCCTGGCAGAAATTCAAAGAGAATTCCACCTTCCCACAAACCATCTGATCTGTGAGATACCCACCAGGTGGAACTCGACATTAACAATGCTGCAGCATCTGCACAAGCAGCAGAGGGCCATCAACGAGTACCTGAGTGAGTATGGCACAAGGCCAGGTTCAGGTCGACTTGTTTTTTTTTTTCCCGCAGTGGCTGATGATCAAGGATGCATGCACTGTACTGTCACCATTTGAGGAGGCAACGAGGATGGTGAGCAGGGACAGTGCATGCATCAGTGACACAATTCCTTTAGTGTTCCTGCTGGAGCACACTCTGTGGGGAATTATAGATGTGGCTCTAGAGGCAGAGCAGCGGGAGGAAGAGGAGGCCTTCCCTAGCTCTGAAGGCCCCAGTCTTTCCGCAGACAGCATTCCAGCGGGTCCTCCTCAGATCAGACAGGAGGAGGATGAGGAGGAGGAATATTTGAGTAGTGGGGCATTGAAGGTGGGGATTCCTCAAGGGAGGGTTTGTGTGCCCTGAAACACAATGACTAGTACGTGGCTGGGAGGAGGAAGTGCACGATGGGGTCATCCTCCTCATTGAGGCCTGGAGATATCTGGGTTCAAATGAACCCCCTATCTCCACCAGGGGATTGGCCTGGGCAATATATATATATACGCACGATGAAAATTTCCAAAGGATAAGGCACGGAAAGTGAAATTTTGATGTGTCTGAAATTGAAACTTAAGTGACAACTCTTATTTTTTTAATAATTATTTTTTAATTTATATTTGTTCAATACAGTTAATTTTAATTTGTAATTTAAAATGGTTAATACAGTTTATTTATACTTATTTTACCACTATAGGTGCTTTTCAAACTTTATTCTTAAATAAAAAGAAATTTAGCAGTTTCATGTTGTGTCGTTTTTTTGTTTTGTTTTGAATGGGGTGCAAGTACGTAGCTGGTCTTGCCTAGGGCGCAAAAAATAGTCTAGCACCGGCCCTGACCGCATGGTCCACCCCTGCACTCTTCCACAATACCACAGAGGGGTTACTGTATGATGGTACTTGCTGGCCTGGCACCAAAGGCACAATATTTGGCTGCACTGCCACTGACGCCTGTATCAGATTCATATCCTCAGAGGGGTTACTGTGTGACGGCACTATTGCCGACGCTAAAGGCCCAATTTTAAAGCACCTATTATTACTTTCATCCAAAGCCTGCATAAGTTTCACAATAATTTAGCCAAAAAAATCACTAAACTTTTTCTGCGTGTACGAAAATGTCTCCTCTTTTCATACAGACTGCCGCCCAAAACAGTTGTTTATGAATAGATTAAAGGAAAAGCATTTACCGTCATTTGAAACATAATTTTTTTGTTTTCAAGTGTTTCTATACATCCTAGAAATCCGCCACTTCACGGGCAGGTTATGGGGACTAGGGATGAGCCGAACACCCCCTGAGTTCGGTTCGGGCCCGAACCCAAACTTGAACTCAATACAAGTCAATGGCGCTGAAAATTAGGTTTTTAGGCTAGGGTCAGACTAACACATTTTTCGCGTTGTCCGTGAAAAAGTGCGTTCGAACGAATGGACGCATTTTTTCACGGAATAAGCAATAGCGGTCATACCATGCGCATTTTCGTCCGTGATTTTGTACGGATCATCAATAAAACCCTTTTAGTGTCTGGACGTTATGTTGGTCGGACATTAGCAGCGTCTGACATCTCCTAATCACGCACACACGCCGCTAGTGGACACAGCGCACTCTGTACGTCAGTACTAGCGGTTTCACCTTCTCGAAAAAATGCCTTCGTTTGCCACTTGCGTTGCGCAGCCGCACTTCCGTGCGGCCGTTCTTCGTATGCTGCCCGGCATTGGACGTCATTTGCTGCTAGCACGGCCGTCATATGCTGCTAAATGCACGTTAATACTGCGTTAGTCTGACACTAGCCTTAGAGTGCCCTCCAAGAGGGCATATATGCTAGATATTTGCCATAAAAGGTGTATGGGGGTCCGGGTAGTGCCCTGGGGGGCAGGAAACAAGGACAAAAAGTTTTAAAAAAAAGTTTTTAAAGGGAGAGTGAGTTTTCCATGATATAAGGGTTAAACATAGAAACATAGAAAAATGTCGGCAGATAAGAACCTTTCGGCCCATCTAGTCTGCCCAATTACATGGATACTTTACCTGGATTTATCTTTTGTTTAGGATAGCCTTATGCCTATCCCATGCCTGCTTAAATTCAATTACTGGTTTGGCCTCTACCACTTCTACTAGAAAAAATTTAGCGAGTTGTTTCTATCGACCACGAAGGGACTCGAACCCTCAATTTTCTGATCCGAAGTCAGACGCCTTATCCATTAGGCCACGCGGTCACATGTTTTTAAAAATAAAAACGAAAAATTCCTTCAAATTTCATGCCTAGGAGGTCCCCATAACCTGCCCGTGAAGTGGCGGATTTCTAGGATGTATAGAAACACTTAAAAACAAAAAAAAATATCAGGGTTATCCAAAGAGATTCGAAAAGTCACCGCACGTTCGGTGACTTTTCGTTCTCTTCAATTCGGTTCCTTTTGCCGATTGCATTTCGGTGACCCTGCGGTGTATTCAGCAAACAGCACAGGGTCCCCGAATTGCAGGGAAAAGATGCCGCAAACCTGACGAAAACTAACCGAATGCACGCTGAAAACAAGCAAAAACATCTGGATTAACCTTCGAAAAAGCCGAACAGGAGCCGAACAGGAGCCGAACAGGAGCCGAATCACACAGAGCCGAAGCAGCTGTGACGTAGAGGATGCAGTGAATAAATTAGCAAAACTTTGTATGAATCTGGGAAAAAGAAACGCTGTTTGCAAAGAAACTACTGAGCGAAAATGTCTGAAATTTTCACAGGAGGTCCAGGGAATGATAATAAAGAGGGCTGTTACAGAAAAAATAAGCAAACTGAAAAAAAAAATTAAAAAAAATCGGACTTTTAAAAAAAAAACAAAAAACAGAAAAATGCTTAAAGTATCCTAAAAAATCTATAAATAAAGAGACTTTTTGCTGCAGAATTTTATAATGAACGGTTTATTAGATATTGAATTAAAACGGGAATATTTTTAACATTGAAGCCTATGGGATTCTCCTGAATAAACTTGCCGAATGAAACCACCGAATGGCAGGGCATTAGGGGAACCTTTCACTGCTGGTTTGTGTTCTCTGAATTGCCGAAGCAGTGCTTTTTCATGGGGATTTCACTGCCCTCGAACAGGGACGAACAGGCACCGTATGTTCAGGCAATTCGCCAGGATTTGGCGAATTGCCTGCTCTCTAGATAGCCGAATGGTCAGGAAAGGCAACCGAACGCTGATTTTCAGCGTTTGGTTACCTTTCTCAAGCAATTCGGATCTCTTTGGATAACCCTGTATGTTTCAAATGACGGTAAATGGTTTTCCTTTAATCTATCCATAATCAACTGCTTGGGGCGGCAGTCTGTATGAAAAGAGGAGACATTTTCGTACACGCAGAACAAGTTTACTGACTTTTTGGGTTAAATTATGGTGAAACTTATGCAGGCTTTGGATGAAAGTAACGATAGGTGCTTCAAAATTGGTCCTTTAGCGTCCCCAACAGTGCCGTCACACCGTAACCCCTCTGAGGATATGAATCTGATACAGGCGTCAGTGGCAGTGCACCCAAATATTGTGCTTTTGGTGCCAGGCCTACAAGTACTATCATACAGTAACCCTTTTGTGGTATTGTGGAAGAATGCAGGGGTGAACCTTGCGATCCTATTTTAAAAAGATATGCATCTGGTTAAGGTGTCAGTGCACCCAGATATTCTGCCTTTGGTGCAAGACTGCCAGGCCAGCAAGTATCATCATACAGTAACCCCTCTGTGGTATTGTGGAAGAATGCAGGGGTGGACCATGTGGTCCTATATTGAAAAGATATGATTCTGGTCAAGGCGTCAGTGCACCCAGATATTGTGCCTTTGGTGCCAGGCCAGCAAATATCATCATACAGTAACCCCTCTGTGGTATTGTGGAAGAATGCAGGGGTGGACCATTTGGTCCTATATTGAAAAGATATGATTCTGGTCAAGGCGTCAGTGCACCCAGATATTGTGCCTTTGGTGCCAGGGCAGCAAGTATCATCATACAGTAACCCCTCTGTGGTATTGTGGAAGAGTGCAGGGGTGGACCATGTGGTCCTATATTGAAAATATATGATTCTGGTAAAGGCGTCAGTGCACCCAGATATTGTGCCTTTGGTGCCAGGCCAGCAAGTATCATCATACAGTAACCCCTCTGTGGTATTGTGGAAGAATGCAGGGGTGGACCATGTGGTCCTATATTGAAAAGATATGATTCTGGTCAAGGCGTCAGTGCACCCAGATATTGTGCTTTTGGTGCCAGGCCTGCATGTGCCATCATAATACAGTAACCCCTCTGTGGTATTGTGGAAGAGTGCAGGGTTGGACCCTGTGGTTCAAAAAATTAAAATGATATAAATCTGGCACAGGCGTCAGTGCAGCCAAATATTGTGCCTTTCATGGCACCAAGTGCCTTTACACCGTAACCCTTTTGTTGTATTGTGGAAGAGTTCAGTGCTGGAGGTTTTGTGAATGCAGAAGAGGACATCCCCTATCTATTCCATTACTTCAGCATCAGGGGATTGATAGCTGCTAATCCAGGACTGATTCATTTTTATTAATGTCAGCCGGTCTACAGAGTCGGTGGACAGACGCACTCTTTTGTCTGTGACAAAACCTCCGGCGGCACTGAACGTCCTTTCGGAAAGCACGTTAGATGAAGGGCAACCTAGTAGCTGCATAGCATATTGGCTAAATTATGGCCAGTGATCCAATCTCAATACCCAGTAAGCCAGTGGATCATCTGCTGGAAAGGTATCCAGGTCTGCCCTTGCCCCTAGGTAGTCCTGCACCATATGGTGAAGACGCTGGCAACGAGTGCCTACATTTGACATCCCTTGGCGTCGAGGACTAAAAAAATTAAAAAATGCATCAGTCAAGCGGCCCTGGCATTCACCACTGTTCCTCTGATCATCCGCAGCCTCAGAAGCACGTGTGTCAGCACTTGGTAATCTACCAGTGCCTGGAAAGGTGTTACACAAGTGTCGCTTTAGAGCGTCCTCAAGTTTTTTCATCCTGTGCTCCCTCTGTGCGGGCAGGATGAGCTCTGCAACTTTACCCTTGTATCTTGGATCAAGAAGGGTTGCCAACCAGTAATGATCCCTCTCCTTGATAGCATGAATCCTTGGGTCCTTTAGCAGGCTTTGCATCATTAGGGAGCCCATGCAGCATAGGTTGGAGGTGGCATTAGCTTCCGAGTCTTCCTGGTCAATGAGGATGACCGTATTGTGCACTTCCTCCTCCCAGCCACGCACTAGCCCTTGTGTTTCTGGGCACACAAAACCCTCCCTTGAGGAATACCCACCTTCAATGCCCCCACTACTTAAATATTCTGCCTCCTCCTCCTCCTCCTCCTGTCTGATCTGAGTAGGACCCGCTGGAATGCTGTCTGCGGAAAGACTGGGGCCTTGAGAGCTAGGGAAGGCCTCCTCTTCCTCCCGCTGCTCTGCCTCTAGAGCCACATCTATAATTCCCCGCAGAGTGTGCTCCAGCAGGAACACTAAAGGAACTGTGTCACTGATGCATGCACTGTCCCTGCTCACCATCCTCGTTGCCTCCTCAAATGGTGACAGTACAGTGCATGCATCCTTGATCATCAGCCACTGGGGGGGGACCAAGTTGACCTGAACCTGTCTTTGTGCCATACTCACACAGGTACTCGTTGATGGCCCTCTGCTGCTTGTGCAGATGCTGCAGCATTGCTAATGTCGAGTTCCACCTGCTGGGCCTGTCACAGATCAGACGGTTTGTAGGAAGGTGGAATTCTCATTGAATTTCTGCCAGGCGAACGCTTGCTGGGAATGTCCGTCTGAAGTGGCTGCAGACTTTTCTGGCCTGGATGAGAAGCTCTGGCAGCCCTGGGTATTTTATTATTATTATTATTATTCTTTATTTATAAAGCGCCAGCATATTCCGCAGCGCTGTACAATAGGCACAGTATAGACAGGGTTACAATACATTGAACAACATTTGACAAACAGTACAGGAAGAGATGAGGGCCCTATTCCTGTAGGAACTCACAATCTGGGAGGGTTGGGGTTGGAAACAGGAGGAGAGGACTGTAAGGTGAGAGTGATTTATGGTTGCGTCAGTGAGTTGGGTGATAGGCTTCCCTAAATAGGAACGTTTTAAGGGAGCGTTTGAAGGAAGAGAAGTTAGGAGAAAGTCTGACAGTACGAGGGAGAGCGTTCCAGAGAGTGGGGGCTGCGCGTGAGAAATCCTGCAGTCTATCATGGGAAGAGGTGATGCGGGGAGACGCTAGGCGCAGGTCAATGTTTGACCTTAGGGAGCAGGCTGGGGTGTATTTGGTGATTAGTGAGGACAGGTAGTGGGGAGCTGAGTTAGTGAGGGTTTTGTAGGTAAGGATAAGGATTTTGAACTTAATTCTGCAGTGGATGGGGAGCCAGTGAAGGGACTCGCAGAGGGGAGCGGCAGAGACAGAGCGGCGGATGAGGTGAATTAGCCTGGCAGAGTCATTCAGGATGGATTGTAGGGGGGAGAGGCGGGACAGAGGGAGGCCAGATAAGAGATTATTGCAATAGTTGAGTCGGGAGATTACCAGGGCGTGTATGAGTTGTTTTGTGGTGACAGCGGTAAGAAATGGATGAATTCTGGAAATTTTACGCAGTTGGTATCGGCAGGAGGAGGAAAGAGACTTGATGTGGGGGATGAAGGAAAGAGCAGAGTCAAGTGTAACTCCAAGACAGCGAACTTGGTTTGATGGGGGAGATGGTGATACCCTCCACCGTGATAGAGAAGTCAGGAGGTGGGGAGGCATTGGAGGGAGGAATAAGTAGGAGTTCAGTCTTTGACATGTTGATCTTTAGGTGGTGGGAGGCCATCCAGGAGGAGATGCCAGATAAACAGTCACTGACTTTTGAAAGGACAGGGGGAGAGAGATCAGGGGTAGAGAGGTAGATCTGAGTGTCATCAGCGTAGAGGTGGTAATTAAAGCCAAAGCTGTTGATGATTTTGCCCAGGGAGGAGGTGTAGATGGAAAAAAAGCAGAGGACCAAGGACAGAGCCTTGAGGTACACCAACAGATAGAGGCAATGAAGAGGAGGAGTTACCAGCAAAGGACACACAGAAGGACCTGTTGGATAAATAGGAGTCAACCCAAGCAAGTGCAGTGTCACCGAGACCCAGAGTACTTGGTTAGGAAACAGTGTACCACCAGATTTAGGACGTGTGCTAGGCATGGTACATGCGTCAATTTACCCATGCGTAGGGCGGAGAGAAGGTTGCTGCCATTATCGCAGACGATCATTCCCAGCTAGAGTTGGCATGGTGTTAACCATCTCTGCACCTGCCCCTGCAGAGCTGACAGAATTTCTGGCCCGGTGTGGCTCCTGTCCCCTAAACAAACCAGCTCAAGCACAGTATGGCATATTTTTGCTTGATCCATTGCGTAGACCCTGTCAGGCGTCAGTTTAACTGCCACTTCGCCAGAGACAGAGAAGGAGGAGGAGGAGGAGGAGGAAGAGGGAGAGGTGGTGGTGGTGGAGCAGACAGACCTCATACAAGCAGCTTTCTGGAGGCATGGTGGATGAACAAGCTCCAGCACAGAGCCCCATCTTGGATCCCTCCCAGCTGCAATCAGAGTTACCCAGTGTGCCATGAAGGAAATGTAACGACCCTGTCCATGCTTGCTGGACCACGTGTCTAAAGTCACATGCACCTTGCTGCTGACTGCCTTTCCCAATGACGGGATAACATTGGCTTCCGCGTGCTGTTATAGTGCTGGAATGGCCTTGCGTGAAAAGTAATGGCGTTTTGAAACCTGCCACTGTGGTACAGCACATTCAGCAAATTCACGGAAGGGAGCAGAGTCTACCAGCTGGAAAGGCAGCAGCTGCAATGCGAGTAATTTTGCTAAGCTGGCATTTAGACGCTGTGCTTGGGGATGGTTGGGACTATATTTTTTCTTTCACTGCAGCAGCTGCGTCAACGTAATCTGAGTGCGTAAATCTTCAGCTGCTGGGATGATGTCATATTGTGAAGAAGGACCTGATACATCCATTACTGTAGCATCATCCCTGTCGGTGGAGGTTGTAGGCAATGACATGGCAGGACATACAGTGGGGTAGAGACAGATGAGGAGGAGGAGGACCTACGCAAAGTTTTGAGCCAATGGGATGTGTGGCAGTTGTTCATATGTCGCCTCAAGCATGTGGTACCCAAGTGTCCGGTATCTTTCCCACGCTTAAGCCTCATCTGACATAGATTACAAATAGCAATGCTGCGCTCTACTGCACAATTCTTAAAGAACTCCCAGACAACAGAGTTCCTGCATGTGTTCTTTGAGACAACAGCGCTCTGCACCGGAGCAGCTCTGACATGTGATGCCTTGGACTGGCTAGTGCTACGGTTGGTCACAGAGGATGTTGTGCCTCATGTTTGCTGTGCCTCCTCCTCCCCCTCTTCCTCACTTAATTCCTCAGTTCGATCAGGCACCCAGGTGGAGTCAGTGACCTCATCATCATTGTCATCATCACCCCCTATCTCCTTGTCACTGGAGCCAACTTCTCAGTATTCTGCAGCTGCTGGGGCAACAGAGTGCCAGTTATTTGTGTGTCATCACTGGCACCCCCTTCCTCTAGGTTGATTATACTCCCTTCCTCAACCTCAGAGATTGAATCAGAGCACTGTACTTGCTGAGCATCCTCAAGCAGCATGTCACTCTCATTGTAGTCAAACAATTCAACTGACTCCTCCGTGTGTGATAGCGAGGCTACGGCAGGAGTAGCTGTGGACATGGAGGCTGCATTAGATGCTTTGGCAGCTGAGGTGGACTGTAAAGCACTAGAAGCCTGGCTGGCAGAGGACTCGGAGAGGAGGATGGCCTGGTTAGCCAATCCACCAAGTCCTCTGTATGTTGCTGCTGCTTAAGACGGCTAGCACCAGTTAGAAAGGACAAGTGTGCCCCTGCAGAGGATGCACCACGTCCACCACGACCAGAGGCACAGCCTCCCGACACAGGGGCTGCTTGCCATCTTATCTGTGTCTGGGAGCGTCTGCCTGTCCTTTTTGTTCTTTCAGACATGGTGAGTGATATATAGATTAATATATAAGAACTCTGATTCAACTCTGGTATAAAGATTTAAAGAACTCTGGTATAACTCAGTGAGACACCTTGATAGCTGGCAGCCAGTGACAACACACAGATTACAAGTCTCAGACACCTCCTATAAATCAGTGAGACCCCTTGATGGGTGGCAGTGAAACCTCCTATAAATCAGTGAGACCCCTTGATGGGTGGCAGCCAGTGAGAACAAATGGATTATAACAATTCACAAATGTTTTAAAGAAATTAGTGAGCCCCAAAATACTGCGTGGTACTGGTTGTGTGACAAGACACAGATCACCTCAATTCACAAATGTTTTGTAGAAATTAAAGACACCCAAAATACTGCGTTGTACTGGCTGTGTGACAAGACACAGATCACCTCAATTCACAAATGTTTTGTAGAAATTAGTGAGCCCCAAGATACTGCGTGGTACTGGCTGTGTGACAAGACACAGATCACCTCAATTCACAAATGTTTTGTAGAAATTAGTGAGCCCCAAAATACTGCGTGGTACTGGCTGTGTGACAAGACACAGAAGATCACCTCAATTCACAAATGTTTTAAAGAAATTAGTGACCCCCAAAATACTGCGTGGTACTGGCTGTGTGACAAGAGACAGATCACCTCAATTCACAAATGTTTTAAAGAAGTTAGTGAGCCCCAAAATACTGTGTGGTACTGGCTGTGTGACAAGACACAGATCACCTCAATTCACAAATGTTTTGTAGAAATTAGTGAGCCCCAAAATACTGCGTGGTACTGGTTGTGTGACAAGACACAGATCACCTCAATTCACAAATGTTTTGTAGAAATTAGTGAGCCCCAAAATACTGCGTGGTACTGGTTGTGTGACAAGACACAGATCACCTCAATTCACAAATGTTTTGTAGAAATTAGAGAGCCCCAAAATACTGCGTTGTACTGGCTGTGTGACAAGACACAGATCACCTCAATTCACAAATGTTTTGTAGAAATTAGTGAGCCCCAAGATACTGCGTGGTACTGGCTGTGTGACAAGACACAGAAGATCACCTCAATTCACCAAAATTTGCCCAATCAGGACTCTGAGCCGTGACTGGCATACTGTTGAACCTGTCTTGCACCAGACCTGTGGTCAGGTGCAAGGCTGTAGCCAATTGCAAGCTTCAGGCCAGTGGGAAAATGCATTGTGGTCCATTGTGATGCATTGTGGTCGAACATGCGGCGAACACCCGGAAATGTTCGGTGTTCGCGATCTAATCGAACAGGCTAAGTTCGGGTCGAACTCCGAACCGTCCGAACCGAACAGCTCATCCCTAATGGGGACCTCCTAGGCACGATCTTTGAAGGAATTTTTCGTTTTTATTTTTAACCCTTATTTCATGGAAAACTCTCTGTCCCTTTAAAAACGTTTTTTTTAAAACGTTTTGTCCTTGTTTCCTGTCCCCCAGGGCACTACCCAGACCCCCATACACCTTTTATGGCAAATATCTAGCATATATGCCCTCTTAGAGGACACTCTAAAAATCGAATTTTGAGTCCCATTGACATGTATTGAGTTCAAGTTCGAATTCGAACATTTGGAAAGTTTGAGTTCGAATGCGAACCGAACTCGGGGGTGTTCGGCTCATCCCTAGTCCTAAAATGTCTTTTCATACAGGCTGCCGCCCCAAGCAGTTGTTTATGAATAGATTAAAGGAAAAGCATTTACCGTCATTTTAAACGTCATTATTTTGTTTT
The DNA here is from genome assembly GCA_009667805.1 of Leptobrachium leishanense. Lineage (NCBI taxonomy): Eukaryota > Metazoa > Chordata > Amphibia > Anura > Megophryidae > Leptobrachium > Leptobrachium leishanense. The sequence goes on from CM019071.1 coordinate 44,300,249, forward strand.
TAAATATTTCTATACATCCTAGAAATCCGCCACTTCACGGGCAGGTTATGGGGACCTCCTAGGCATGATATTTGAAGGAATTTTTTGTTTTTATTTTTAACCCTTATTTCATGGAAAACTCTCTGTCCCTTTAAAAACGTTTTTTTAAAACGTTTTGTCCTTGTTTCCTGTCCCCCAGGGCACTACCCGGACCCCCATACACCTTTTATGGCAAATATCTAGCATATATGCCCTCTTAGAGGACACTCTAAAAATCGAATTTTGAGTCCCATTGACATGTATTGAGTTCAAGTTCGAATTCGAACATTTGGAAAGTTTGAGTTCGAATGCGAACCGAACTCGGGGGTGTTCGGCTCATCCCTAGTCCTAAAATGTCTTTTCATACAGGCTGCCGCCCCAAGCCGTTGTTTATGAATAGATTAAAGGAAAAGCATTTACCGTCATTTTAAACGTCATTAATTTGTTTTTAAATATTTCTATACATCCTAGAAATCCGCCACTTCACGGGCAGGTTATGGGGACCTCCTAGGCACGATATTTGAAGGAATTTTTCGTTTTTATTTTTAACCCTTATTTCATGGAAAACTCACTGTCCTTTTAAAAACTTTTTTTTAAAACTTTTTGTCCTTGTTTCCTGTCCCCCAGGGCACTACCCGGACCCCCATACACCTTTTATGGCAAATATCTAGCATATATGCCCTCTTGGAGGGCACTCTAAAAATCGAATTTTGAGTCCCATTGACTTGTATTGAGTTCAAGTTCGAATTCGAACATTTGGAAAGTTCGAGTTCGAATGCGAACCGAACTCGGGGGTGTTAGGCTCATCCCTACTAGTCAACGTTGGGGCCCTGAAATTTGAAGCAATCAAATAAGTGATCACTGTTATGGAAGCTACAGGCCTTGAGGCCTCTCACCCATCCGGTGAACAACTTGTCCCGAACTGATGACTTGACAAGAAGATCCCTCTCTCTGCTGACTGGAACCCAGTGCCAATGAAATACACTCTCCCGATGCTGAATCTCCGCAGCCAGAAGTTGATTTGCCGCCTGCACTCCCTTTAAACTGCAGTCTCCTTACTCGAGGTCCTCCTGGAACATGCTTGTCACCAGAACTGCTCAGCGGAATGTGGTACACGATGATGCACACTCTTTCCCTGATCTCCAGCACTGGATAACGCCAACTATGCACGCTGCAACCTGGTCTCGATCCCGGACAGTGTCTCTCATACGTCTCACTCCACACGCTGCTCTGCTCGTTCTGACCATGCCGTGCACGATGCTCTCCTTCCCTTTCCCACTCACTCACTTCCTGTGTTCTCCCCAAGGGTTTCTGGGAGATAGAGTCCTTTTAGTCCAGCACAGTCCTTACTCATATATGCTCTGTCTCCCTCTAGTGGTCATATTGCTTCAATAGTTTATTATTGCAGAAGCCACTTGCACATAAAAGCAATTCAAAGAATTGCATCCCAGAGCTCCTGTGCCACATTCCCAATGTGCAGCAAGGAACTCTGGGTAGGATATGCAAATTACCCCATCTCACTTTTATGCATCCTGGGTCTGTTATTACACAGAAACCTAAAATCAATGCTATGCCACACTGTGGCTTTCTAGCAGAGATAAGGTTTATGCAACTGGTCAAAGCCACTCCTAGGACAGTGCTGTTTCGGGTTTATTGGACCCTCATCAGCTAGGAGCTAGGCATGATGACCAGTTGCAGTGGATGCTAAATCAGTACTCACATGGGTTGTGGTGGAGGACAAAAAGTGAGATAAAAAGCCTCCACGTTATAATTAGTTTGTTTATTATTGCTGAATATATATATATTACACAATAAAGGTTTTCAGTTGTTGTAGCTGTTCGAAACTCCCACGTATACAGTCTTGTCTTATTTCCTGCTAGCGAGACTCTTTGCGTGTATCCATCCTAAAGACCCATCTAAGGAACGGAGAAAGGCACAAAAGCCTGTTGGTGAAAGAACAGGGGTCCGTGTCATGAGCACCCCAGGCAGATGCCAAGGGGTGCCCATTATACAGAGTGTTATTAAGCCCTTTAAGCAGGTATGCACTTTGCTTCTGACTATACAGAGTAAGGGGTGTGAAATAAACACCAGAATAAACAACCAATATGCCCAGCAGCAACACAGAACCCTGAACTATGTATGAGGTCCTTATAGTTGGCCTCTATCACACAGACTACACTATGCTGCTGGGCAAACACAAGGAAACAAGACTTACATAACATGGAACAGGAATATTCAAGAATCATCAGGGAAAAGCCAGATTTAAATGCCAGAGTAGATAGTCATTGTCACGGAATGGCCCAGCACCCTCAGCCAGGGGCGGTGCAGTGACAGTGGTGGCTATGGACACTTGGGTGCGGTGGCACGCACCTAGTTTTGCAAGTACTTTTATTTAGATGTGATATTGTGTGGTGTAATAAAGTGTCCCCGTTGGTTTATTGCGTAATGTATTTTCCCTTTGTCTGCCTTGCCCGCCGCCATTTTCCGATCACCTTGTGGCGCAGTTCAGAATCTTCGATTCGGAAAATGGCCGATTCGAACCATCCGGTTCGAATCGTAAAATGGCCGATTTGGACCATCCGGTCCGAATTGGCGACTCCCTGAATCGTAATGGCCAATGGGTCCTGGGAGGGCGGGCAAGGATTCCCATTGTATGATAATTTGGTGGAAAGTGATAAATGCTTGAACTGTGAATAATAAAGCCAGATTTAGCAGTGCATCCAGCCTCGACTGATGTGTTATTTCCCCGCCGTATTTTCGCATCTGAGTATTCCCCGCGGTCTCAGGATACGGTGCCACCCAGATACGAACCGAACCGAGCGCTCTGTGCCTGCATCGAGGATCAGGGCAGAGGCGCAGCGGAAGGTGATTCGGTTCCCAGATTGAGAAGATCCGATCCGAAGGGCGCGGCCGCGTACCGCGCTTCGGTATTGCGAGGGATTGCGGTAAGATCCGAATCCCTCGCCCCTCCCGCAAGATCCGAAGATTCATCTGTCCCCGATCCGAAAAGTCTTCCGCTGAGATCCGAAGATTCACCCGCACCTGGATCGGAAACGTTTCCCGCAAGAGAAGATCCGAAACGTTTCCCACATAAGATCCGAAGATTCCTCCGCGGCTGGCAGATCCGATTTCCACGAACGTCCCACACCCACAAGGTCAGTGAACCAGCTGCTCGGGACGCTGAGTGCCGTATGGCTCAGTGGTCGGGCTGGTTCTAGGCAGGGGTCCCCTCCACCGCCCGCTAACCTCTTCCCGGGGTCACGTCAGGCCGCACGAGACGCCGAGTGTGCGTCACTCGGTAGTCAGGCCAGCGGTAAGCGACGGGGTCACGCAGATTGAGCACACCCGCGGGCGGAACAACATCCCATTCCGTCATACTGGTGGCAGCGGTGGGATCGCTCTCTGCAACCCCCCCCAGTGAGGAGACCTATGCCATGGCGGGGTACGGCCATTACCACAGGGACACCCTACGTGGGATGCTGGAGAACCGGGGAGGAACGCCGGGTAAGAAGAACCGGAAGACCCTGATCAAGGAACTGACCAGGATGGATCAGGACAGGGTGGCGACGCCCGTCCCCAGCCCTGTCCACGCAGAGGTGGAAGAGGAGGCTGGCCTCAGAGAGTTGCGGCGTCGGATTGCCCTGCTCGGAGAGGCCTCATCGTCGGTGGACAGATATGAAGTAATTCGGGAGTTCTACCGGAAGTTGAGCAGGAGAAGGAACGCCAGCACGAGCTGCGGTTGGCAGAGCTCCGCGGAGCAGAGACTGAATACAGTAACCCCGAACCCTACCCCGTGGAACCCTGGGTCGAGGCTCACAGCTCGACTGGAGCTTCACCTTGGGAATCTGCAACCCCCAGTGATTGCCCTTGCGGGACTCTCAGCTCGCCTGGAGCCTGTACTGAGGACGTCACTCATCCCAGCGACCCTCGGATGGAGACTCACAGCTCGCCTGGAGCTGCATCTGAGGACGCCACATTCCCCGTTGAGGAGCGGTGCTCCTGTGCTGGCACCTTCACCGACATGAAGGTCGTGCGGGCAAGAAGGCTGCAGGAGGGCCTGGAGCGGGACCAGAGGTCCACAGAGGAACTGTGGTACGAGGCCCTGGACCATGAGCGGGACTGCCATGGTGTGTACATTCCTTCCGACGCTGTCGTCCATCGGGTGCAGTACGATGTGCGAGCAGCGTTCCTGCAAGGTCGGGCCCCAGAGGAGTGGGAGGCCGAGCTCCGGAGTCTGGTGCAACAGGAGATCGCACTGGACGCCGTGTACCGCGCGCTCCGGTGGCTAACCGCCTCTCCGACAGTGCGCCCTATTGAAGGCAGTTCCACTGCAGGGCCTCACTACGGAGGCACGGGGCTGCTCTACGAGGGCATGGCCGCCGACCCCGAGTTCGGAGCGGAGACAGAGGAACGGATGGAAGAGATCCTGGAGCGACGGGAACTGGAGATCCCGTCAGACAGCAGGGACTCGGTGTTTGAGGAGCTGGAGTCCCTAGCCGAGCGAGAGTGGGAGCTCGAGGTGGCTTACCGAAAACTGTTGGACGGCGTTCCGCAGTCGAGCCTGAGCTCCCCGTGGTGGGACGGGTCGGCGGAGGAAGTCGACAGTCCCCAGGTTTGGGACCTATGGGAGGCCGAGGCGGTCCCATGGGTGCCCGTGGGGGTTCCGGCAGAGGAAGTTACCCCCTTCACCCCGCAAGAGGACAGGGTGGCTGAGGCCACGGGTCCAGTGGGGGAGGAGACGGATGGTCTCCCCGGGATGGGTTGTGCGCAACCATTGTTTGCCCCGGGGGTGAAGTGACCATCCTTCCCCAAGGAGATCTCCAACCAGCGGAAGAGCTGGCTACGGGGCAGAGTGTCGCTGGCCTCTGCCCACTGCTTACAGTCTGCCAGGAGGGGCAGACAGATGGTTCCCCCGGATGGGTTGTGCGCAACCATTGATTGCCCCGGGGAGGAAGAAACCATCCTCCCGCAAGGAGATCCTCCCCCAGCTGAAGAGCTGGCCACGGGGCAGAGCGCCGCTGGCCTCTGCCCACTACTCAAAGTCTGCCAGGAGGAGCAGACAGATGGTTCCCCCGGGATGGGTTGTGCGCAACCAGTGATTGCCCCGGGGGGGAAGAAACCATCCTCCCGCAAGGAGATCCTCCCCCAGCTGAAGAGCTGGCCGCGGGGCAGAGCGCCGCTGGCCTCTGCCCACTACCCACAGTCTGCCAGGTGGAGCAGACGGATGGTCTCTCCCATTGGTTGCCCCGGGGGGTGAAGTGACCAGCCCTCCCCAAGGAGATCCCCACCCAGCGGAAGAGCTGACACCAGGGCAGAGCGCCACTGGCCTCTGCCCGTTTCTCCCAACTTGCCCCGAGGGGCAGAGCGAGGATGACCCCGTGCAACTGCTGTTGCATCCATTTGTCCCCTTTGTCGGCTACCAGGAAGAGCAGCCAGGTTTGGCTCTATTTGCTCCTTCAGTTGCCGTGTCCGTACCTGGCCATCCAGCGGAAGAGCTGGCAACGGGGCAGAGCGCCGCTGGCCTCTGCCCATTTTGGCAACCCTTGGGCTCGGAGGGCCTCACGCAGCCACGGTTTTGTCCCACGGCTGACCTGGGCACCCGGGGCGTGTGCATTTAGCACCCGGGTTCCCGGGTGAGCGATAACCCTGGAGGGGACACAGGAGGTACTCCGGCCCAGACGTATGTCCTCTCGCCCAGCCGGGGTAACCCTAAGGACATGGGGTCCCGACCAAGCTGGCACGGCCGCAAGGCCAAATGGAGAGGCCTGGTGACCCGGCCTCCCCAGACTGACTAAGGGCCTGGGAGCACCGACTTCCCCGGTATGACCCGGTGGGGTCAGACCAGGTGCGTCGAACTGGGGGAGGGGAGGAGTGTCACGGAATGGCCCAGCACCCTCAGCCAGGGGCGGTGCAGTGACAGTGGTGGCTATGGACACTTGGGTGCGGTGGCACGCCACCTAGTTTTGCAAGTACTTTTATTTAGATGTGATATTGTGTGGTGTAATAAAGTGTCCCCATTGGTTATTGCGTAATGTATTTTCCCTTTGTCTGCCTTGCCCGCCGCCATTTTCCGATCACCTTGTGGCGCAGTTCAGAATCTTCGATTCGGAAAATGGCCGATTCGAACCATCCGGTTCGAATCGTAAAATGGCCGATTCGGACCATCCGGTCCGAATTGGCGACTCCCTGAATCGTAATGGCCAATGGGTCCTGGGAGGGCGGGCAAGGATTCCCATTGTATGATAATTTGGTGGAAAGTGATAAATGCTTGAACTGTGAATAATAAAGCCAGATTTAGCAGTGCATCCAGCCTCGACTGATGTGTTATTCCCCGCCGTATTTTCGCATCTGAGTATTCCCCGCGGTCTCAGGATACGGTGCCACCCAGATACGAACCGAACCGAGCGCTCTGTGCCTGCATCGAGGATCAGGGCAGAGGCGCAGCGGAAGGTGATTCGGTTCCCAGATGAGAAGATCCGATCCGAAGGGCGCGGCCGCGTACCGCGCTTCGGTATATGCGAGGGATTGCGGTAAGATCCGAATCCCTCGCCCCTCCCGCAAGATCCGAAGATTCATCTGTCCCCGATCCGAAAAGTCTTCCGCTGAGATCCGAAGATTCACCCGCACCTGGATCGGAAACGTTTCCCGCAAGAGAAGATCCGAAACGTTTCCCACATAAGATCCGAAGATTCCTCCGCGGCTGGCAGATCCGATTTCCACGAACGTCCCACACCCACAAGGTCAGTGAACCAGCTGCTCGGGACGCTGAGTGCCGTATGGCTCAGTGGTCGGGCTGGTTCTAGGCAGGGGTCCCCTCCACCGCCCGCTAACCTCTTCCCGGGGTCACGTCAGGCCGCACGAGACGCCGAGTGTGCGTCACTCGGTAGTCGGGCCAGCGGTAAGCGACGGGGTCACGCAGATTGAGCACACCCGCGGGCGGAACAACATCCCATTCCGTCATAGTCATACAAGCCAAAGTCAGCAACAAGATTGGTTCTCAGACAAGCTGGGTCAGTAACAGGATATCAGAATACGCGGTACAGGGTACAGGGAGCAGACAAGAGAATAATCCAGAAAACACGCCAATATTCATACACAGAAATAGCTTAGACAAAACCAGATCACAAAAGCAGGTACTCAGTAGGTAGACTTATCCTGGACCAAAGATCTAAGGTACTGCTGGCCTTATAAATAGGGCTGGGCAGGTAATGTGACCACAGGCCACAACAGTCAGAGAATCCAGTGGAGGAGTGCCTGAACTAATTAACCCCGAAACCATAAGGGCTGACAAGGATCACTCTCACCACCAGGGGCCTAGCTGCAATGTGGAAACATGACAGTCTGGCACGGAAGAGGCAAAAAACAGATGTGATCCAGTTGGGGTATGGAGATCTGTTACAGATCACAATCAATCAAGGAATTTCATATTCACCAAAATGTATTTAAAAAACAATATTTGCGCAGGATTTTCTACATAATAACAATTTGATTTATGATAAAAGGTGATAATAGCAGAATGTCCCTCACAGCAATGTATCTATTCCTTTTGACCCCCAGCTTCACACCATCTTCCCTCAAATCATGGACTACATCCCGGGTCCTCACCATAAAATCACCTCTGTATCCCAAAAACTGATGTCTTTTATTAAGGAGAGAGTGAGAATAAGCCAGGAGACCCTTGAGTCGGCTTCACCCAGACACTTCATAGATTCTTTTCTCATCAAAATGGAAAAGGTACGGACTTATTGTGGTTTTGACAAGTCACACCATAGTTGATGAGGTTGTGTTACATTGTCTCTGTATTATCTCTATCTGTCCAGGGGTTGGCTGTCAACTCATGGGGCCCCAAGCAATAGGAGATCATAGGTTGCCCTTGGTATCTACCCAAACAAATATATCCCTTCCAAACAATAGAACACTCCCCAGTACAACATTATTTTACAGAATTTATTTCTCCACACTAGTCTCAAAATAAATGTTTTATTAACAAAATCAATTCAGGCCCCAAAAGCAACCAAGGGAGATCATCGTAATCATTCCAGACTGAACTGAAGCAGCCACAACTCCGTTCAATGCAGCTAAGGCTGATTCGTAGCGCACAATGTCAGAGCCACTCACTTGGGAAGGAGCCGAACATTTTCAGGATAATTAATTACGGTACTATAGTAATGCATAGTGAGTGCCTAACACAGAGCTCAATAGCAATAAAACTCAGAGTAATGTGCGATATGTATGAGTTTATGACAGAGCTCCACAGCAATAGCAACTCCTGGAGTAAAAGGAGGCGTTATAGGGAGGTTTTATTAAGTAATAGGAGGGGTTATAGGGAGGTTATATGGAGTAATAGAAGGGGTTATAGGAAGGTTATATGGAGTAATAGGAGGGGTTATATGGTGTGATAGGAGGGGTTATAGGGAGGTTATATGGAGTAATAGGACGAGTTATAGGGAGGTTATATGGAGTAATAGGAGGGGTTATAGGGAAGTTATATGGAGTAATAGGAGGGGATATAGGGAGGTTATATGGAGTGATAGAAGGGGTTACATGGAGGCTATATGGAGTTATAGGAGGGGTTATAGGGATGATATATGAAGTAAAAGGAGGGGTTATAGGGAGGTATTATGGAGTAATAGGAGGGGTTATATGGAGTAAGAGGTGTTATATGGAGTAATAGGAAGGGTTATAGGGAGGTTATATGGAGTAATAGGAGGGGTTATAGGGAGGTTATATGGAGTAATAGGAGGGGTTATAGGGAGGTTATATGGAGTAATAGGGAGGTTATATGGAGTAATAGGAGGGGTTATAGGTAGGGATGAGCCGAACACTCCCCAAGTTCGGTTCGGACCCGAACCTGAACTTTCCAAATGTTCGGATCCGAACCCGAACCCGAACTCAAACTCAATACAAGTCAATGGGGCTGAAAATTCGGTTTTTAGAGTGCCCTCCAAGAGGGCATATATGCTATATATTTGCCATAAAAGGTGTATGGGGGTCCGGGTAGTGCCTGGGGGACAGGAATCAAGGACAAAAAGTAAAAAAAAAAAAACTTTTTAAAGGAACAGTGAGTTTTCCATGAAATAAGGGTTAAAAATAAAAATGAAAAATTCCTTCAAATATCGTGCCTAGGAGGTCCTCATAACCTGCCCGTGAAGTGGCAAATTTCACTTCTCCAGTTATTCTCCTGCTTTTCACCGCTCTCTGAATAACCCTGTGAATGTTTAATCCCGAGGTGAAAAATAACATTGCTTTAGATGTTAAAATCGGGCAATGAGGAAATTTTGTATTTTTTTCAAACACCAGTTAAATGCAGCATATTAGGAAGTTTTAGAAGGGAAATTAACACTTCTCAAATCTCAATCAGAAGCAGACACTACCCCACACCCTCAGTACCTCAGTATAGTGTACAATGTATCAAATTGATTAGACCAGACTAAAAACACCTGGTGTTATGCCCGTTTGTGAACAGAGGTCATTTAGAGTTGAGAATCTTTGCACGTACACATTAGTTTTTAATTCAATATCTAATAAACCGTTGCTTATAATATTGTGCAGTAAAGAGTCTCTTTAGTTCTAGATTTTTTAGTATTTTTTTATCATTTTCTATACTTTTTTCAAAATATCTTTTTTTTCCGAACTCGAACCGAACAGAGCCAAAAAGTTCGAAGTTCGCGAACTTTCGAACAACCAAATTTCGGGCCGAACTCCGAGCCGAACAGCTCATCCCTAGTTACAGGGAGGTTATATGGAGTAATAGGAGGGGTTATAGGGAGGTTATATGAGTAATAGAAGAGGTTATAGGGAGGTTATAGGGAGGTTATATGGAGGGTATATGGAGTAATAGGAGGGGTTATAGGGAGGTTATATGGAGTAATAGGGAGGTTATATGGAGTAATAGGAGGGGTTATAGGGAGGTTATATGAGTAATAGGAGGGGTTATAGGGAGGTTATAGGGAGTAATAGGAGGGGTTATAGGGAGGTTATATGGAGTAATAAGAGGGGTTATAACAGTAATATAATTGTTTAATTCCACTGTATATTGATTATTTGGCCAGTCTTTTGCATATTAAGCTCAAATTGCTTATTGAGCTTTTTAGTTGTTGTGTAACAAGACGTTTAAACATTTCATTATTAATTGGTCTATTAGGTAATAAGAGCATGAGATCCCTCTGCTTCCTTATGTTCTATCATGCACAGACATATTATAAGGAGAGAGAATTGGTGACATCATATATCTCTTAGAGAAGACTGAGCATGTGCAAAGTGCCTTCTGACAGGTCATCCTTAAAAATATGTCCATAAATTGTATCACAGTCAGTGTCTACTGTTGCTTCTTTATAGAGTCATGTAAGATGAGTAAATTCCAGCTGTAATCACAAAGAATTTTCTTTTTCAGCCCCCCGCCCCCTATGGACGAGTCTCACCGTGGTATAGGGTAGATTTTAAAGTAAAAAAAATCGTGTGATTGAGGTCCATATGTAGTAAGTAGTGATGAGCCGAACACGTCCGAGTTCAGGTTCGTACCGAACCCGAACATTCCAAATGTTCGAATCCGAATCCGAATCCAGTACGAGTCAATGGGGCTGAAAATTCGGTTTTTAGAGTGCCCTCCAAGAGGGCATATATGCTAGATATTTGCCATAAAAGGTGTATGGGGTCCGGGTAGTGCCCTGGGGGACAGGAAACAAGGACAAAAAGTTTTTAAAAAAAAACGTTTTTAAAGGGACAGAGAGTTTTCCATGAAATAAGGGTTAAAAATAAAAATGAAAAATTCCTTCAAATATCGTGCCTAGGAGGTCCCCATAACCTGCCCGTGAAGTGGCGGATTTCTAGGATGTAGAGAAACACTTGAAAACAAAAACATGACGTTTCAAATGACGGTAAATGCTTTTCCTTTAATCTATCCATAAACAACTGCTTGAGGCGGCAGTCTGTATGAAAAAGGAGACATTTTCAGACACGTAGAAAAAGTTTAGTGATTTTTTTGGCTAAATTATTGTGAAACTTATGCAGGCTTTGGATGAAAGTAACAATAGGTGCTTTAGAATTGGGCCTTTAGCGTCGGCAACAGTGCCGTCACACCATAACCCCTCTGAGGATATGAATCTGATACAGGCGTCAGTGGCAGTGCACCCAAATATTGTGCTTTTGGTGCCAGGCCTGCAAGTACTATCATACAGTATCCCCTCTGTAGTATTGTGGAAGAATGCAGGGGTGGACCTTGCGGTCCTATATTAGAAAGATATGAATCTGGTAAAAGTGTCAGTGCACCCAGATATTGTGCCTTTGGTGCCAGACTGCCAGGCCAGCAAGTATCATCATACAGTAACCCCTCTGTAGTATTGTGGAAGAATGCAGGGGTGGACCATGTGGTCCTATATTAAAAAGATACGAATCTGGTAAAGGAGTCAGTGCACCCAGATATTGTGCGTTTGGTGCCAGACTGCCAGCAAGTACTATTATCATACAGTAACCCCTCTGTGGTATTGTGGAAGAGTGCAGGGTTGGACCCTGCTGTTCAAAAAATTTAAATGATATAAATCTGGCACAGGCGTCAGTGCAGCCAAATATTGTGCCTTTCATGGCAGCAAGTGCATTGACACGTAACCCTTTTGTGGTATTGTGGAAGAGTTCAGTGCTGGAGGTTTTGTGCATGCAGAAGACATCCCCTATCTATTCCGTTACGTCAGCATCAGGGGACTGATAACTGCTGACCCAGGACTGATTCATTTTTATAAATGTCAGCCGGTCTACAGAGTTGGTGGACAGACGTACTCTTTTGTCTGTGACAAAACCTCCAGCGGCACTGAACGTCCTTTCAGAAAGCATGCTGGATGAAGGGCAACCTAGTAGCTGCATAGCATATTGGCTAAGGTCTGGCCAAAGATCCAATCTCACCACCCAGTAAGCCAGTGGATCATCTGCTGGAAAGGTATCCAGGTCTGCCCTTTCCCCTAGGTAGCCCTGTACCATATGGTGAAGACGCTGGCAATGGGTGCCTACATTTGACGTCCCTGGGCGTCGTGGACTAAAAAAAATTAAAAATGCATCAGTCAAGCGGCCCTGGCCTTCACCACTATTCATCTGATCATCCGCAGCCTCAGAAGCACGTGTGTCATCACTTGGTAACCTACCAGTGCCTGGAAAGGTGTTACACAAGTGTCGCTTTAGAGCGTCCTCAAGTATTTTCATCCTGTGCTCCCTCTGTGCGGGCAGGATGAGCTCTGCAACTTTCCCCTTGTATCGTGGATCAAGAAGGGTTGCCAACAGTAATGATCCCTCTCCTTGATAGCACGAAGCCTGGGGTCCTTTAGCAGGCCTTGCATCATAAGGGAGCCCATGCAGCATAGGTTGGAGGTGGCATTAGCATCTGAGTCTTCTTGGTCAATGAGGATGACCATATTGTGCACTTCCTCCTCCCAGCCACGCACTAGCCCTTGTGTTTCTGGGCACACGAAACCCTCCCTTGAGGAATCCCCACCTTCAATGCCCCACTACTTAAATATTCTGTATCCTCCTCCTCCTCATCCTCCTCCTGTCTGATCTGAGTAGGACCCGCTGGAAATCTGTCTGCTGAAAGACTGGGGCCTTCAGAGCTAGGGAAGGCCTCCTCTTCCTCCCGCTGCTCTGCCTCTAGAGCCACATCTATAATTCCCCTCAGAGTGTGCTCCAGCAGGAACACTAAAGGAATTGTGTCACTGATGCATGCACTGTCCCTGCTCACCATCCTCGTTGCAACCTCAAATGGTGACAGTACAGTGCATGCATCCTTGATCATCAGCCACTGCAGGGGGGAAAAAAACCAAGTTGACCTGAACCTGTCCTTGTGCCATACTCACACAGGTACTCGTTGATGGCCCTCTGCTGCTTGTGCAGACGCTGCAGCATTGCTAATGTCGAGTTCCACCTTGTGGGCATGTCACAGATCAGATGGTTTGTGGGAAGGTGGAATTCTCTTTGAATTTCTGCCAGGCGAACACTTGCTGGGAATGACCTTCTGAAGTGGCTGCAGACTTTTCTGGGCTGGCTGAAAAGCTCTGGCAGCCCTTGGTACTTGGTTAGGAAACGCTGTACCACTAGATTTAGGACATGTGCTAGGCATGGTACATACGTCAATTTACCCGTGCGTAGGGTGGAGAGAAGGTTGCTGCCATTATCGCAGACGATCATTCCCAGCTGAAGCTGGCGTGGTGTTAACCATCTCTGCACCTGCCCCTGCAGAGCTGACAGAATTTCTGGCCCGGTGTGGCTCCTGTCCCCTAAACAAACCAGCTCAAGCACAGTATGGCATCTTTTTGCTTGAGCCATTGCGTAGCCCCTGCCACGCGTCGGTTTAACTGCCACTTCGCCAGAGATAGAGAAGGAGGAGGAGGAAGAGGTGGTTGAGCAGACAGATCTCATACAAGCAGCTTTCTGGAGACGTGGTGGATGAACAAGCTCCAGCACAGAGCCCCGTCTTGGATCCCTCCCAGCTGCAATCAGAGTTACCCAGTGTGCCGTGAAGGAAATGTAACGACCCTGTCTATGCTTGCTGGACCACGTGTCTAAAGTCACATGCACCTTGTTGCTGACTGCCTTTCCCAATGACTGGATAACATTGTCTTTCACGTGCTGGTATAGTCCTGGAATGGCCTTGCATGAAAAGTAATGGCGTTTTGGAACCTGCCATTGTAGTACAGCACATTCAGCAAATTCACGGAAGGGAGCAGAGTCCACCAGCTGGAAAAGCAGCAATGTGAGTAATTTTGCTAAGCTGGCATTTAGACGCTGTGCTTGGGGATGGTTGGGACTATATTTTTTCTTTCGCTGCAGCAGCTGTGGCAACGTAATCTGACTGCGTAAATCTTCAGCTGATGGGATGATGTCACATTGTGAGGAAGGAGCTGGTACATCCATTACTGTAGCATCATCCCTGTCAGTGGAGGTTGTAGGCAATGACATGGAAGGACATACAGTGGGGGTAGAGACAGAAGAGGAGGAGGAGGACCTACGCAAAGTTTTGCGCCAACGGGATGTGTGGCAGTTGTTCATATGTCGCCTCAAGCACGTGGTACCCAAGTGTCCGGTGTCTTTCCCATACTTAAGCCACATCTGACATAGATTACAAATAGCAACGGTGGGGTCTGCTGCACATTTCTTAAAGAACTCCCAGCAGACAGAGTTCCTGCGTGTGTGCTTTGAGACAACAGCGCTCTGCACCGGAGCAGCTCTGACATGTGATGCCTTGGACTGGCTAGTGCTACGGTTGGTCATAGAGGATGTTGTGCCTCGTGTTTGCTGTGCCTCCTCCTCCCCCTCTTCCTCACTTGATTCCTCTGTTCGATCAGGCACCCAGGTGGAGTCAGTGACCTCATCATCATTGTCATCATCATCCCCTATCTCCTCATCACTGGAGCCAACTTGGCAGTATGCTGCAGCTGCTGGGGCAACATGAGTGCCTGTTATTTGTGTGTCATCACTGGCACCCCTTCCTCTATTTTGATTATACTCCCTTGTTCAACCTCAGAGATTGAATCAGAGCACTGTACTTGCTGCGCATCCTCAAGCAGCATGTCACTCTCATTGTAGTCAAACAATTCAGCTGACTCCTCCGTGTGTGATAGCGAGGCTACGGCAGGAGTATCTGTGGACATGGAGGCTGCATTAGAGGCTTTGGCAGCTGAGGTGGACTGTAAAGCACTAGAAGCCTGGCTGGCAGAGGACTCGGAGGATGAGGATGGCCTGATTAGCCAATCCACCAAATCCTCTGTATGTTGCTGCTGCTTAAGACGGCCAGCACCAGTTATAAAGGACAAGCGTGCCGCTGCAGAGGATGCACCCCGTCCACCACGACCAGAGGCACAGCCTCCCGACACAGGGGCTGCTTGCCCTCTTATCTGTGTCTGGGACCGTCTGCCTGTCCTTTTTGTTCTTTCAGACATGGTGAGTGATATATAGATTAAATATATACAGAACTCTGATTCAACTCTGGTATAAAGATTAAAGATTTACAGAACTCTGGTATAACTCAGTGAGACACCCTGATAGCTGGCAGCCAGTGACAAGACACAGATTACAAATCCCTCCTATAAATCAGTGAGACCCCCCTGATGGGTGGCAGTGAGAAGACACAAATTACAATTTGCATAAATCTGCTAGAAGTATGTGGGACCCCCTGACGGGTGGCAGTGAGAAGCCACAGATTACAAATCTCAGAAACCTCCTATAAATCAGTGTGACCCCCTGATGGGTGGCAGTGAGAAGCCACAGATTACAAATCTCAGAAACCTCCTATAAATCAGTGTGACCCTCTGATGGGTGGCAGTGAGAAGACACAAATTACAATTTGCATAAATCTGCTAGAAGTATGTGGGACCCCCTGATTGGTGGCAGTGAAAAGTAACAGATTACAAGTCTCAGAAACCTCCTATAAATCAGTGTGACCCCTTGATGGGTGGCAGTGAGAAGCCACAGATTACAAATCTCAGAAACCTCCTATAAATCAATGTGACCCCCTGATGGGTGGCAGTGAGAAGCCACAGATTACAAGTCTAAGAAACCTCCTATAAATCAGTGAGACCCCCTGATGGGTGGCAGCCAGTGAGAACACACGGATTATAACAATTCCCAAATATTTTGTAGCAATTAGTGACCCCCAAAATACTTGCTGGCAGTGACAAGAGACGGATCACCTCAATTCCCAGATATTTAGTAAAAATTAGTGACCCCAAAATACTGTGTGGCACTGGCTGTGTGACAAGACACAGATCACCTCAATTCCCAAATGTTTTGTGGAAATTTGTGAGACCCCCAAAATACTTGCTGGCACCAGTGACAAGACACAGATCACCTTAATTCCCAAATGTTTTGTAGAAATTTGTGAGACCCCCCAAAATACTTGCTGGCACCAGTGACAAGACACAGATCACCTCAATTCCCAAATGTTTTGTAGAAATGAGACCCCCCCAGACCCCCCAGTAGTGTGGCAGACCGGCATTAAGAACACACAACAACAATCTCCTATGAAATCTCCTCTCAAATGCGTGGTGAAGCCGTGCGTGGAAACCGTATAAAGTGTGCTGTGGGACTTAGCTCTGTGAGCCCATGATTGGGCAAAATTTGCGCAATCAGGACTCTGAGCCGTGATTGGCATACTGTTGAACCTGTCTTGCACCAGACCTGTGGTCAGGTGCAAGGCTGTAGCCAATTACGAGCTTCAGGCCAATGGGAAAATGCATTGTGGTCCATTGTGATGCATTATGGTCGAACATGTGCCGAAGACCCGGAAATGTTCGGAGTTCGCGAGCAGATCGAACAGGCTAAGTTCGGTCCGAACTCCGAACCGTCTGAACCGAACAGCTCATCCGTAGTAGTAAGGTGCGATACTGTAGAAATCAGAAGAGTCAGTTCATTCCACATTCAGTCATATCGAACCTCAGTGTATGTTTAAGTTTGGATTAATTAATATTAATACCCGTCTGAGCCGCCATCTTGTATTTATTTCATCTTAAAAAATTTTTCCGCAGGAGAAAGATAATCCGAACTCCGAGTTTAATGAGAAGAATCTTGAAGCAACAATTCATAACCTTTTTTTAACGGGGACAGACACAGTTACCAGCACGCTCAGTCACACATTCCTCCTCATCCTCTATCACCCCGAGGTGCAGGGTCAGTACCGTGTGGTCAGTAACGTGTGGTCAGTACCGTGTCTGACGGAGTTTCTCTGACATGATCCCAACTCATTACAAAATGTCAATATGTGTTTTACAAATCTGTGCTTGAAAATGCGTGGAAAAAATAGAGAAGGTCCTATGAATAATTTAAAAAAATGTAAGAAAAACTGGGATTTTTTTTAAACATTGAAACCTATGGGATTCACCTGAATAAACCTGTCGAATGAAACCACTGAACATCAGGGCATTTCACTGACATTTCTCTGCTGTTCAATGTGAATAGATTAACCATTGCTTCTCTATGGGGGATTTCACTGCCGCCGAACAGGCACCGTATTTCACTGGCAATTCACCAATATTTGGCAGATTGCCAGCTTTTTAAATAGCTAAATGGCCCCAAAATTGCACTGTACGGGGAAACTCACTGTTCGTCGCAATTTTTGTGGCCAATTCGATGCTCTTTGAATAACCCCTTAAGTAGATTTAACCCCTTCACTACCAACTGATGTTAGCTGAACAGAAATGTTATCATAATATTTACTGAAGCAAGAGATGTGACGTTAATAATTAAATACAGGGTATATTCGATAATTCACATAAATAAGGTAAATTTTACTAATTTTTAACTCTTCATGTATTGGTTTATCCTTTACAGAAATATCACTGGGATGAGACGTTACAAAATCTAGATGGCGTCCCTTATCTGACAGTGTCACACAAGGGTCTGCATTATCAGCATACAGGCAGAAATGGCCTT
The DNA here is from genome assembly GCA_009667805.1 of Leptobrachium leishanense. Classification (NCBI taxonomy): domain Eukaryota; kingdom Metazoa; phylum Chordata; class Amphibia; order Anura; family Megophryidae; genus Leptobrachium; species Leptobrachium leishanense. The sequence continues at coordinate 44,317,673 of CM019071.1, forward strand.
TGTGTCAGTAAATGTGCTGCAGACAGATAGTAAAATTGTGAGATCTCCTGCTTAAACGGGGTCTGCATTATCATCATACAGACAGATGCAGTAAATGTGCTGCAGACAGACACACAATAAAATGGTGAGATCTCCTGCTTATGGGGATTTGTAGTGATCAGAATGAGATTATTAGCAATGCAATATCTGTATGTGCTGCATAATGCGTATGGCAATTACAGCAACACCTTTTATCTGTATGTGCTGCATAAAGCCTGTGTATGGCAATTACAGCAACACCTTGTATCTGTGTGTGCCGCATAATGCCTGTGTATGGCAATTACAGCAACACCTTGTATCTGTATGTGCTGCATAATGCCTGTGTATGGCAATTACAGCAACACCTTGTATCTGTATGTGCCGCATAATGCCTGTGTATGGCAATTACAGCAACACCTTGTATCTGTGTGTGCTGCATAATGCCTGTGTATGGCAATTACAGCAACACCTTGTATCTGTATGTGCCGCATAATGCCTGTGTATGGCAATTACAGCAACACCTTATGTCTGTATGTGCTGCATAATGCCTGTGTATGGCAATTACAGCAACACCTTGTATCTGAATGTGCCGCATAATGCCTGTGTATGGCAATTACAGCAACACCTTGTATCTGTATGTGCCGCATAATGCCTGTGTATGGCAATTACAGAAACACCTTGTATCTGAATGTGCCGCATAATGCCTATGTATGGCAATTACAGCAACACCTTGTATCTGTATGTGCTGCATAATGCCTGTGTATGGCAATTACAGCAACACCATGTATCTGTATGTGTCGCATAATGCCTGTGTATGGCAATTACAGCAACACCTTGTATCTGTATGTGCTGCATAATGCCTGTGTATGACAATTACAGCAACACCTTGTATCTGTATGTGCGGCATAATGCCTGTGTATGGCAATTACAGCAACACCTTGTATCTGTATGTGCTGCATAATGCCTGTGTGTGGCTATTACAGCAACACCTTTTATCTGTATGTGCTGCATAATGCCTGTGAATGGCAATTACAGCAACACCGTGTATCTGTAAGTGCCGCATAATGCCTGTGAATGGCAATTACAGCAACACCTTGTATCTGTAAGTGCCGCATAATGCCTGTGAATGGCAATTATAGCAACACCTTGTATTAGACTTGTGCACCGATTTTTTTTTCGGTTCGATTCGGTTCGATTCGTTCGGATGTTTAAAATTTTCGATTCGGCTCGTTCCAGACGATTTCTGTTTCGATTCGGTTCGGTTCGGCTCGTTTTTTCGTATACATTTTTTTTTCGGAATATCGACCATTTTTCGTGTTTTCAGGTCACTCTGCTCGTTTTTTGTATCGACTTTTCGTGATTTCGGAAATTTTCGTTTTTTTCGGAACGTCTGTTCTCCTCGTTTCAAAGTGTCTAACTCGATTCGTTTTGACGTAAACTACTATGGTTTACTTTTTTTATACTTTATGTATTTTTTTATAATTAATTTTTGGTTTTCTTTTCGGATCCGATAATTCATTCTGTCGATACGATAATTCTGGCGATTCTATCGTGTTTTTTTTTTATTAAATAAAGATCCTTTTTTTCTTATGAATAATTGAATATACATTTCACAACTTTATTTAATCATATTAAAATGGTATGAAAGCCAAGGAACAAAAAAAAATGAACAAAACGATTTAAGAAACGCTAAACTGACCCGAATGCCACAAGAAACAAGTGATACGCATTTACAAATACAAAATTTACAGAATCAGCGATATAACCGATAATAGTTAAATATACGATGTCCAGAATTACCGAAATGGAACCGAAATCACGAATGGAACCGAAATCATGAATAGAGCAAAAATAAATTTCGATTTGACACATTTCAAGTCCATTCGAAAAATCCGAAATTTTTTCGTTTCGGTTCGGAAAACTTTTCGGATCTGTCGGTTTTCGGGTCCGATCCAATTCGGAAATTCGGCCGAATCCGAAGACACGAATCGGGAAATTTCGTGAAAATTCCGAAATTCCGAAACGCACATCCCTACCTTGTATCTGTATGTGCCGCATAATGCCTGTGTATGGCTATTACAGCAACACCTTGTATCTGTATGTGCCGCATAATGCCTGTGTATGGCAATACAGCAACACCTGTATCTGTATGTGCCGCATAATGCCTGTGTATGGCTATTACAGCAACACCTTGTATCTGTATGTGCCGCATAATGCCTGTGTATGGCAATTACAGCAACACCTTGTATCTGTATGTGCCGCATAAGGCCGGTGTATGGCTATTACAGCAACACCTTGTATCTGTACTGTACAGGGATTTACACTCATTATAACCCTCTGAATCTTATCCCTGTACAGCAGCGACTGACCCCACAGCTCTCCCTGTATTCTAAAATTCCCTGGCTGCTGGAATGTTTGTTGAGTGGTTTGTTAAAGTGGGGTTTGGGACAGCTATTTGCATCTTGTTTTATCACTCTTTAGAGTGACCAGAGAGAGAAAAGACAGTGGATTCAATTTCTCCACAGGGGGAGCACTAATCCTGCTTTAAAAAGATGTGACAATGGGCTTTTGATATGCTAACGTTTGCTTATCAATGTACTACAATGCAAAATCAAGTTAAGAATCCAACACAATGGCTATGGACTAGGTGAGTAGGTGTGTGTGGTGGCAGGGGTGTTCGTCTATCCTGTTAGGATGTCAAGCCAATATAAACATAGAAACATAGAAACATAGAAAAATGTCGACAGATAAGAACCTTTCGGCCCATCTAGTCTGCCCAATTACATGGATACTTTACCTGGATTTATCTTTTGTTTAGCATAGCCTTATGCCTATCCCATGCTTGCTTAAATTCAATTACTGTTTTGGCCTCTACCACTTCAACTGGAAGACTGTTCCATGTATCCACCACCCTCTCAGTAAAATAATGCTTCCTGATGTTACTTTTAAACCTTTGCCCCTCTAATCTAAGACTATGTCCTCTTGTTTTGCTACTTTGTTTCCTTATGAATATACTCCCTTCCTCTACCTTGTGGATTCCCTTTACGTATTTAAATGTTTCTATCATATCTCCTCTGTCTCGTCTTTTTTCCAAGCTGTACATGTTAAGATCATTAAGCCTTTCCTGGTAACTTTTCTCCTTCAAGCCGTACACCATTTTAGTAGCCCTTCTCTGGACTCTCTCTAAGATGTCTATATCCTTCTGGAGATACGGTCTCCAGTACTGCACACAGTACTCCAAGTGAGGTCTCACCAGTGCTCTGTACAGTGGCATGAGCACTTCCCTTTTCCTACTGCTAATACCTCTCCCTACACAACCAAGCATTCTGCCAGCATTTCCTGCTGCTCTAGTACATTGACTACTTACCCTTAGATCCTTTGAAATAATAACCCCTAAATCCCTTTCCTCAGATGTTGAGGTTAGGACAGTATCAAATATTCTATATTCAGCCCTTGGGTTTTTACGTCCCAGGTGCATTATCTTGCGCTTATCCACATTAAAACTCAATTGCCACAGCTCCGACCATTTTTTTAGTTTACCTAAATCATTTGTCATTTGGCTGATCCCTCCAGGAACGTCAACCCTGTTGCAAATCTTTGTGTCATCAGCAAAAAGACATACTTTTCCATTAATACCTTCTGCAATATCACTAATAAAAATATTAAAGAGAATGGGTCCAAGTACTGACCCCTGAGGTACCCCACTGGTAACAAGACCTTGCGTCGAATAAACTCCATTTACCACAACCCTCTGTTGCCTGTCACTCAGCCACTGCCTAATCCATTCAACAATATTGGAATCCAAGCTTAAAGATTGCAATTTATTGATAAGCCTTCTATGCGGAACAGTATCAAAAGCCTTACTGAAAATCTAAATAAGCAATGTCTACTGCACCACCTGTGTCTATTATTTTTGTTACCCAATCAAAAAACTCAATAAGATTAGTTTGGCATGATCTCCCTGAGGTAAACCCATGTTGTTTCTGATCCTGTAATCTATGTGTTTTTAGATGTTCAACAATCCTTTCCTTTAACATGGTTTCCATTAATTTCCCCACTACTGACGTAATAGGTCTCAAAATAGGGTGGTCAGATCGGCCATGTTTTCCTGGTTACAAAAATTGTATTCATGCTGATGGGCAGCGCACAACATGTATAATCCATATGTTGCAGGTAAGAAATAAAAAAGGAATCCCAGGTGACCTGCCTTTATTTCCTTCTGGCAGCATATTAATTTTACATGTTGCAGGGCTGCAGCTTTCCCTGTCCACCCCCTCTGCATGAAATAGTAATATGTGTCTAGAAAACATGGCCGACCTGAGCTCAATCTCAAGATGGAATTCTCAGTATGTCCCAGTTAAACAATAATACATTCAATTAACAAATATTTTCCTATAAGGTATTTTCTTGTATATTTCACAGAAAAATTACAGATGGAAATCGATGGAGTTATCGGGCGAGACAGGATTCCGAACATTAACGATAAGGCCGACATGCCGTACACAGAGGCTGTAATGCAGGAAGTCCACAGGTTCTGCGACCTCCTTCCTTTTAGTGGACCTCATCAGGTGACCAAGGATGTTGAATTCAGAGGATACTTCTTTCCAAAGGTACAGAATCCCACGTGATATAATGGATAATTAATGAATATCATTACTAATTGAATAAAAAAATGCAGAAAGCCAATTGTGTTACAGTTTATGTTAATTTTCTCGCTCCTTCAGGGCACTGAGGTTTACCCGCTCCTCTGCACCGTGCACCGGGATCCGACAAAATTCACAACCCCATACAAGTTCAATCCCAACCTCTTCCTGGATGAGAATGGCAAATTCAAAAAGAACGATGCCGTGATGGCATTTTCTGCAGGTGATACAAACTTACAAAAATAGATAAACATAGGTTTATGTACAGTTATTGCAAAAATGCCAGCATTTGCCCAATTTGAAAGAGAACATTGGGGGGGGGGACACATCCAGCTTCAAAGGCAAAACAATTTATAAGAGCTTCCAAAGCAGACGCAAAAGAGAAAATAGCTCAGTCAGTAAAAAAGGGGGACAAAACATTTTTTAGATACATAAACGAGAAAAGAAAAGTAAAACAAGGATTAGTTAGATTAAAAACAAAGGAAGGAAGGTATGTAGAAGAGGATAAAAGTCTCGCTGACTGCCTCAATGAATATTTTTGTTCAGTCTTTGCAGAAGAAAAGGAAGGAAAGGGACCTCAGTTAGGAGGAAACACTAAAGAGACATTTACATATGAGTTTACAGAGGAGGAGGTTCTACAGCAGCTGTCTAAAGTAAAGACAAATAAGTCAATGGGGCCTGATGGGATCCACCCTAAATTATTAAAAGAGCTCAGTGGTGTAATAGCAAAACGTTAACAGATTTATTTAACCAATCCTTGTTAACGGGAGTCGTCCCAGAAGACTGGAAATTAGCAAATGTCTTGCCCATTTACAAGAAGGGTAGTAGGGAGGAATCGGGGAACTATAGGCCAGTTAGTCTTAAATCAGTAGTGGGGAAATTAATGGAAACCATGTTAAAGGAAAGAATTGTTGAACATCTAAAAGCACATAGATTACAGGATCAGAAACAACATGGGTTTACCTCAGGGAGATCATGCCAAACTAATCCTATTGATTTTTTTGATTGGGTAACAAAAATAATAGACGCTGGGTGGTGCAGTAGACATTGCTTATTTAGATTTCAGTAAGGCTTTTGATACTGTTCCGCATAGAAGGCTTATCAATAAATTGCAATCTTTGACCTTGGATTCCAATATTGTTGAATGGATTAGGCAGTGGCTGAGTGACAGGCAACAGAGGGTTGTGGTAAATGGAGTTTATTCGGCGCAAGGTCTTGTTACCAGTGGGGTACCTCAGGGGTCAGTACTTGGACCCATTCTATTTAATATTTTTATTAGTGATATTGCAGAAGGTAATAATGGTAAAGTATGTCTTTTTGCTGATGACACAAAGATTTGCAACAGGGTTGACGTTCCTGGAGGGATCAGCCAAATGACAAATGATTTAGGTAAACTAAAAAAATGGTGGGAGCTGTGGCAATTGAGTTTTAATGTGGATAAGTTCAAGATAATGCACTTGGGGAGTAAAAACCCATGGGCTGAATATAGAATATTTGATACATCTGAGGGTTGGGATTTAGGGGTTATTATTTCAGAGGATCTAAGGGTAAGTAGTCAATGTAATAGAGAAGCAGGAAATGCTGGCAAAATGCTTGGAAATGCTGGCAGAATGCTTGGTTGTGTAGGGAGAGGTATTAGCAGTAGGAAAAGGGAAGTGCTCATGCCACTGTACAGAGCACTGGTGAAACCTCACTTGGAGTACTGTGTGCAGTACTGGAGACCGTATCTCCAGAAGGATATAGACATCTTAGAGAGAGTTCAGAAAAGGGCTACTAAAATGGTGTACGGCTTGAAGGAGAAAAGTTACCAGGAAAGGCTTAATGATCTTAACATGTACAGCTTGGAAAAAAGACGAGACAGAGGAGATATGATAGAAACATTTAAATACGTAAAGGGAATCCACAAGGTAGAGGAAGGGAGTATATTTAAAAGGAAACAAAGTAGCAAAACAAGAGGACATAGTCTTAGATTAGAGGGGCAAAGGTTTAAAAGTAACATCAGGAAGCATTATTTTACTGAGAGGGTGGTGGATACATGGAACAGTCTTCCAGTAGAAGTGATAGAGGCCAAAACAGTGATTGAATTTAAGCAGGCATGGGATAGGCATAAGGCTATCCTAAACAAAAGATAAATCCAGGTAAAGTATCCATGTAATTGGGCAGACTAGATGGGCCGAAAGGTTCTTATCTGCCGACATTTTCGATGTTTCTATGTTTCAGCAAAGGCCAGCAAGAAAATCTTGTTCATGAAACTCAATATTTCCATCTTTTTCTCGGACAACCAGAATTCTCAATTTTTTTCTATCGTCTCTCCTTCTATTGATCTAACAGTAACTAAGGGGAGAATCTTTTGCACTCAGTATATCAACAAACTTTACTGCAGCCCTCCAGCAGCCAGGGATTTGACAGAATACAGGGAGAGCTGTGGGGTCAGTCGCTGCTGTACAGGGATAAGATTCAGGGGGTTATGAGTGTAAATCCCTGTACAGTACAGATACAAGGTGTTACTGTAATTGCCATACACAGACATTATGCAGCACATACAGATACAAGGTGTTGCTGTATTTGCCATACACAGGCATTATGCAGCACATACAAGGTGTAGCTGTAATTGCCATACACAAGCATTATGCGGCACATACAGATACAAGGTGTTGCTGTAATTGCCATACACAGACATTATGCAGCACATACAGATACAAGGTGTTGCTGTAATTGCCATACACAGGCATTATGCAGCACATACAGATACAAGGTGTTGCTGTAATTGTCATACACAGGCATTATGCAGCACATACAGATACAAGGTGTTGCTGTAATTGCCATACACAGGCATTATGCGGCACATACAGATACAAGGTGTTGCTGTAATTGCCATACACAGGCATTATGCAACACATACAGATACAAGGTGTTGCTGTAATTGCCATACACAGGCATTATGCAGCACATACAGATACAAGGTGTTGCTGTAATTGCCATACACAGGCATTATGCAGCACATACAGATACAAGGTGTTGCTGTAATTGCCATACACAGGCATTATGCAGCACATACAGATGCAATGTGTTGCTGTAATTGCCATACACAGGCATTATGCAGCACATACAGATTTTGCACTGCTAATAATCTCATCCTGATCACTTCAAATACCCATAAGGAGATCTCAACATTTTACTATGTGTCTGCAGCACATTTACTGACACAAAGGCCATTTCTGCCTGTATGCTGATAATGGAGATCCAGTGTGACATTGTGCCAGATAAGGGTGACTATCTAGAGTTTACAACCTTTCATCCCAGTGGGATTTCTGTAAAGGAGAAACCAATACATGAAAAATTAAAAATGAGCAAATTTACATTACTTTAGTTTTTTTAACAATTTTCAGAACAATCTGCACCAAATATTACCATTTTATTGTACATTTAGGTGCTCAGTACGGAGCCCATGTTTTAAATAAATATTATAATATGTTTAACATAGAGCACTAGCGTTATGGTGGAAAGGCTCCTTCACCAATCAGTCATACATTCATTAACCTTTTCACTGGCCATACTATTGAGCTCTTCTTCCTATGAAGCTTCTCCTCCAGCCTTTTCATGTCAAGTCCTGTTTCTTCCATGAGATCCCATTTGAATGCATGAAAACCTTCATTCAATATAATGAGTAACAGTCAAGGTGCCAATGTTTAAAATACTTTTCTCTCCTCGTACAGGGAAGAGGTCCTGTCCCGGGGAAAGTCTGGCTCGGATGGAATTCTTTCTGTTCCTCACCACAATTCTGCAGAACTTCAAGCTGACCTCACAGACTCGCTTCACCGAGGCCGACATTGCGCCAAAGTTGGCCGGCTTCTTAAACTCTCCCATCAACTATAAGCTCTCGTTTATTCCTCGTTAACGCTGTTATACATCTCTTAGAATCCTGCACCTTGGAAAATGATCAATATCCGCACCGTCACTTCACGTCCTGACTCTTATGAGTATATTTGGGGATCCCTTTATTGCTCAATAAATCCTGTTGATGATCTAGCGTTGTCATGTCCCTCTCCATCGGTGCCATAAGAAGGCCAGATCGTCTCTCTCTGAATAACCCTTAAGAATTTTTTAACACTTAAGTTTTGATATCCAGGTGAAAAATACCAAAAAAAGCAGCATTAAAAACCTGGACTGGTACTTATTTCTTGGTGTTGGGGGGGGGGGGGGGTGTGCTCCAGATTTCTTTGCCTACAGACTCCTGAGACGTAAAAGATTATAAAGCATGGCATGCCACCATCAGCTTACTGTGTCTCATTACTTACACATCGTCATAGTGAATGAAAACAATTACTGACAGACTGTATTGGCTTTAACCCCTTCACTACCAATACCAGGTGATTTCCATGAAACTACTGTCAAGAACCAATATTTTTTTGAAAACTACTTTTCAGTGAATTATAAAGTAAGAAATATTTGGGAATTTTCACAAAGTATTTCGTACGGTAGTATCCCTAATTGACATGAATACGTTGCCATCTGCTGGCCAAAAAGCAGTACTGTACTGCTGGTGCTCCTTGCTTAATCATGTGAGTGTCTGTGTTCCAGACATAAAGGTGCAGCTCTATTTAACCTCTTCACTACCGAGATTGAGGCCTATCTCAGGCTTCAAAGGCACCACCCGGTGCCCCGATATCGAGTTATCTCTATCTGCTGATCTGGAGCCCAAAAGCAAATGAAATTATTCTGCTGCAAACTAATTTTGTTTGTGTGCACCTTTTGCAGCCCAAAAGCAAAGTTTTAGCCCTTGGGGCATGTCAGGACAGAATGCCCAATTAGCAAAAACTGTAAAATCAGCTGGTGAATGCTGTGAAATATCGGGTTTTCAGCAGCCGATGCAGGGAGGAAAAAATAGACCTGCAGCTCAAACCTCTGTAACCTCGGTTTGGCAGTAGATGGCGCCATCTAGTGGCCATATAGGTTATCTCCAGTAATAACTATCAGGGTAATTCAAAGAGATCCGAATTGCTGATTTTCAGCGTTCGGTTACCTTTCCTGGCCATTCGGCTATCCAGAGAGCAGGCGATTCGCCAAATCCTGGTGAATTGCCTGAACATACGGTGCCTGTTCGGTGCCTGTTCGAGGGCAGTGAAATCCCCATGAAAAAGCACTGCTTCGTCTATTCAGAGAACACAAACCAGCAGTGAAAGGTTCCCAAAATGCCCTGCCATTCGGTGGTTTCATGCGGCAGATTCATTCAGGTGAATCCCATAGGCTTCAATGTTAAAAATATTCCGGTTTTAATTCAATATCTAATAAACCGTTCATTATAAAATTCTGCAGCAAAAAGTCTCTTTATTTATAGATTTTTTAGGATATTTTAAGCATTTTTCAGAATTTTATTTTTTAAAAGTCAGATTTTTTTTTAACTTTACTTATTTTTGCCTGTAACAGACCTTTTTATTATCATTCATTGGATCATATGTAAATTTCAGACATTTTCACTCAGTAGTTTCTTTGCAAACAGCGTTTCACTTTTCAAACATTCATGCAAACTGTTTTCCTAATTTATTCACTACCTTCTTCTACGGTGTCGGCTTTTTCTGGCGGCTTCGCTGCGTGTGATCGGCTCCTGCTCGGGTTTTTCCGTGGTTTTCGGTGGGTTAACCCAGATGTTTTTGCGGGTTTTCGGTGTGCATTCGCCGGGTTTTGCGGTTAGTTTTCGTATGGTTTGCGGCAGCTTTTCCCTGCAATTCGGCGGCCCTGTGGTGCTTGCTGAATACACCGCAGGGTCACCGAAATGGGATCGGCAAAATGAACCGAATTGAAGAGAACGAAAAGTCACGGAACGTGCAGTGACTTTTCGATTCTCTTTGAATTACCCTGTATATATCTGACTGTATAATTAATTCAAAACTATTTTACAAAAACCCATTGGTTTCTAACAAGGTTATTTTGGAAAATCATTTGGTAGTGAAAGGGTTAAAGTGTTTTCGCCTCCCAGCTGTCAAGCCCAAAGTGCTAAAACGTTTGAAGGAACATTCTTGCACCAAAAAGAAAATGATTTGATTAGTAATAAATAAACACCCCGTTGCATTGCTCCAGATAAGGAGAGAATATATTTCTGATACAAATCAACAGCAGTAGGTGATGTGTGAAACGTTGAACACGATGGACAGAAGTCTTTTTTCAGCCTATGCAACTATGTAACTATGTAACTCTGTAACTGAATCCTAATATGTCTTAAAATTAACATGAAAAGGGATGTAACAACAGACTAGTAAATGAAGGTGCAGCTTGGTGTAGTCTGGGAAGATTTCCAATGTGCTCCACCCGCTTTTCCTCGTCTAATAAATAATATTTGTTATTGAAAATAAATTTAGATCTGGTGCTGGTGTTCACCATGGAGGCTGTTTGTGTTGACACTCTGCTTGTTGGGTTAATCTCGCTCCTATTCTTCTACATTATATGGAATTCAATGTACAGGAATCATAAATTTCCTCCAGGTCCAACTCCCCTTCCACTGATTGGGAACCTGCTCCAGATCGAGAGAGGACAGCTGGCGAATTCATTCATGAAGGTGGGGTTTGATAAACAATTTGTTATAACTTTATAATGATAGAAGTGTATGATGGCCGATAACGATAAAAATGATAAAGAAATTGTTAATTGAGAGAAACATGACATTTTGATGTGTATATGGGCATTGGTAGTAGTGATGAGCCGAACACCCCCGTGTTCGGTTCGCATTCGTACTCGAACAATTTCAAAAGTTCGAGTTCGAACTCGAACACGAACCGAACTCAATGCAAGTCAATGGGAGTCAAAAGTTCGGTTTTTAGAGTGCCCTCCAAGAGGGCATATATGCTAGACATGTGCACAGCACAAAATTTCGTTTTGAACTAATGAATTAGTCCTAAAATCCAATTTATTTAGTTACTAAAGAATTTCGTTTTCAGTATTTTCGTTTTCAGTATTTTTCGTTTTTAGTATGAAAACTAATTTCATTCATCCAAAAAACAGTGGATACAATTACTATTGTAGTGGCTCCTCAGAGGGCTGAGATTGCTGCTTGTTACAGTATCTCTCACTCTCAGCACAATGTGTCAGTCAAAGCTGTTACAGTAACTGACTGCTGCTCATCACAGCGCTCAGTTTCAGTAAAACTAGTAAATAATATTTTTATAGATAAGAGGTTAGAACAATATTATTTCCTTGTTTTACTGAAACTCTGAGCGCTGTTAGTCAGTTACTGTAACAGCTGAGCCTGATACATTGTCTGAGAGATAATATAACAAGCAGCCGATCGTTCACAGCCACTGGATTTAAAGGGCTATAAAAAAGAGGCTCCTCTCTGTATAATGTATAGAATCCTCCTGCATTAATTAATACCCCTCTCTGTATACTGTATACAACAGCCACCTGCATTATTTAATACCCCTCTCTGTATAATGTATAGAACATCCTCCTGAATTAATGTCCCTCTCTATATAGAACATCCTCCTCAATTTATACCTTTCTCTGTATAATGTATATAACATCCTCCTGCATTAATACCCCTCTCTGTATAATGTATAGAACATCCTCCTGCATTAATTAATGCCCTCTCTGTATAGAACATCCTACTGCTTTGGCATGTGGAGGGTGCAGAACTTCGGAATGCAATGCTTATCCAGCACAGGAGAGGGAACTTTTTATCTCTGTGGGGAGACACAGGATTATAAAAACAGGGGAGAGGGAAAATATTAACGTAAATCGGTCTGAAAGCTCAGAGAAGAGATGACTGGTGCAAATTTATTTTTATAATAAAATAAAGCAGGGAAAACATTCAAATAAATCACACTGAAGGTTCATAATGACAGAGTAACTGTAAGAGCTGGATACTAAATGTATCAGATGTAAAAAAAACTTTATAACAAGCAGCACTGGGAGAGGAGAGGGACTTTATATAAAATGTGTATTATAGATGAGGAAGGGGGATAGTGCTCCTGGATAATATAAAATGTATCAGACCTAAGCCCCTATTCTGCAGAGCGGGAGGGGATATAACACACATTTTATAAAGTCCCTCTCTTCTTCCAGCGCTGCTTGTTATAAAGGGGTTTTTACTATCCAGCCCTCCTCTGTTATTAGCTTTCAGTGTGATTTATTTGAATGTTTTCCTTCTCCAGCTGCTTTTATCATCTTGTCTGCCTCATAGACATGCAAGGCTTAAGTAAAGGTGTCCTCTCCTGTGCTGGCTGTCTGTGCTGCGAGTGATTATTCTGGAGCTTTATCACTGTCAGATTTTTGGGTAGGGGTCAGGAAGGATTACACATACAAACCTTTTCTGTAGCTTTGCGATGTTGCGCTCTTCATTGCTGGTCTCCTTCACTCAATGTAATATGATAAAAAGGACTGAAACTAAAATGTAGTGCATTTTATTTTAGTTTCTTTCGTTTTCTGTACTGAGCAGTTTCATATCTCTTGAATCATACGAAAACTAAATTTTCCCAAAATTCGGACTATATCGATTTAGTACTAAAACTAATGCACATGTCTAATATATGCAAGATATTTGCCATAAAAGGTGTATGGGGGTCCGGGTAGTGCCTGGGGACAGGAAACAAGGAAAAAAATGTTAAAAAAGTTTTTAAAGGAACAGTGAGTTTTCCATGAAATAAAGGTTAGGAATAAAAACGAAAAATTCCTTCAAATATCGTGCCTAGGAGGTCCCCATAACCTGCCCGTGAAGTGGCGGATTTCTAGGATGTATAGAAACATTTTTTAAAAAAAAAATGTCATTTTAAATGACGGTAAATGGTTTTCCTTTAATCTATTCATAAACAACTGCTCGGGGCGACAGCCTGTATGAAAAGGGGAGACATTTTAGGATGCGCAGAACAAGTTTAGTGATTTTTTGGCTAAATTATGGTGAAATTTATGCAGGCTTTGGATGAAAGTAACAATAGGTGCTTTAAAATTGGGCCTTTAGTGTCGGCAAAAGTGCCGTCACACCGTAACTCCTCTGTGGTATTGTGGAAGAGTGCAGTGGTGGACCCTGCGGTCCAATATTAAAATGATATGAATCTGGTATACGCATCAGTGGCAGTGCACCCAAATATTTTGCCTTTGGTGGCAGCAAGTGCCTTCACACCGTAACCCCTCTGAGGTATTGTGGAAGAGTGCAGTGTTGAGGTTTTGGTAATGCAGAAGAGATCCACGATCTATTCAGTTACATCAGCAGCTACAACAAAACCGGGTCAGCAATGTTTAGGCACTTGTACTGCACTACTGTATATGGTGAGAATCGGCACACACCAGTAGCAACAGGAAGCAAACAGAACAGGCAGGGAATACACAGAGAGAATAGTCAAATGGCAGGGAAAGTCGGCAACAGATCGCGTCCTCAGAACAAGCAGGTTCAGTAAAGTATACAAACTGATACGGTAAGCTAGCGCTGCGGAAATAAAGGCTGAGACACACTGAGCGTGTAGCGACGCACAGCGTAGCGAAGCGAAGAGAAGCAAACATTTTGCAGGCTTGACTACACTCCGCTCCGCCTCGCAGTGTGTCTACACTGCATTACGTTTGCTTCTCACCACACTGGACAGGAATCCACTAACTAAATTAAAATGTACACACAAAACTGTTTTATTTTCGCAAAGCACATGTTATATAGGCAAAAAAAGTTTCTACTCATTAAAATACATCAAAAATTACTGTTAATTTAATAGGAATAGTATAAAAATATTAAATAAAAGGTAATCTCTGATCATATATATTATAGGGACACGGAACGCTGTGTATAGAGTAGGGATGCATTGATACACACACAGACATATACGTATATCAACACGCAGACCTATATATACATATATATCAACACGCAGATATATATATACACCCACCCACAGACCTCAGACCATATTTACACATACGCACATGGGGGTGGCATGTGGACAATCTCAACTAAATGCGCCCCCCCATTTGGCTGATCCCTCCAGAAGAAATGTTGAACCCGACAGAGCAGAGAATATATATATTATTTCATCTGGAGGGATCAGCCAAATGGGGGGGGGGCAATTAGTTGCCAAAATGTGTGTGTAATACAAGTCTGGATATAAAAATTTATAAGAATATAGATATATATCTTATATATATATATATATATCATACCTGCCCTTACCTTCCCCTATAAATTTGCTAAAAATATACACACAAAAAATCAAACCACTGCCTGAGACCCCGCACAGCCCACATGCCACCCCCCTCTACCTGGCTGAATGTATCTAATATATACAGTTAAATACATTCAGCAAGGTAGATAAAGAAAAAAAAAGTTTTATTTTATGTTCCCGGGGACATTTAAAAATGTCCTCGGATTTTATTTTTTTTAGAAATGTGTCACCTTACCTTAGCCTGGTGGTCAGTGGGGCTCCCTGGATCCTGGTTGTGGGGGGGGTCTGCCGTGGCCGCAGGTGCAGTGGCTCCCTCCCTGCGCCGCCTGTCTCTGCCACATGCACCCGGGCGGCTAGCCCGCACAGTCGCAGCTCTGTCATCCGACGGCCGCATGCTCCTCAAGGGTGTTACTTGGAAGGCCCCGGCAGGCTGCCCTCTACAGTGCCTGATTAGAGGGCCGTGTCTGCCTGTTTTAGTAACAAGAATGTTTTATCCCATAGGCTTCAATGTTAAAAATATTCCCGTTTTAATTCAATATCTAATAAACCGTTGCTTATAATATTCTGCAGTAAAGAGTCTCTTTATTTCTAGATTTGTTTAGTATTTTTTAAGCATTTTTTATACTTTTTAAATTATTTTTTTTTTTTAACATTTGGCGAACGTCCCAAAAGGTTCGAAGTTTGCGAACTGTCGAACGGCCGATGTTCGATGCGAACTCCGAACAGATCGAACCGAACAGCTCATCCCTAATAGGTAGCTAGAAAAGTTCTTCTCATATGATGAAAAAGTTTCACTATCCACAATTCAAACACACCACTTTCAGATCTTCTTGACATACATTTTTTTTGCACACACTGTTCGAGTTTTTCTGTCTTTGCTGTCAGGGCAGATACTGTAACTTGCTTTCTTCCTTAGTGGTTCTTCTGAGGTAGAAGTATGAGGAACGTCAGGCTCCACAGATACTCCAGACGGGTTTGGGTCAAAATCCCTACAACCAGATTCCCTAATGCCAAAATCCCGACGGCCAACTTCCCTACAAAGACAACTCCCTGACGGCCAACTTCCAGACAAATAAAAAAAAGGGGCTTACACTAACCCTACTCGCTAACCCCCTAAACCTAGCCCCCCTAAACCTAGCCCTAACCCTAACCCCCTAAACCTAGCCCTAACCCTAGCCCCCCTAAACCTAGCCTTAACCCTAACCCCCCTAAACCTAGCTCTAACCCTAACCCCCTAAACCTAGTCCTAAAACCCTAAACCTAGCCCTAACCCTAACCCCCCTAAACCTAGCTCTAACCCTAACCCCCTAAACCTAGCCCTAACCCCCCTAAACCTAGCCCTAAACCTAACCCCCTAAACCTAGCCCTTACCCCCTAAACCTAACCCTAAACCTAACCCTAACCCCGCTAAATCTAGCCCTAACCTTCTAAACCTAGCTCTAGCCCCCCTAAACCTAGCCATAACCTTAAACCCCCAAACCTAGCCCTAAACCCCTTAAACCTAGGGTTAGGGTGTTAGTTTTAGGGTTAGCCACTGGGATTATGAATGTCTGGAAGTTGGCCATGTAGGGAAGTTGGGATTTCCGGCATTTGTTCTGTCTCGAAGTTGGCCATCGGGATGTTGGCATTAGGGAGCCTGGCTGTAGAGGTTTTGTCCGACACCCACTCCAGACAGTGCTTCCTCAAGATGTGTAAGGAAAACGTTACTTTTGTGGGATTTACTTTCATTCCAGTCTGGTTTTAGTGACATCCAGATAATGTAGGCGTTGATACTTGGGTGTAAAAGTGCTGTGATGGTGCTATCATCAGAATCCGAGTTATCTTCTACAAGGATGTCATCTATTTTGTTTTTGTCATCTGATGGCTTGTAATCTGATGCTTGTTGGTCTTCTTCAGAATCTGAGTCCAACAAACTAACAGGGTTATTCAAAGAGAATCGAAAAGCCATCGCACGTTCGGTGACTTTTCGTTCTCTTCAATTCGGTTTATTTGGCGATCCCATTTTGGCGACCCTGCGGTGTATTCAGCAAACACGGCAGGGCCGCCGAAATGCAGGGAAAAGTCGCCGCAAACGCGGCGAAAACTCACTGTAAAGTGAGGGCGAACGCAGATGGAAACCCACCAAAACCTCTGGATTAACCCGCCGAAAACGCTGGAAAAACCTGAGCAGGAGCCGATCACACGCAGCGCAGCCATCGGAAATGAATGTTTGAAAAGTGAAACGCTGTTTGCAAAGAAACTACTGAGCGAAAATGTCTGAAATTTACATATAAAATCCAATAAATGATAATAAAAAGGGCTGTTACAGAAAAATAAGTGAAGTTAAAAAATTTATTTAAAAAATTCTGAATTTTTCTTAAAAAAACAAATCCCGAAAAATGCTTAAAATATCCTAAAAAAATCTATAAATAAAGAGACTCTTTACTGCAGAATTTTATAATGAACGGTTTATTAGATATTGAATAAAAACAGGAATATTTTTAACATTGAAGCCTATGGGATTCGTCTGAATAAACCTGCCGAATTAAGCCACCAAAGGGCAGGGCATTTCGGGAACTTTTCACTGCTGGTTTGTGTTCTCTGAATAGCCGAAGCAGTGCTTTTTTATGGGGATTCACTGCCCTCGAACAGGCACCGAACAGGCACCGTATGTGCAGGCAATTCGCCAGGATTTGGCGAATTGCCTGCTCTCTGGATAGCCGAATGGCCAGGAAAGGTAACCGAACTCTGAATTTCAGCATTCGGTTACCTTTCTCCAGCAATTCGGAGCTCTTTGAATTACCCTGACAGTATTTCTTCATTATTGAGGCGTTTACGAGCCATGATGAAACTACGACACCAAGTCAGGAAAGCATAACAAATCTTAAAAAACTAAGAAAGCAAGTTCTAACAAGCAGAAAAATATCCTTACTTGCAGACTGAAAATGGCTCACAGAAACATAGAGAAACATAGAAACATAGAAAATGTCAGCAGATAAGAACCTTCCGGCCCATCTAGTCGCCCAATTACATGGATACTTTACCTGGATTTATCTTTTGTTTAGGATAGCCTTATGCCTATCCCATGCCTGCTTAAATTCAATTACTGTTTTGGCCTCTACCACTTCTACTGGAAGACTGTTCCATGTATCCACCACCCTCTCAGTAAAATAATGCTTCCTGATGTTACTTTTAAACCTTTGCCCCTCTAATCTAAGACTATGTCCTCTTGTTTTGCTACTTTGTTTCCTTTTAAATATACTCCCTTCCTCTACCTTGTGGATTCCCTTTACGTATTTAAATGTTTCTATCATATCTCCTCTGTCTCGTCTTTTTTCCAAGCTGTACATGTTAAGATCATTAAGCCTTTCCTGGTAACTTTTCTCCTTCAAGCCGTACACCATTTTAGTAGCTCTAGGGCAGTAGAGCAATATAGGTCCGATGGACCCTGCCAGTGTAAGATGCTATAATTTGCAGAAAAAGTGTAAATACAAAAAACTCATGCTTTCAGATTTATAACTATCTAATTAGCAGTGAAAAAAAGTCATAAGTTCTTATAAAAAACATAATAATACATTCCATTAAAAAAACACAACACTCCATTAGACCCTGCCGGTAGACCGAGAGTTAATGGGTTAAAGGGACCTAATTACAGCAAGGTATTAATGACTTAAAGGGACCTGAAGCAAGCATAGATATTATCCTATACTATAATAGAGTAAGGCTTGGCGTGTCCGTCGCCAAGCCTTACTCTGCGCATGCGCGGCAGCCCACAGGGTGCTGTGGAGGTTGGATGCGCGCGCAGCCGGGTGCGCGCACGCCAACCGCCGCAGCATGCCCAAAGCGTCTTACGGAGGTTGGATGTGCGCGCAGCCGGGGGCGCGCGCGCCTCCCGCCGCAGCACTCCCAAAGCCTGTTACGGAATTTGCCACGCGCCTCCCACCGCAGGACCACCAATGTTGAAAGCGCGCGAAAACGCCACTGAGCCCAGCACCCGAGCCCAGCACCCGAGCCCAGCACGAGCCCAGAGCCCAGCACCGAGCCCAGAGCCCAGCACCGAGCACAGCACCGAGCCAGCACCCGAGCCCAGCACCGAGCCCAGAGCCCAGCACCGAGCCCAGAGCCCAGCACCGAGCCCAGCACCCGAACCCAGCACCGAGCCCAGCACCAAGCTCAGCACCCGAGCCCAGCACCCGAGCCCAGCACCGAGCCCAGCACAGAGCCGAGCACCTGAGCGCAGAGCCCAGCACAGAGCCCAGCACCTGAGCGCAGAGCCCAGCACCTGAGCGCAGAGCCCAGCACAGAGCCCAGCACCTGAGCGCAGAGCCGAGCGCAGAGCCCAGCACCTGAGCGCAGAGCCGAGCGCAGAGCCCAGCGCAGCGCAGAGCCCAGCCCAGCGCAAAGCCGAGCCCAGCGCAGAGCCGAGCCCAGCCCAGAGCCCAGCACCGAGCACAGCACCGAGCCCAGCACCCGAGCCCAGCACCGAGCCCAGAGCCCAGCACCGAGCCCAGAGCCCAGCACCGAGCCCAGCACCCGAACCCAGCACCGAGCCCAGCACCGAGCTCAGCACCCGAGCCCAGCACCCGAGCCCAGCACCGAGCCCAGCACAGAGCCGAGCACCTGAGCGCAGAGCCCAGCGCAGAGCCCAGCACAGAGCCCAGCACCTGAGCGCAGAGCCCAGCACCTGAGCGCAGAGCCCAGCACAGAGCCCAGCACCTGAGCGCAGAGCCGAGCGCAGAGCCCAGCACCTGAGCGCAGAGCCGAGCGCAGAGCCCAGCCCAGCACAGAGCCCAGCCCAGCGCAAAGCCGAGCCCAGCGCAGAGCCGAGCCCAGCACAGAGCCCAGCACCTGAGCGCAGAGCCGAGCCCAGCGCAGAGCCCAGCGCAGAGCCCAGCACAGAGCAGAGCGCCAAGCACAGCACAATAGACGGCACAGAGCAGAGCACAATAGACGGCACAGAGCCAAGCACAATAGACGGCACAGAGCAGAGCACAATAGACGGCACAGAGCAGAGCACAATAGACGGCACAGAGCAGAGCACAATAAACGGCACAGAGCCAAGCACAATAAATGGCACAGAGCCAAGCACAGAGCCGAACACAAGAGAACAAATGGCACAGAGCCGAGCACAATAAACGCCACAGAGCCGAGCACAATAAACGGCACAGAGCCGAGCACAATAGACGGCACAGAGCCAAGCACGCACAAAAAACGGCGCCGAGCACAGAACCAAGCACAACACAATAAACGGCGCAGAGCACAATAAACGGCACAGAGCAGAGCATAATATACTCCACGGAGCCGAGCGCAGAGCCTGGTGCAGAGCCAAGCACAGAGCCGAGCACAACAGAATAAACGCCACAGAGCCGAGCACAATAAACGCCACAGAGCCGAGCACAATAAACGCCACAGAGCCGAGCACAATAAACGCCACAGAGCCAAGCACAATAAACGCCACAGAGCCGAGCACAGCACAATAGACGGCACAGAGCCAAGCACAATAAACGTCACAGAGCCGAGCACAACAGAATAAACGCCACAGAGCCAAGCACAATAAACGCCACAGAGCCGAGCACAGCACAATAGACGGCACAGAGCTGAGCACAATAAACAGCACAGCGCTGAGCACAGCACAATATACGGCACAAAGCACAGCAGAATAAATGGCACAGAGCCAAGCACAGAGCCGAGCACAGTAAACGGCACAGAGACATAAACGGCACAGAGCAGAGCACAATAAACGGCAAAGATCCAAACACAGCACAATAAACGGCACAGAGCCGAGCACAGTACCATAAACGGCAACGCGCAGAGCACAGAGCAGAGCACAATAAACGGCACTGAGCCAAGCACAGAGCTGAGCACAACTCAATAAACAACACAGAGTCGGGCACAGAGCCATAAACGGCACAGAGCAGAGCTCAATAAACGGCACAGAGCAGAGCCCAGAGCCAAGCACAGCACAATAAATGGCACAGAGCAGAGCACAATAAACGTCACAGAGCAGAGCACCAAGCAGAGTACAAGAGCATCAATCAGAGCACGGAGCAGAACACGAGCACAGAGCCGAGCACAGCACCATAAACGGCCCAGAGCACAGAGCAGAGCACAATAAACGGCACAGAGCCAAGCACAGAGCCGAGCACAGCACAATAAATGACACAGAGCCGAGTACAGAGCCATAAACAGCACAGAGCAGAGCACAATAAACGGCACAGAGCCAAGCAGAGACCCGAGCACACCACAATAAACGACACAGAGCCGAGCACAGAGCCATAAACAGCCCAGAGCAGAGCACAATAAACGGCACAGAGCCAAGCAGAGACCCGAGCACAGCACAATAAATGTCACAGAGCCGAGCACAGAGCCATAAACAGCACAGAGCAGAGCACAATAAAAGGCACAGAGCCGAGCACAGTACAATAAACGGCTCAGAGCAGAGCACAGAGCAGAGCACAATTAACGCAACAGAGCAGAGCACAGCACAATAAATGGCACTGAGCAGAGCACAGAGCAGAGCACAATAAACGGCACAGAGCAGAGCACCAAGCAGAGCACCGATCAGAGCACAAGAGCACCGATAAGAGCACGGAGCAGAACACAAGAGCACATCACCATAAACGGCAGAGCACAGAGCCAAGCACAGAGAAGAGTACAATAAACGGCACATAGCAGAGCACAATAAGCGGCACAGAACACAGAGCAGAACACAATAAACGGCACAGAGCTGAGCACAGAACCGAGCACAGTAAACGCCACCACACTTATCAATAGACTGCCCTCTGGGCAGGCTTTACACCTAGTTATTAATAATAATATTATTATCGTCATAAACATAATTTATATAGCGCCAGCAGTTTCTGCAATCTTTTACAATAAAACTAAATAACAAAAAACCTAGGAACCAGAAACAAGAGGTGTACAGGGACTGGCTGTGAGCACCTCACAATCATTCACATTAAAAAGGTTCTAAAGACAGAAAGGGATTTAATGGGTTAAAAGGACGAAATGCAAGTAGGGTGATTAATGGGTTAAAGGGATCTAATAACCGTTAATTGATTAATGGGACCTAATGACAATGCGATTTGATGAAAATGTGGTTATTAGGAGGTTATTAGAGTTAAAAGGACCTATTGGGACAGAGGTAATTAATGAGTTAAAAGGATCTAAAGACAGTAAGGTGACTAATGTGTTAAAATGACCTAATGGCAGTGAGGGGAGTACTGGGTTAAAGGATCTAATGACAGCGAAGTAAAAAGTGGATTAAAGGATGTAATGACAGTGTGGTGATTAATCAGTTAAATAAAGACATGTATGACAGCGAGGCGATTAATGGGTTAAATGGATGTAATGACAGTGAGGTGATTAATGGGTTAAAGTGACCTAATGACATCACATTAAATGATCTTTAAAGAAGCCATGGTCGAGCTTCACATTCCAAAGTTCCAAGTGTATTTAAGTAATGTAAATATTCCGTGTTTCCGTCTCTCAGTTCTCGAAGCAATACGGCTCCGTTTACACGTTATATTTTGGTCCAAAACCTGTGATTTGCCTGAGCGGGTATGAAACGGTTAAAGAAGCCCTCATTGACAGAGGAGAAGAATTTGCAGGGCGTGGAAGACTGCCACCACTGGAAAAAGTTATACAGACGTACGGTAAGAAAAACTCTGTATTTAAAGTCCTGGTTATTTTCCATGACAAAGATTTAAATACAGTAAACACTTACATTTGCATAACTGATAAAAACTGTGTTTGTGCCTCTGTGCAGCATGACAGGTAATAATAATATTCCTAGTCCCTTCAAGTTTCTTTCTAAAAAAAAATTGTAAAATTAATGAAATGCAAAATTCACAATTAATATTAGGTTAAAAAAATAAATCTAGCGCAGAGAATGCTCCTCCATGAAAGTGAACAGAATAAAATAATGAATTTATTTCCTCATTTTCATTTTTCAGGTATTTGTTTATCCATTACAGAGCTATTATTGGAATTAAAGGTCGTAAACTCTAGATTGTGTCCCTTATCTGCACATGTCACATGGGGTCTACATTATCAGCATACAGACAGACATGGCCTCTGTGTCAGTAAATGTGCTGCAGACAGATAATAAAATGGTGAGATCTCCTGCTTACACTGGGTCTGCATTATCAGCATACAGGCAGATGCAGTAAATGTGCTGCAGACAGATAATAAAATGGTGAGATATCCTGCTTACACGGAGTCTGCATTATCAACATACAGGCAGATGCAGTAAATATGCTGCAGACAGATAATAAAATGGTGAGATCTCCTGCTTACCCTGGGTCTGCATTATCAGCATACAGGCAGATGCAGTAAATGTGCTGCAGACAGGTAATACAATGGTGAGATCTCCTGCTTACGGGGGTTTGTAGTGATCAGAATGAGATTATTAGCAATGCAATATCTGTATGTGCTGCATAATGCCTGTGTATGGCAATTACAGAAACACCTTGTATCTGTATGTGCTGCATAATGCCTGTGTCAGTGGCGGAAGTACCAGGGTCGCAGCGGTCGCAGTTGCGACCGGGCCCTGGCATTCCGCCACTGGAGGGGGGCCCAGTGCCGGAATCTGGGAGCCACGCGCTGGCCGTCCCTCTCCCTGCGAGCGGCAACTGACATGCAGCTTGGCCGCTCACGTAGGAGAGAAACCACCTGACCAGCGCACGAGACCTCGCGCTGATCAGGTGGTTTCCGGCGAGCGGCCAAGACGCATGATTCCAGCGGCCGCTCGCCAAGGAGAAGAAAATAACGCCGGCGGAGCCTGCCCGGGGCCAGCAGAGGTAAGTAAGAGCTGGGGGGCCCTTATACCCATGAGCTGGGGCCTGGGGGGCCCTTATATCCATGAGCTGGGGGGCATACCCATGTGAGAGCTGGGGGGCAAATCCATGAGAGAGCTGGGGGGGCATATCCATGAGCTGGGGGGCATATCCATGAGCTGGGGGGGCATATCCATGAGAGAGCTGGGGGCATGAGCTGGGGGGGCATATCCATGAGCTGGGAGGGCATATCCATGAGAGAGCTGGGGGGGCATATCCATGAGCTGGGGCAGTATATCCATGAGCTGGGGGGCAGAGCTGGGGCAGTATATCCATGAGCTGGGGGGCAGAGCTGGGGCAGTATATCCATGAGCTGGGGGGCAGAGCTGGGGCAGTATATCCATGAGCTGGGGCATATCCACGAGCTGGGGGGCAGAGCTGGGGCAGTATATCCATGAGCTGGGGGGCAGAGCTGGGGCAGTATATCCATGAGCTGGGGGGGCAGAGCTGGGGCAGTATATCCATGAGCTGGGGGGGGGGCAGAGCTGGGGCAGTATATCCATTGAGCTGGGGGGGCAGAGCTGGGGCAGTATATCCATGAGCTGGGGGGGGCAGAGCTGGGGCAGTATATCCATGAGCTGGGGGGCAGAGCTGGGGCAGTATATCCATGAGCTGTGCATATCCATGTGCTGGGGCAGTATATCCATGTGCTGGGGCAGTATATCCATGAGCTGGGGCAGTATATCCATGTGTTGGGGAAGTATATCCATGTGTTGGGGCAGTATTTCCATGAGCTGGGGGCAAAAATATCCATGTGGTGAGCTGGGGGCAATATATCCATGTGTGGCCTGGGGGCAATATATCCATGTGTGGTCTGGGGCAATATATGTCCATGTGAGCTGGGGGCACTATATGTCCATGTGAGCTGGGGGCAATATATATGTCCATGTGAGCTGGGGGCAATACTATCTTTTTTATATTGCAGGAAAAAAAAACGGTAAAAATATGGATCTTTTTTTGGGGGGGTTGGGGGGGCCCTTCATGGATTCTTGCACCGGGGCCCTCAGGTTTCTAGTTACGCCACTGGCCTGTGTATAGAAATTACAGCAACACCTTGTATCTGTATGTGCCGCATAATGCCTGTGTGTGGCAATTACAGCAACACCTTGTATCTGTATGTGCTGCATAATGCCTGTGTATGGCAATTATAGCAACACCTTGTATCTGCACTGTCCAGGGATTTACATTTATTATAACCCCCTGAATCTTAACCCTGTACAGCAGCGACTGACCTCACAGCTCTCCCTGTATTCTGACAAATCCCTGTCTTCTGGAATGCTGCAATAACATTTGTTGATCTTTTTGTTACAGTGTGGATGAGAGCTGCTCGTTGTAGCTTCTTTGCAGTAATACAGGGAGTCACTAGATAAATAAGACAGGGGATTTATTTTCTATTTTCTTGTGCAAAGTGGATTTTCATATGCTAATGATTGCTTTACAGTGCAAAAACAAGTTAACTCAACATTGGAAGTGAAGGGGTTAAAGACCTCATTAATTTTTACATTTGTGGTTGTAAAAACAATATCCAGGCAAAAAAAAAAACCATGCAGCAATACAAGTTGTTGCTCGACATGGAATAGCAAGTGGAGCTGTAATAGACATTCAGCACGTTTGTTATTGGACGGTGATTTGTATTTCGTATTGATTCGCTATTTCAGGAGATTAGTAATTTGTATTTCGTATTGATTCGTTATTTTGGGAGATTAGTAATTTGTATTTTGTATCGATTCGTTATTTTGGTTTAATTCGTTATTTCGGACCGGTGAAATGGATGAATTAATTACTGTTAGATTAGGTTTAAAAAATGAGGGTTAAAAAATACAGTAATCCCCCTGTTCTTGGTGGTTAAATAGGTTTCAGCACCAAGGACAGCAGCACCACGGGTTCCGGAGCAAAAAATCTCCCTGTCCTTGGTGCATGAAATAGCACTCGCCAAACGCAGCCAGACTGAAGGAAAGAAAACAAAAACGCTTCGTTCGGCAAAGAACAAAAGCTTCGTCTTTTTAAAATAATTGGGATTCAAAAATTTCAACTAAAAATATACAAAAAACATACAGAAAAATTCTAAAACATCAATACATAAAAAGGCTTTTTGCTGCAAATGAAAAGGAATAGACGACTGAAAAATATTTCATAAAAATGGGGAATATTTTTTACATTGAAACCTTAAACTTGTCAAAAGAAACCACCGAAAATCAGGGCATTTCACTGACATTTCGGTGCTGTCCAATGTTCTCTGAATTGATTAATCATTTCTTCTCTATGGGGATTTCACTGCTGCTGAATCGCACTGAACAGCACCGTATGTCGCTGTCCATGGCCTGTGGTGCTGAATACAACAGATTCAGCACCACGGCCAAAGGACAGGAACACGGTGCTGAGTCTGAGTGAAACGGTATAACGAATCGAATCGTAAAAATTGAATCAATTCGTTATATAATGTTTTGTTCTCCTTCTGTTTCAGACTAAGATATTTGTGCTTCCGAAATATGAATCAATATAATTTTGTCCAAATTGCGATTCACAACGAAACGCACATATCTAAGCTATAATAATTCTATGTGGATCCACAATATTTACCAAAACTTACGCAACATTTACCACTCCTTTTGAATTCTACCACCATTCATTTTTATAACATAATTACATAATTTATTATTCTCCCTCAGTCACTCTCCCGGCTCCCAGATCCTCCATTTTTCATTCTAACCAGCAAGAAGTAGCAAGGTGTCCTGCCTTCAACATGTGGTTCATCGCACCTCTCTCCGCTACCTCTGCTCTTATATTAGTGTTTTTATTTCATGTCTGCATATTATGTGAAGATACACAGTAATTACCCAGCCTCATCAAGCCACTTCTGCCTCTATTATTCACTACCTTACTTAATTATATGAATAAATACACAATAAACAGATGTGGTTTTTGATGCTTCAGCACCTTTTACCAAATGACTGTATTCCAGAGTGGAACAAATTGTTCTCTGACATGACATGCCTCGTGTGTCTCTTCTCAGGGCTTGCTTTAAGCAACGGGGAGCAATGGAGACAATTACGAAACTTCACCTTAAGGAACCTGAGAGATTTGGGAATTGGAAAGAAAAGCTTTGAGGAGAATGTCCAGGAAGAAGCCAAATATGTCGTGGAGGAACTAAAGAAACTCAAAGGTTGGTATGGTTTTTGTTAACCCTTTCAGTTCTAAAAATGAGTTTATATATATATATTTATTAATGATAAAATATAATGACAAATTGATAACTAAAACCCATTTTGCCCACATTTTGAATACAAGATTAGTGTGACCCTGTGGAGGGACTGCTGCTGTACAGGGATAAGATTCAGGAGGTTATAATGAGTGTAAATCCCTGTACAGTACAGATACGAGGTGTTGCTGTAATTGCCATACACAGGCATTATGCAGCACATGCAGATACAAGGTGTTGCTGTAATTGCCATACACAGGCATTATGAGGCACATACAGATACAAGGTGTTGCTGTAATTGCCACACACAGGCATTATGCAGCACATGCAGATACAAGGTGTTGCTGTAATTGCCATACACAGGCATTATGCAGCACATACAGATACAAGGTGTTGCTGTAATTGCCATACACAGGCATTATGCAGCACATGCAGATACAAGGTGTTGCTGTAATTGCCATACACAGGCATTATGCAGCACATACAGATACAAGGTGTTGCTGTAATTGCCATACACAGGCATTATGCAGCAGATACAGATACAAGGTGTTGCTGTAATTGCCACACACAGGCATTATGCAGCACATGCAGATACAAGGTGTTGCTGTAATTGCCATACACAGGCATTATGAGGACATACAGATACAAGGTGTTGCTGTAATTGCCACACACAGGCATTATGCAGCACATGCAGATACAAGGTGTTGCTGTAATTGCCATACACAGGCATTATGCAGCACATGCAGATACAAGGTGTTGCTGTAATTGCCATACACAGGCATTATGCAGCACATGCAGATACAAGGTGTTGCTGTAATTGCCATACACACTACACAGGCATTATGCAGCACATGCAGATACAAGGTGTTGCTGTAATTGCCATACACAGGCATTATGCGGCACATGCAGATACAAGGTGTTGCTGTAATTGCCACACACAGGCATTATGCAGCACATACAGATACAAGGTGTTGCTGTAATTCCCATACACAGGCATTATGAGGACATACAGATACAAGGTGTTGCTGTAATTGCCACACACAGGCATTATGCAGCACATGCAGATACAAGGTGTTGCTGTAATTGCCATACACAGGCATTATGCAGCACATGCAGATACAAGGTGTTGCTGTAATTGCCATACACAGGCATTATGCAGCACATGCAGATACAAGGTGTTGCTGTAATTGCCATACACACTACACAGGCATTATGCAGCACATGCAGATACAAGGTGTTGCTGTAATTGCCATACACAGGCATTATGCGGCACATGCAGATACAAGGTGTTGCTGTAATTGCCATACACAGGCATTATGCGGCACATGCAGATGCAAGGTGTTGCTGTAATTGCCATACACAGGCATTATGCGGCACATACAGATACAAGGTGTTGCTGTAATTGCCATACACAGGCATTATGCGGCACATACAGATACAAGGTGTTGCTGTAATTGCCATACACAGGCATTATGCAGCACATACAGATACAAGGTGTTGCTGTAATCGCCATACACAGGTATTATGCAGCACATGCAGATACAAGGTGTTGCTGTAATTGCCATACACAGGCATTATGCAGCACATGCAGATACAAGGTGTTGCTGTAATTGCCATACACAGGCATTATGCATCACATACAGATACAAGGTGTCGCTGTAATTGCCATACACAGGCATTATGCAGCACATACAGATACAAGGTGTCGCTGTAATTGCCAGACACAGGCATTATGCAGCATATACAGATACAAGGTGTTGCTGTAATTGCCATACACAGGCATTATGCATCACATACAGATACAAGGTGTTGCTGTAATTGCCATACACAGGTATTATGCAGCACATACAGATACAAGGTGTTGCTGTAATTGCCATACACAGGCATTATGCATCAAATACAGATACAAGGTGTCACTGTAATTGCCATACACAGGCATTATGCAGCACATACAGATACAAGGTGTTGCTGTAATTGCCAGACACAGGCATTATGCAGCACATACAGATACAAGGTGTTGCTGTAATTGCCATACACAGGTATTATGCAGCACATACAGATACAAGGTGTCGCTGTAATTGCCATACACAGGCATTATGCAGCACATGCAGATACAAGGTGTTGCTGTAATTGCCATACACAGGCATTATGCAGCACATACAGATACAAGGTGTTGCTGTAATTGCCATACACAGGCATTATGCATCACATACAGATACAAGGTGTCGCTGTAATTGCCATACACAGGCATTATGCAGCACATACAGATACAAGGTGTTGCTGTAATTGCCACACAGAGGCATTATGCAGCACATACAGATACAAGGTGTTGCTGTAATTGCCATACACAGGCATTATGCAGCACATACAGATACAAGGTGTTGTCGTCATTTTTTTAGTTATTATTCTATGAATTGATCTCTGTGATGCAGGAAATCCCTTGGACGTAACAAAGCTGATCATGGACGCAGTTTCCAATGTTCTTTTCTCCATCATATTTGGAAGTCGTTATGAATACAAGGACGAGACGTTCGTTGAGCTCCTGGGTGTTGTGGAGGAGACATACCGTCTTATGAGCTCTCCATGGGGGCAGGTAAATGACTTTTACTTTAAAAAGATGCAATTTCACGAAAGATATCCCCGCCCCCAAAAAACACATTGATGCGGGTTGGTTGGTGGGGTTTGGTTATTCTAACAATGACGTTTAAGAAATAGTCCAAAACAAATCATTTTTAAGTAAAAAGGTGAGCATTTCTTAGTTTCTCTACCCCCTCTAGCTCTAAAAGGCTGTTTATAAATAAAAAAATAACCACCACAGAGGAAGCTATAAAGTCTTACATCACCACCTAGACCTCAGACTGCAGAACACAAAGAGATTACAGGACCCATAAATTGTTTAACTCCATGTTATTCAGAGAGCGTGAAAAGCAGGAGAATGACTGGAGAATGAAAAATTCTAGGTCAAAATAGCCGATTTGGAAAGTGAGATGAAAGGGAGAATTTTTCTGGTTTGGCTATCCCCACCTAACATGGGGAGTGCAAAGTGAAAGAACAGAGTAACTAGCGTTGGGATCACTTGGTCCTAACGTTAGTTACTGAGAATTACCACCAACTAAGAGGTGCAGGTGACGGATTGCGCTGCTGCAGAATCCATTACCTGCAGTTCAAACCCCCCAAAAATCACATACTCACATCTCATTCAGCAGGGAGAACAGCGGCCGATCCAATGTTTCTGGCCGCTTGGAGCAGAGGGAGACGGGGGAAGAAAGTCCCCTGTCTCCCTCCGCGCTCACTCCGCCGACCAGCAGGATTTCGCAAGAGGTGATATCTTGCCAGTCATGTAACCCGGCAGCACAATCCTCCATGGAGTCCTATGGACGTCATGGAGGGGATGCTACAGACAGCGCTGTAGTGCTGCCCCCGGCATCCGCAAGCCTAACGATCACTAAGGGGCAGGCTGCCGGACTCGTCACCTGCCCTGCAATCTGCTGGGGAAACCAGGACTCTAAGGGGAAGCTAATTGTTCCCCTCAGTGTCCCGGTTTTAGCGCAGGGGATGTGATAGTGCCCCGAGTCAAGTGTAAACTTACCCAGAGATGCTGTAAACTTACCAAGTGTATAAACTTCTATTGCACTGGTAAGTTTACAACACATCGGACTATGATTATCGCACCCGCTATGATTTATTATTATCTTAATGATAACGGGCTATATTACAATCTTCATGCAAACGTTTGCGCCGGCGCAAAAACTTTAACGCGTGGGGTAAAACCATTTGCGCCTTATCCCGTATTACATAGTCAGCGCAACAACCGCGAGCAATAATCTGCCGTCGGTGAACCTGCGCGAACCCTGCGCGAGCTTACTGTACTGTGCACATCCTATACTTAACATTGTGAGCGCAAATGCGAATGTGCGCTGGTACGCGGATGGTATTACAATCTTTTCGCGGAATTGCCGCATAGTCTTTGCGTGCATAATTTTAGCAACTCCTAAAAGCTGGTGCTAAATTTATATCTGAACAACCTGCCGAACCCAAAAAAAAGAACAGCCCATAAAAAGGAATGCAGCGACAATATAATGAATGATGGCAGGTGTGTGTGTCTTATTACTGCAGAATATGAGCTCATTTTGCATCAGACGCAGAACCCGTCTCCGATGCCTCTGGCAGACGCAATTCAGTTGTGTTTGATAGGTGTGTTTCTTCATTTTGATTGGCTGAATGGGTGCAAAAAACTGCACAAAGATTTTGGCGCGAGACGACACTGCACCTGCATTTTTGCATACTTGAAAACGAGAGAAATCTCAATGTATCCTTCCTGGTAAAATCCTTTATAAATAAATAAATAAATTTGTGCGTGTACCGTTTGCGCGCAATTGATCGGCGGAAGAAAAAAGCCGTGAGGATTGTAATTCCACCGGTGAATTGCGCGCGCAAAAGTTTAACGCTTGACGCAAATATTTTCGCTTTGTGCCAGGCTTTTTGCGTGAAGAATGTAATATAGCCCAACATCTTATCTGGCAGTGTTTCCAACTGCATGCATTAACCCCTTCGATACTAGGTTGTTTTTCCATAAACCCACTTCCAAGACCCAATATTTTTATGGAAAACAAATTTGCATTATAAATACATTGAAACTGTACTTGCATAATATCAAAAGCCCATTTTCAAAATGAATGCATTGGTTTACAGGCAGGTGTCGCCATCTGCTGGCCCAAGTAAAGCTACTACATATATTGGAGACACAAAAAAACAGATTCTAAGCTGTTAAACCCTTTCACTACAAAGGGATTATCCAGAAACTCACTCTCAGGAATTCTCAGGAACCAGTGCTTTCCTTTTTTTTAAAAAATCATTTTTAATTATACAGTAAGAAATATGCGGGGATATTCCCAATGTATTCCTTAATGATAACCTATTTGACAAAGAGATGTCACCATCTACTGGAAAAAAGGAGGTACTGCAGGAAGAACTGCCGCTCATGACTCCGTGCATTGGCTGGGGAAACCCCAATTTATTAGGACATTACCCAACTGATTTTAACCAGTTTTAGTACCTTGGGCATCATGTCCACATGACTAAAACTTTGGGGGCATCTTCTGCAGCTGAAAAGCCAACAAAATGTATTTGCATCAAATTAATTTCATTCTTAATGACACAGCACAGCCCCATATTGTGTTAAAATGATCTCAGGGTGCTGTGTCTGCTACCACTGATCATGTATACACTGTTGCGGTACTGAAAGGGTTAATCTGCTTTAGCACCTTGGTAACCATGCCCGTGGTGCTAAACCTTTACGGACAAATTCTTGAAACATATTCTGCTTTGAAATTCTTTTGTATTTCTCCAGAATTAGCCCAATTCGACTAAACTTGATAATGGGTAGGCTTGTGCACCGATTTTTTTTTCAGTTCGATTCGATTAGATTTTTCGGATTTTTAAACTTTTCGATTCGGCTCGTTTCGACCGATTTCTGTTTCGATTCGGTTCGGCTCGACTCGTTTTTCGTGTACATTTTTTCGGAATTTCGACCATTTTTCGTATTTTCGTGTCACTTAGCTCGTTTTTTGTATCGACTTTTCTTATGTTCGTAAATTTTCATTTTTTCGGAACGTCTGTTCTCCTCGTTTCAAAGCAATAAATTTCGATTTGACACATTTCAAGTACATTCGAAAATTCCGAAAATATTTTGTTTCGGCTCGGAAAACTTTTCGGATCTGCCATATTCGGATCTAAACATTTTTCGGAAAATCGGCCGCATCCGAAAACACAAATCGGGAAATTTCGTGAAAATTCCGAAATTCCGAAACCCGAAACGCACATCCCTAATAATGGGTCAAAAGCAGGTGCCTTGCAGATTGAGTAGAGTGAATCTAGGTAATGAAGGGGTTAATCATTATAACTTTCTAATAGTACAGGATAATGTATAATCTTTTAGTTCATGCCCCACTGAGACGCCAGCCCTGATAGTTCATGGTAATCCCTACTTTATAGGGTATATTACAGACACCTCACAAGCGTCCATGTCTGGTGTCCTGCAATCGCCTTAAAGTTTGTGTTTTATTCAGCAGAGAAGGATCACAATCAATCAAGGAATTTCATTTTCACCAAGATGTGTTTAGAAAATATTTTTGCAGGATTTTCTGAAGAATAAAATTTTGGTTATGAAAAAGGTGCAAAAAGCAGAATGTTCCTCACAGTGACATATACATTCCTTGTGTCCCACAGCTTCACACTATCTTCCCTCAAGTCATGGACTACATCCCGGGTCCTCACCAGAGAATCGTATCTGTATCCGAGAAACTGATGTCATTTATTAGGGAGCGAGTGAGGATCAGCCAGGAGACCCTGGAGCCGGATTCACCCAGACACTTCATAGATAATTATCTCATAAAAATGGAAAAGGTACGGACTTATTGTGGTGACTGGAGAATCACACAAGGGAGGCTATATGGAGTAATAGGAGGGGTTATAGGGAGTAATAGGAGGGGTTATAGGGAGTAATAGGAGGGGTTATAGGGAGTAATAGGAGGGGTTATAGGGAGGTTATATGGAGTAATAGGAGGGGTTATAGGGAGGTTATATGTAGTAATAGGAGGGGTTATAGGGGGGTTATATGGAGTAATAGGAGAGGTTATAGGGAGTAATAGGAGAGGTTATAGGGAGGTTATATGGAGTAATAGGAGGGGTTATAGGGAGGTTATATGGAGTAATAGGAGGGGTTATAGGGAGGTTATATGGAGTAATAGGAGGGGTTATAGGGAGGTTATATGGAGTAATAGGAGAGGTTATAGGGAGGTTATATGGAGTAATAGGAAGGGTTATAGGGAGGTTATATGGAGTAATAGGAGAGGTTATAGGGAGGTTATATGGAGTAATAGGAGGGGTTATAGGGAGGTTATATGGAGTAATAGGAGGGGTTATAGGGAGGTTATATGGAGTAATAGGAGAGGTTATAGGGAGGTTATATGGAGTAATAGGAGAGGTTATAGGGAGGTTATATGGAGTAATAGGAGGGGTTATAGGGAGGTTATATGGAGTAATAGGAGAGGTTATAGGGAGGTTATATGGAGTAATAGGAAGGGTTATAGGGAGGTTATATGGAGTAATAGGAGGGGTTATAGGGAGGTTATATGGAGTAATAGGAGGGGTTATAGGGAGGTTATATGGAGTAATAGGGGGGTTATAGGGAGGTTATAGGGAGTAATAGGAGGGGTTATAGGGAGGTTATATGGAGTAATAGGAGGAGTTATAGGGAGGTTATAGGGAGTAATAGGAGGGGTTATAGGGAGGTTATAGGGAGTAATAGGAGGGGTTATAGGGAGGTTATAGGGAGTAATAGGAAGGGTTATAGGGAGGTTATATGGAGTAATAGGAGGGGTTATAGGGAGGTTATAGGGAGTAATAGGAGGGGTTATAGGGAGGTTATATGGAGTAATAGGAGGAGTTATAGGGAGGTTATATGGAGTAATAGGAGGGTTATAGGGAGGTTATATGGAGTAATAGGAGGAGTTATAGGGAGGTTATATGGAGTAATAGGAGGGGTTATAGGGAGGTTATATGGAGTAATAGGAGGGGTTATAGGGAGGTTATATGTAGTAATAGGAGGGGTTATAGGGAGGTTATATGGAGTAATAGGAGGGGTTATAGGGAGGTTATATGGAGTAATAGGAGGGGTTATAGGGAGGTTATATGGAGTAATAGGAGAGGTTATAGGGAGGTTATATGGAGTAATAGGAGGGGTTATAGGGAGGTTATATGGAGTAATAGGAGGGGTATAGGGAGGTTATATGGAGTAATAGGAGAGGTTATAGGGAGGTTATATGGAGTAATAGGAGAGGTTATAGGGAGGTTATATGGAGTAATAGGAAGGGTTATAGGGAGGTTATATGGAGTAATAGGAGGGGTTATAGGGAGGTTATAGGGAGTAATAGGAGGGGTTATAGGGAGGTTATATGGAGTAATAGGAGGAGTTATAGGGAGGTTATATGGAGTAATAGGAGGGGTTATAGGGAGGTTATATGGAGTAATAGGAGGAGTTATAGGGAGGTTATATGGAGTAATAGGAGGGGTTATAGGGAGGTTATATGGAGTAATAGGAGGGGTTATAGGGAGGTTATATGTAGTAATAGGAGGGGTTATAGGGAGGTTATATGGAGTAATAGGGGGGTTATAGGGAGGTTATATGGAGTAATAGGAGGGTTATAGGGAGGTTATATGGAGTAATAGGAGGGGTTATAGGGAGGTTATATGGAGTAATAGGAGGGGTTATAGGGAGGTTATATGGAGTAATAGGAGGGGTTATAGGGAGGTTATATGGAGTAATAGGAGGGGTTATAGGGAGGTTATATGGAGTAATAGGAAGGGTTATAGGGAGGTTATATGGAGTAATAGGAGGGGTTATAGGGAGGTTATATGGAGTAATAGGAGGAGTTATAGTGAGGTTATATGGAGTAATAGGAGGGGTTATAGGGAGGTTATATGGAGTAATAGGGGGGTTATAGGGAGGTTATATGGAGTAATAGGAGGGGTTACAGGGAGGTTATATGGAGTAATAGGAGGGGTTATAGGGGGTTATATGGAGTAATAGGAGGGGTTATAGGGAGGTTATATGGAGTAATAGGAGGGGTTATAGGGAGGTTAAATAGAGTAATAAGAGGGGTTAAAGGGAGGTTATATGGAGTAATAGGAGAGGTTATATGGAGTAAAAGGAGGGGTTATAGGGAGGTTATATGGAGTAATAGGAGGAGTTATAGGGAGGTTATATGGAGTAATAGGAGAGGTTATAGGGAGGTTATATGGAGTAATAGGAGGGGTTATATGGAGTAATAGGAGGGGTTATAGGGAGGTTATATGGAGTAATAGGAGGAGTTATAGGGAGGTTATATGGAGTAATAGGAGGGGTTATAGGGAGGTTATATGGAGTAATAGGAGGGGTTATAGGGAGGTTATATGGAGTAATAGGAGGGGTTATAGGGAGGTTATATGGAGTAATAGGAGGGGTTATAGGGAGTAATAGGAGGGGTTATAGGGAGGTTATATGGAGTAATAGGAGGGGTTATAGGGAGGTTATATGGAGTAATAGGAAGGGTTATAGGGAGGTTATATGGAGTAATAGGAGGGGTTATAGGGAGGTTATATGGAGTAATAGGAGGGGTTATAGGGAGGTTATATGGAGTAATAGGAAGGGTTATAGGGAGGTTATATGGAGTAATAGGAGAGGTTATAGGGAGGTTATATGGAGTAATAGGAGGGGTTATAGGGAGGTTATATGGAGTAATAGGAGGGGTTATAGGGAGGTTATATGGAGTAATAGGAGGGGTTATAGGAAGGTTATATGGAGTAATAGGAGGGGTTATAGGGAGGTTATATGGAGTAATAGGAGGGGTTATTGAGAGGTTATATGGAGTAATAGGAGGGGTTATTGGGAGGTTATATGGAGTAATAGGAGGGGTTATAGGGAGGTTATATGGAGTAATAGGAGGGGTTATTGGGAGGTTATATGGAGTAATAGGAGGGGTTATTGGGAGGTTATATGGAGTAATAGGAGGAGTTATAGGGAGGTTATATGGAGTAATAGGAGGGGTTATAGGTAGTGATGAGCCGAACACCCCCATGTTCGGTTCGCATTCGAACAGGAACAATTTCAAAAGTTCAAGTTCGAACACGAACCAAACTAAATGCAAGTCAATGGGACTCGAATGATCGATTTTTAGAGTGCCCTCCAAGAGGACATATATACAAGATATTTGCCATAAAAGGTGTATGGGGTCTGGGTAGTGCCCTGGGGGACAGGAAACGAGGACAAAAAGTTTAAAAAAAAATGTTTTTAAACGAACAGTGAGTTTTCCATGAAATAAAGGTTAAGAATAAAAACGAAAAATATCGTGCCTAGGAGGTCCCCATAACCTGCCTGTGAAGTGGTGGATTTGTAGGATGTATAGAAAGATTTAAAAACAAAAAAATGACATTTCAAATGACGGTAAATGGTTTTCCTTTAATCTATTCAAAAAAACTGCTTGGGGCGTCAGTCTGTATGAAAAGAGGAGACATTTTAGGACACGCAGAACAAGTTTAGTGATTTTTTGGCTAAATTATGGTGAAACTTATGCAGGCTTTGGATGAAAGTAACAATAGGTGCTTTAAAATTGGGCCTTTAGTGTCGGCACACCGACACACAGTCACATCACACCGTAACCCCTCTGTGGTATTGTGGAAGAGTGCAGTGGTGGAGGTTTTGGTAATGCAGAAGAGATCCCCGATCTATTCAGTTACATCAGCTATAACAAAACCGGGTCAGAAATTGTACTGCGCTACTGTATATGGTGAGAATCGGCGCACACCAGTAGCAACAGGAAGCAAACAGAACAGGCAGGGAATACAGAGAGAATAGTCAAATGGCAGGCAATGTCGGCAACAGATCAGGTCCTCAGAACAAGCAGGGTCAGTAACAAGTATAGAAACTGATTCGGTAAGCTAGCGATGCGGGAATAAAGGCTGAGACACATTGAGCGTGTAGTGACGCACAGCGTAGCAAACTGAAGAGAAACACACATTTTGCAGGCTTGACTTCACTCCGCTCCACCTCACAGCGTGTCTACACTACATTACGTTTGCTTCTCACCACACTGGACAGGAATCCACTAACACATGTTATATAGGCAAAAAAAAGTACTGAATAAAATACATCAAAAATTACTGTTAATTTAATAGGAATAGTATAAAAATATAAAAAGTAACCCCTGATCAAATATATTATAGAGACACGGAGCGCCGTGTACAGAGTAGGGATGCATTGATACCACACACAGACATATACATATATATCAACATACCGTATATACACGTATATATCAACACGCAGATATATGTATACACCCACCCACAGACCTCAGACCATATATACACATACGCACATGGGGGGTGGCATGTGGACAATCTCAACTAAATGTGCCCCCCCATTTGGCTGATCCCTCCAGAAGAAATGTTGAACCCGACAGAGCAGAGAATATATTTATTGTTCTCTGCTCTATCGGGTTCAACATTTCTTCTGGAGGGATCAACCAAATGGGGGGGCAATTAGTTGCCCCAAAATGTGTGTGTAATACATGTCTAGATATATATAGTTATAGGAATATAGATATAAGATATATATCATACCTGCCCTTACCTTCCCCTATAAATTTGCTAAAGATATACACACAAAAAAAAAACCACTGCCTGAGACCCCGCGCAGCCCACATGCTACCCTCTCTACCTGGCTGAATGTATCTAATATATATAATTAAATACATTCAGCCAGGTAGAGAAAGAAAAAAAAAGTTTTATTTTATGTTCCCAGGGACATTTAAAAATGTACTCGGATTTTATTTTTTTTAGAAATGTGTCGCCTTACTTTAGTCTTATGGTCAGTGGGGGCTCCCTTGATCCTGGTTGTGGGGGGGTCTGCCGTGGCCGCAGATGCAGTGGCTCCCTCCCTGCGCTGCCTGTCTCTGCCACATGCACCTGGGCGGCTAGTCCACACAGTCGCAGCTCTGTCATCGCATGCTCCTCAAGGGGATCCTTGGGAGGCCCCTGCAGGCTGTCCTCTACAGTGCCTGATTAGAGGGCCGTGTCTGCCTGATGTTTTAGTAACAAGAATGTTTTATCCCATAGGCTTCAATGTTAAAAATATTCCTGTTTTAATTCAATATCTAATAAACCGTTGCTTATAATATTCTGCAGTAAAGAGTCTCTTTATTTCTAGATTTTTTAGTATTTTTTTTAAGCATTTTTTATAATTTTTCAAAAAAAAATTCTCGAACTTTTGGCGAACATCCCAAAAAGTTTGAAGTTCGCGAACTGTCGAACGGCCGATGTTCGATGCGAACGCCGAACAGATCGAACCGAACAGCTCATCCCTAGTTATAGGGAGTAATAGGAGGGGTTATAAAGAGGTTATATGGAGTAATAGGAGGGGTTATAGGGAGGTTATATGGAGTAATAGGAGGGGTTATAGAGAGGTTATATGGAGTAATAGGAGGGGTTATAGGGAGGTTATATGGAGTAAGAGGAGGGGTTATATGAAGTAATAGGAGGGGTTATAGAGAGGTTATATGGAGTAATAGGAGGGGTTATAGGGAGGTTATATGGAGTAATAGGAGGTGTTATAGGGAGGTTATATGGAGTAATAGGAGGGGTTATAGGGAGGTTATATGGAGTAATAGGAGGGGTTATAGGGAGGTTATATGGAGTAATAGGAGGGGTTACAGGGAGGTTATATGGAGTAATAGGAGGGGTTATAGGGTGGTTATATGGAGTAATAGGAGGGGTTACAGGGAGGTTATATGGAGTAATAGGAGGGGTTATAGGGAGGTTATATGGAGTAATAGGAGGGGTTACAGGGAGGTTATATGGAGTAATAGGAGGGGTTATAGAGAGGTTATATGGAGTAATAGGAGGGGTTATAGGGAGGTTATATGGAGTAAGAGGAGGGGTTATATGAAGTAATAGGAGGGGTTATAGAGAGGTTATATGGAGTAATAGGAGGGGTTATAGGGAGGTTATATGGAGTAATAGGAGGGGTTACAGGGAGGTTATATGAGTAATAGGAGGGGTTATAGGGAGGTTATATGGAGTAATAGGAGGGGTTACAGGGAGGTTATATGGAGTAATAGGAGGGGTTATAGAGAGGTTATATGGAGTAATAGGAGGGGTTATAGGGAGGTTATATGGAGTAAGAGGAGGGGTTATATGAAGTAATAGGAGGGGTTATAGAGAGGTTATATGGAGTAATAGGAGGGGTTACAGGGAGGTTATATGGAGTAATAGGAGGGGTTATAGGGTGGTTATATGGAGTAATAGGAGGGGTTACAGGGAGGTTATATGGAGTAATAGGAGGGGTTATAGGGAGGTTATATGGAGTAATAGGAGGGGTTATAGGGAGGTTATATGGAGTAATAGGAGGGGTTATAGAGAGGTTATATGAGTAATAGGAGGGGTTATAGGGAGGTTATATGAGTAATAGGAGGGGTTAAAGGGAGGTTATATGAGTAATAGGAGAGGTTATAGAGAGGTTATATGAGTAATAGGAGAGGTTATAGAGAGGTTATATGAGTAATAGGAGAGGTTATAGAGAGGTTATATGGAGTAATAGGAAGGGTTATAGGGAGGTTATATGGAGTAATAGGAGGGGTTATTGAGAGGTTATATGGAGTAATAGGGAGGTTATATGGAGCAATAGGAGGGGTTATATGGAGTAATATGAGAGGTTATATGGAGGTCATATGGAGCAATAGGAGGGGTTATAGGGAGGTTATAGAGCAATAGGAGGGGTTATAGGGAGTAATAGGAAGGGTTGTATGGAGTAATAGGAGGATTTAAAGAGATTATTTGGAGTAATATCATGGGTTATAGGGAGGATATACAGAGTAATAGGAGGGGCTATAACAGTGATAGCATTGTTTCCTCTTACCACATAAACAGTTTAATTCCACCCTCTATTTTGTATTTGGCCTTTGGTTTAGAGTTTATATCTCTTACCGAATATTTTTCTTGCCATGTGACCAACAATTTCAAACATTGGTTTGGTCCCTTTGATTCAATTAGATTATGAGTTCACTCTGCTTCCTTATAGAATGTCTGTGCTTGATCGCCCATAACGAGAGAGATTTGGTAACTTCAGAAATCTCTTAAAGGGACAGATATGTCTAAAGGGACATACTGAGCACGTGCAAAGTGCTCCCAGACAGGGCATATATAAAGTAATGTCCAAAAGTCATATCATGCTCAGTGGCTGCTGTTCCTATTTTCTATTGGTCATGGTCAAT
Organism: Leptobrachium leishanense; assembly: GCA_009667805.1. Classification (NCBI taxonomy): domain Eukaryota; kingdom Metazoa; phylum Chordata; class Amphibia; order Anura; family Megophryidae; genus Leptobrachium; species Leptobrachium leishanense. The sequence goes on from CM019071.1 coordinate 44,358,290, forward strand.
GAACCAATTCCAGTTTAATTTTTAAAGACTTTTCTCATTCAGTCCCTATGGATAACACGCCGTGTCGTTATAGGGTGGATTGTATAGAACAACATTATGAATTTGTGGTTCATACAGTATGTATTAAGATATGATTTTGGAGCGATATTTGTTGAGATCAGAATCGTGAGAGTAAGGCTGGGGTCAGACCAGCGCACTTTTAACGTGCGTTCTGGCGCACATAATTACGGCCGCACTAGCAGCAGATGACGGGCAATGACGGCCAATATACGATGTACGGCCGCACAAAAGTCCGGCCGTGCAACGCAAGTGGAATTTGAACGCATTTTTTTGAGAACGCTGAACCGCTAGTACTGATGTACTGAGTGCGCAGCTGCGGCATATCGGCGTGTTTGCGCGATTAGGAGATGTCAGACGCTGCTAATGTCCAGCCAACATAACGTCCAGACGCAAAAAGAGTTTTATTGACGATCCGTACAAAATCACGCCCGAAAATGCGCGTCGTCTGACCGTTTTTGCGCATTCCGTGAAAAAATACGTCAATGCGTTCGGACGCACTTCTTCACGTTCGCGGGGAAAAATGCTTTCGTCTGACCCTAGCCTTAGAAACACAGACATTCATTCCACGTTTAATCATGCTGAATCTCAGTGTATGTTCCAGCTTGGATTAATAAATAGTAATACACGTGTTATGTCATTTCAATTTATTTTTCTGCAGGAGAAAGAGAATCCGAACTCAGCGTTTAATGGGATGAATCTTGTAGCAACAATTCACAACCTTTTTATCGCGGGGGCAGACACTGTTTCCACTGCACTCAGACACACGTTCCTCATCATCCTATACTACCCTGAGGTGCAAGGTGAGTACCAGGATGCACCAATGGTAGATCTTGGGATCCAACACCCCCCCCAGCTGCAGTCCCTATGTAAGCGAGGCAGGGGACCTTTGGACATTTTAAGCCCCTATATCTCCAGTTCTTTACAACCTATTTACTAATGTATGATTTCATTGGAAAGACCAAAGACTGGCCTTTCCAAAGATACTTAACATGTTCATGTCAAATATGTAAAGAAAAATAAATGGAAAAAATTAAATACAATAGAAATATTTTTTCCCAATTCTTTTTAAAATGGCTTATTTCAATAGATAAATGCAGTAACAGGTTCTCTATTTATGAGCATTTTTTTAAGGGTATCTTGTCAAATATATAAACACAAATATTTGGATGATAATGTTGGAAAATCATTTTATGGTGAAAATGATTGAAATCTTTGTTTTTTTGAAACAAATATAATTCTGTTTGGACTGATATTTTTTCTTAAAATATTGGCTGATTCATCTGAAATTACACTGCCCCCCCCCCAAAAAAATGGCCATAAAACACCCGAAACAGCAGATTTTTGGACAGCATAGTACAGAATTCTTTTGTAAAAACACCGCGTTTGAAAATGCAATGTTCCCTCTGTTTCTCTACTTACAAAATCCATTTATCAGCACCTTGCAACATTTCGTATTTTTTTGGGAAATTGGCATGTCGATAATTTTTTTTTTTTTTTATTATCCTTTATTTATATAGCTCTACAAATTCTGCAGTACTTTACAAGATCAGTGTAGATGGGGTTAATACATTAGAATACCACACATGGATGATATGGCCTGATTCAGAGGACCCTGTTCTGAAGGGAACTTGCAATCTATGAGATGTACAAGTTTTTTGTGAGGGAAGCGCATCCATATTGTTAGGGGTCTTGCCCAAGGATACACACTGGTGGTGTCTTCTGAGTGGGATCGAGTCGTCTTTCCATGATTGTAGAGCACCGACCTGGTGGTAAGGTTGAACCCGCTTCTCGTAAAGTCAAGATTTGCTTCTCCACACTTGTATTGGAGGGATGTGCTGAACAGGATTTGACTTGCTTCTCCATGGTCAAAAGGTAGAGACGTCATCACTGGACTCCCCAACCGATATTGTGTGCTGGCAAGTATGTACCGTTAGCTGTCTTGCCCAAGGACACTTACAGGGTTATCCAAAGAGATCCGAATTGCTTGAGAAAGGTAACCGAATGCTGAATATCAGGGTTCGGTTACCTTTCCTGGCCATTCGGCTATCCAGAGAGCAGGTAATTTGCCAAATCCTGGCGAATTGCTTGAACATACGGTGCCTGTTCAGTGCCTGTTCGAGGGCAGTGAATCCCCATGAAAAGCACTGCTTCGGCTATTCAGAGAACACAAACCAGCAGTGAAAGGTTCCTGAAATGCCCTGCCATTCGGTGGTTTAATTTGCAAGTTTATTCAGGCGAATCCCATAGGCTTCAATGTTAAAAATATTCCTGTTTCAATTCAATATCTAATAAACCGTTAATTATAAAATTCTGCAGTAAAGAGTCTCTTTATTTATAGATTTTTTTCTGGATTTTTTTTTAAAAAGTCCAATTTCTTTTTTTTTAACTTTACTTATTTTTTCTGTAACAGCCCTTTTTATTATCATTCCCTGGACCTCATATGTAAATTTCAGACATTTTCACTCAGTAGTTTCTTTGCAAACAGCGTTTCACGTTCAATCATTCATGTAAACTGTTTTTCTAATTTATTCACTTCCCTCTTCTGCGGTCTCGGCTTTTTCCGGCGGCTTCGCTGCGTGTGATCGGCTCCTGCTCGGGTTTTTCCGTTGTCTTCGACGGGTTAATCCAGATGTTTTCGGCGTGCATTCGCCAGGTTTTGCGGTTAGTTTTCGTCGGGTTTGCGGTAGCTTTTCCCTGCAATTCGGGGACCCTGTGGTGCTTGCTGAATACATTAACATTAAAACGGACCTTTTTACCACATTTTTATATCTGCTTCTGCGACTCAATTTTCAGCAAAATACAGTGAACATTTGATAAATAGTGAATTCACCGTATTTTTGAAGGACTGGAATTGCCAAAGTGAGCCGAAATGTGGTGAAAAGCAAAGCACCCAAATTGAATTGTGCTTTGTGAACAACCCTTTATGTATTTCACAGAGAAATTACATGAGGAAATCGATCAAATTATCGGGCGAGACAGGATCCCAAACAATAACGATAGACCCAACATGCCGTACATTGACGCAGTGATCCACGAGATCCACAGGTTCAGTGATCTTATTCCTTTAAATGTTCCTCACACAGTGACCAAGGACGTGGTGTTTAGAGGATACTTTATTCCCAAGGTACAGTATTTATTGTGACACATTGGTTTTTAAATAAGTAATACCATTAATGGCAACACTAACTATATACTGTTTAAATTTCAAAATGCAACAAAAAAATACATCTTGAATATTTTGTTTGTTATACATTTTCCAGAACTAGACATGTACAAGGTGAAATGGTTAACAGCAAACCATCAAGAGGACTGGTCGAGTCTTGTAACAAAGGAGATTTCTGTTGCATTGTTTTTTAACCCAGCAAGAATAAAAATTACACTTAAGTGGAGAACAGAAAAATAACACAGATCATACAATTTCTTTTGTAGTATGTGGGACGGACATAGAGAGTCTTGGGTTACAGACCAATAAACACTTTCAACGTCAGACATAGTTCAACCCATCAAACAATCCATCATACACAGTGACAGGACAAAGATGTTGTTTTTTCTTTTTCTGCCTGGCATCAAGTGGTGTTGTGCCTCTTCTGCTACAGGATAGGAATGTTGATTGTAAACAGACCCAAGTTTCAAAAGGAGATGGCTAACAAGGATTTTAAACTTAGTTAACATGCCCTCTTTAGCTAAGATATGTATTTGAATCACAATATATAATACAGGAAATTAAAAGTCATCTAACACATGGAAAACAAATTTCCTCACTCGTTTCAGGGCACAGAGGTTTACCCGCTTCTCTGCACCGTGCACCGTGATCCGACAAAATTCTCAACTCCGGACAAGTTCAATCCGAACCACTTCCTGGACGAGAATGGCAAATTCAGAAAGAACGACGGCTTGATGGCATTTTCTGCAGGTGATACAAACTTATACAAAAGATTAAATGTTAGTCAGCAAATGCTGGGGTTGGGGTTTGCCATAGTTGCAAAAAAAATGGTGAGCTACCCCAGTGGTACAACTCCAACTAGCGCCAGCGTTTTACAAATATTCCAAAGAAAAACTAATTGATTTTTTTTGTTTGTTAAATGCTGTTGTTGAAGGGAGTTGCTCACCAGTCATTATTGCTGGTGTTTGCAACTTTGGCAAAAATTGGCATTTGCTGAATACCCCTTTTAGAGTTATTGCATTGCACAACCATTGGGAGTGTATGAATTAATGTAAGAGCTAGTATATAATCACAAACAAGACATTTACTTCACTCCAACAACCTTAACATCTCACTGATTGATGTAACAAAGTTGGTGCTAATTAACCAGAGCTGTTGCAAACTTACCTGAGTCATTATGGTCTATGAACCTGTTAAGTTTACTACAGATCTGGCTAAGTTAACACCAGCTTTGCAATACTGCCCTAAGTGTGTAACGGAAGCTATATCGCTTCCCCAAGAGTAGCGGAGTTGAGATCCTTAAGGGCAACAATACTTTCTTGATTAACACAGAAATTGCATAAAATACAGGTTGTAACTCAAGAGCCAAGGGACTCAAAGGACTAGCTGAATTGCCTCTAGGCTCTGAGGGTTTCGAGACCGACAGAAAGCCTAGGACAAGCTCAGAAACGTGGGACGACCATCCGTGAAGTATTCAAGGTGCAGGGCAGTCAGGGATGCAGAAACCAAACAGCAAGTGTTCAACCCAACAACCAGCATGGGGTTAAATCACTAAACCACGCAAACAGCGTAATACACACGATAGAGAGAGAGTGGTCAAAGCCAAGCCGGGTTTAAATAACAGGAGCAGGAATCTCATACAAAGCAGGGACGTCAACAGTGAATTCAATCAGATACAGGAAGTAGCGGTGCATGAGACAAACTCCACAACAGGGCGACGAGGCAACTCCTCGAGCCCTGTTTTAAAGCCGGTGGCTCCTGGTGATCACATCTGACCCTGCCCCCTCAGATGCCAATCAGATGCCAGCGGTCCCCCTTCTTGCCCAGACCCCCCCAGGGAACACAGCAGGGGCTGAGGATGTAACAAAGTGCCAGGGATTTTTCAGAATACAGGGAGAGCTGTGGGGTCAGTCGCTACTGTACAGGAATAAGATTCAGGGGGTTATGATGAGTGTAAATCCCTGTACAGTACAGATACATGGTGTTGCTGTAATTGCCATACACAGGCATTATGCGCACATACAGATATTGCATTGCTAATAATCTCATTCTGATCACTACAAACCCCCATAAACAGGAGATCTCACCATTTTATTATCTGTCTGCAGCACATTTACTGACACAAAGGCCATTTCTGCCTGTATGCTGATAATGCAGACCACACGCGACACTGCCAGATACGGGATGCCATCTAGCATTTACAACCTTTGATCCCAGTGATATTTCTGTATAAGATAAACCATTACATGAAAACTGAAAAGTTTGAGCAAGATGGGCTAGTTTACATTATTTTAGTATTATTTAGTATTTCAGAATAAAAATCTAGTGTTTTCCATCAGCTTTATCACTCAATGTACTGATTATTCCATGTGTTTCTATTTGATTGTATGAAAACCAGACATTTATCCTGTTTTAATTCTGAGTAACAGCTATTGTACAGATATTTAAAACAATTTGTGTCCTTGTACAGGGAAGAGGTCCTGTCCTGGAGAAAGTCTGGCTCGGATGGAATTCTTTCTATTTGTCACAACGATTCTGCAGAACTTCAAACTGACCTCACAGACACGATTCACCGAAGCTGACATCACTCCAAAGATGGGTGGACTTTTAAATGCCCCCATTCACTACGAGCTCTCATTTATTCCTCGTTAAATCTCTGATATGACTCTTATTTTCAAAAACTGATTTATCTCCAAAGGTTCAGGATTGTGTAACATTAATAATAGTAAAACATTACTGCGAAAAACTAAATATGTAAAAAGAAAATGAAACATGCTTTTTAAGAAATTTTTTGAAATAAATGTTTTTTTTTACACCTTACGCTATAAAACTAAAATAAACGTTGTTTAAAAAAAATTGTAAAATAATGAATAAATTTCATTTAAACTGATAAAAAAATATTTATGGGGAGAGGGGTGGGAGCTCCAGATTTCTATGCCTACAGGCTTTTGAGATTTGCCCCTGTCAATGACACCTCACTTAACCTTGCAGGGTGTATAGTACAGAGTCACAGTGGTTCAGAACCCTCAACTCTCCTCCCAGCCAAGTGGCAGGTTATGTTTTAGATGACCAGTGAGTGATTATGCACTGCATTATCTTATTTACGCTTGCTTCCAGTATGGGAAATTATAAATGTGAGTTATAAAGCAAACAATGCTGCTGCAATAAGTGAAAGGCAGACAATGCCACTGCTTTACAACCAAAAATAAAAAAGATATCTCGTTTCATTCATTTTTTTTCTTCCATTTAACATGACATCACTGGAAAAGACAGACTCTGACCTCAAATTCACTTGACTGTGTAAAGAAATAGAGATACAGGGGGTATGGAGAGATCCAGTACCTCTTGCTCCCCTAAATGCAACACAGGAGGAGACAGAAGCTGCTTAACTGTGCATCCATCATAATAAAATATCACTGGCCATCCACAGGGTTGAGGTATTCACCTTTATGGATGGTGATCATCTGCTTCATAGGAGTTCAAGTTACCATCATTTTAAGATGTAGCATGAGACCTTTTTATTCTGGAGTAAGCAGTCTGATTATGTGAATCAAACTGGGAGAAGGTGCTGCATTACAGCCCTGCTAAGCCCCAGTTAAAAAGCAATAGGTTAATGGCATCTGTGGGATTGTTTGTCATTCTATGGCAATCTTCAGCGTTCTATGATAAAAACTGATGTCTTATTGTAAAAAGTTAACAGAAGTTATAGAGAGGAAGAAATTTTCATCGTAGAATATAATGCCAACCTTTCTAAATATCATAGAGTTTCACAGACTCATTGGCAACTGGCTCTCTTCCCAGAATTTCTATCAAAACACCATGTTAAATTCATAGATGTAGAGCATACAATGCATCAGAGCAGTGGCAAGTGTAGTAGTATTGTCATGTTCGTGGTTGAAGGTAAGAGCCCAAAATGCACTGGGTGTAAAGAACATTGCAGCAGATGAACAATTGCAGGCAAGGGATTTATTATACACAAAGGCAAAGGAGACAACAACAGGGCAGGAAAGCAAAAAGTAAACAAACATAGGGTAAAACCCCTTAACTCCAAGTGTAATAGCTATATGCCAATTTAACACTCACAAACAGCAGTTAGATCAGGTATGTGATTATCCAGTGTAAGTATAGCTCCTTCGTTATTTCATTTTTTTCCTTATAGCTCCAATGGTGATGTGACATGTCATAAGGGAAATAAAGTAATACATACAGGGTTATTCAAAGAAAATCGAAAAGTCATCGCACATTCGGTGACTTTTTGTTCTCTTCAATTCGGTGTGATTTGGCGATCCGTCGTAGTGCAGGGAAAAGCCGCCGCAAACCCGACAAACACTCACCGCAAAACCTGGCGAACGCACACTGAAACCCGCAACATCTGGATTAACCCCCGTCGAACACCCCAGAGAAACCCGAGCAGCCGCCGATCACAGCGCAGAGCAGCCGTCGGAAAAAGCCGACACCGCAGACGAATGGAGTGAAAAAAAACAGTACGCTTGAGGCTAGGGTCAGACTGAGGCAGTGCGAACGCGCGTTCTGGCGCACATAATCACGGCCGCACTAGCAGCAGATGACGGGCAATGACAGCCAATATACGAAGTACGGTCGCACAAAAGTCCGGCCGCGCAACGCAAGTGGAAAATGAACGCATTTTTTCGAGAACGTTAAACCGCTGGTACTGACGTACAGAGTGCGCTGCGGCCGCATAGCAGCGTGTGTGCGTGATTAGGAGATGTCAGACGCTGCTAGTGTGCGGCCAACATAACGTTCAAACAGCCGGATTTCCCTAGACTTCTTTTCACCCATCGTCATGAAATACGTCCAGAATTGCGCATCGTCTGACCACTTAAGCGTATTCCGTGAAAAAATGCGTGTGCGCACGCATCGACGTACATTTTGACGGTGGCCGCAGAAAATGCGCTCATCTGTCCCTAGCCTGAAAGTTTGAAAAGTGAAACGCTGTTTGCAAAGAAACTACTGAGCGAAAATGTCTGAAATTTACATATGATCCAATGAATGATAATAAAAAGGGCTGTTACAGAAAAAAGAAAAAATGATTTAAAAAAAAAACGGGAAAAAAATATTTGCAAAAAATGCCTAAGGCTAGGGTCAGACTGAGGCAGTGCGAACGCGCGTTCTGGCGCACTTAATCACGGCCGTGCTAGCAGCAGATGCCGGGCAATGACGGCCAATATACGAAGTACGGTCGCACAAAAGTCCGGCTGCGCAACGCAAGTGGAAAATGAACGCATTTTTTCGAGAACGTTAAACCACTAGTACTGACGTACAGAGTGCGCTGCGTCCGCTAGAGGCGTGTGTGCGTAAATTGGAGATGTCAGACGCTGCTAATGTCCGGCCAACATAACGTCCAGATGCAAGAAGTGTTTTATTGATGATCCGTCCAAAATCACGGATGAAACTGCGCATCGTATGACCGCTATTGCGTATTCCGTGAAAAAATACGTCCATTCTTCGAACGCACATTTTCACGGACAACGTGAAAAATGCGTTAGTCTGACCCTAGCCTTAAAGATCATAAAAAAATCTATAAATAAAGAAACTTTTTACTGCAGAATATAATAATAAACGGTTTATTAGATATTGAATTAAAACGGGAATATTTTAACATTGAAGTCTATGGGATGTGCCTGAATAAACCTGTCGAATGAAACCACTGAATGGCAGGGTAATTCGGCAACTTTTCACTGCTGGTTTTTGTTCTCTGAATAGACAAAGCATTGCTTCTCTATGGGGATTTCACTGCCCTCGAACAGACACTGAACAGGCACCTTATTAGGGATGAGCCGAACACCCCCCGAGTTCGGTTCGGGCCCGAACCCGAACTTCCCATTTGTTCGGGTCCGAACCCGAACCCCCATGCAAGTCAATGGGGCTGAAAATTCGGTTTTTTAGAGTGCCCTCCAAGTGGGCATATATGTTACATATTTGCCATAAAAGGTGTATGGGGGTCCGGGTAGTGCCCTGGGGGACAGGAAACAAGGAGAAAAAGTAAAAAAAAAAACGTTTTTAAAGAGTTTTCCATGAAATAAGGGATAAAAATAAAAAAACGAAAAATTCCTTCAAATATCGTGCCTAGGAGGTCCCCATAACCTGCCCGTGAAGTGGCGGATTTATAGGATGTATAGAAATATGTAAAAACCAAAAAATTACATTTCAAATGATGGTAAATGCTTTTCCTTTAATCTATCCATAAACAACTGCTTGGGGCGGCAGTCTGTATGAAAAGAGGAGACATTTTCGGACACGCAGAAAAAGTTTACTGTTTTTTTGTTTGTGAGAAGCAGGAGAATGACTGGAGAATGGAAAATTCTAGACCAAATAGCCGATTTGGAAAGTGAGATAAATGGGAGAATTTTTCTGGTTTGGCTATTTTGACCTAGAATTTTCCATTCTCCAGTCATTCTCCTGAGTTTCACCTTTCTCTGAATAACCCTGAGCGGTGAAGAGCAGGAGAATGACTGGAGAATGGAAAATTCTAGGTCAAAATAGCCCAACCAGAAAAATTCTCCCATTTAGGCTAGGGTCAGACTAGCGAATTTTTAACGTGCGTTTAGGCGCACTTAATCACGGCCGCACTAGCAGCAAATGACGGGCAATGACGGCCAATATACAATGTACGGTCACACGAAAGTCTGGCTGCGCAACGCAAGTGGAAAATGAACGCATTTTTTCAAGAACGCAGAACCGCTAGTACAGAGTGCACTGCGTCCACTAGCGGCGTGTGTGCGTGATTTGGAGACGTCAGACCCTGCTCATGTCTGGCCAACATAACGTCCAGACACCCAAAGTTTCCTGGTTTGGATCCGTAAAAAATCACGCACAAAAATGCGCATCGTATGACCGTTTTCGCGCAATCCGTGAAAAAGTACGGCAATGCGTTCGGATGCACTTTTTGACGGTCGCTGCGAAAAATGCGTTAGTCTGACCCTAGCCTTATCTCACTTTACAAATCGGCTATTTGGTCCAGATTGTTCTCTTTTCCTGCCATTCTCCTGGTTTTCACCCTTCTCTGAACAACCCCGAGAGAGAGGTGAAAGCCAGGAGAACTGGCAGGAGAAGAGAACAATCTAGACCAAATAGCCAATTTGGAAAGTGAGCTAAATGGGAAAAAATTTCTGGTTTGGCTCTTTTGACCTAGAATTTTCACTTCTCCAGTTATTCTCCTGCTTTTCACCGCTCTCTGAATAACCCTGTGAATGTTTAATCCCGAGGTGAAAAATAACATTGCTTTAGATTTTTTTCAAACACCAGTTAACCACTTGGCTGCTATGGATGCGCTCAGCGCGTCCAGCCAAGTGGTTCTCCTGTGCTATGGACGCGCTGAGCGCATCCATGCACAGGAGGCAGCAATCCACCGGATTCCGGCAGATTGCTGCGCCCCCTGGTGCGGGCTGATATCTTGGATGTCAGCCCAGCACTCCGGGACCCCGGTGGAGCAATTAGATGTCATCGCAGCGGCGAAATGACATCTAATTCAGGTGCCCCCCCCCCACATGTGCGGAGGAAGCGCCTGAAAGGGAGGTCCTTCGGACCTCTCTCCCTCCCGATCGCCGGGGGGCAGAGGGTTAATCCAGGCACCGTTTGGAAGGGCACAGCCTGCCCTTCCAAACGGTGGCTGTGATTAACCCCTGGGGAGCCGGATCACGAATCGGCGCTGAAAAGCACCGGATCGTGATCCTCTCCTGGATCCAAGATGTCGGCCAAGCCTCCAGGAACTCCCCCTGAGGACTGGCGTCATCATGCATAGCACAATGACGCCAGTCCTGGAGTTAACCCCTAGCTGCCACCAATGGTGGAGGTAGGGGGTTCCAATGAACCCCCTATCTCCCAATCCGTGGCAGCTAGGGGTTAATGTTTGATATCGTTGGATCGGCCAGAGCATGGCCTTTCCAAGGATACTAAACATGAGCATGAAAAATGTTTTTTTTTTAAATAAAATAAAAAAATAAAAATATTTAAAAAAAAAACAACAAGTTTTTTTGTTTTTTGTTTTGTTAATGCAGCAATATTGTTCCCATTTCAATTATAATGTGAACAATAATGCTGCACTAACGATTTCTGCATGCGGTGCATTTGTTAAAAAAGCAAAATTTTCCCCAAAAAAAAATGTAACGAGACCTCATTTCTAATTTTTTTAACAAGCGCACCCCATGCAAAATATAACCGCAAACGATCACATGTTAAAATGTGAAAAAAAACACTTTACACATAATAAATTATTGAAAATTCTAATTTTATTGCATTTTTTGTTATAATATACAGACATGACATTACGTATACATATAATAATGACATATTAGGAATCTGCCAAGTCTGCCAGAAAGAACAATATATAATATGTCTGGGTCATATATCAAAATATGGCTACAAAACGCGGATAAACATGATGAGCGAAAGCTGTAAAAATGACTTCAGCACAGAGGTGTGAAAAGCCTCAGCAGCGAAAGGGTTAAATGCAGCATATTAGGATGTTTTAGGAGGGAAATTAATTCTCAAATCTCAATCAGAAGCAGACACCACCCCACCCCCTCACTATATTGTACAATGTATCAAATTGATTACCAGACTGAAAACACCTGGTGTTCTGCCCGTTTGTGAACAGAGGTCATTTAGAGTTGATAATCTTTCCACGTACACATTAGTTTTTAATTCAATATCTAATAAACCGTTGCTTACAATATTCTGCAGTAAGGAGTCTCTTTATTTCTAGATTTTTTAGTATTTTTTAAAGCATTTTCTATACTTTTTTCAAAATTTCTTTTTTTTTTTCGAACCCGAAACGAACACGCCCAAAAAGTTCGAAATTTGCGAACTTTCGAACTGCCAAAGTTCGGGTCGAACTCCGAACCGTCCGAACCCGAACCCGAACAGCTCATCCCTACACCTTATGTGCAGGCAATTCGCCAGGATTTGGCGAACTGCCTGCTCTCTGAATAGCCGAATGGCCAAGAAAGGTAACCGAATGCTGATTTTCACTGTTCTCTTACCTTTCGGCCACAATTCAGATCTCTTAGACTAGGGTCAAACGAAAGCATTTTTCCCCGCGAACGTCAAAAAGTGCGCCCGAATGCATTAACGTATTTTTTCACGGAATGCGCAAAAACGGTCAGACGCATTTTCGTGCGTGATTTTTTACGGATCATCAATAAAACACTTTTTTGCATCTGGACGTTATGTAGGCTGGACATAAGCAGGGTCTGACGTCTCCTAATCACACACACACGCCGCTATGCCGCCGCAGCGCACTCTGTACGTCAGTACTAGCGGCTCTGCGTATTCGAAAAAATGCTTTCATTTTCCACTTGCGTTGCACGGCCGGACTTTTGTGCGGCCGTACTTTGTATATTGGCCGTCATTGCCCGTCATTTGCTGCTAGTGCGACCGTGATTAAGTGCGCCAGAACGCACGTTAAAAGTGCGCTGGTCTGACCCCAGCCTTAATAACCCTGATAGCGAAGGACCACAGATATCAGTAAAAAAACAATGCGCTTTCAATGTAAAAATATTAAGCCGCATATGTAACATCACCCGGTTCAAGAGGTGCACGGCTGGTCCAAGCCTTAGCCCCACTGTCTCGGGCCTCGTCACTCGACCCGTTTCGTCTATCCGACTTTTTCAAGAGTGATGTTCAAACAGTTCATAGATTCTTATACAGCCATACTTTAGTGAGAGATTTAGGTAAGCAGACAGCAAGTACTCGGGGCAGGAAAGATGGCGATGACAGGAACATGTAACATTGGTATCAGGAAACACCGTAGATATTCCAGAGGTACTAAAATGTTTAATTGTTTGAGGTCACATTCTGGAGCCCATTTGCAAATTAACCTTCATTTGCAATAATAAAATATCCCTTTGCCTGGTTCCAGAATTAAGCCAAATCAAGAATACTCGACATTGAGGGAATCCGCTATTTGATCAACTATACTCAATCTTGGTAGTGAAGTGAATAGTTAACCCCTTAGCATCAATCACTTGTTAAATGACATCCAGCAGAAGGTGTGCTTTAAAGACTTTCAGACCACATGCAGCGCCCCGAGATTTCCTGCAAGCTCAGCTACATACCTCTCTTTAAAAGGCAGAGAGAAATATATTTATAGGAAATCGAAATCCTTCTAGAATTTGCCTTTGACCCTAAAAAGTAATACAACCACAAATTTTGGCAAATAAAGAATGAAGGTGCAGACTCAATGCGACTTTGGAAGATTTCCATATCGCTCTGCCCAGTTCTCTTTACCTTATAAACAGCGCATGTCATGATCAATAAAAGATCAAGAACCTGGTGTCCACCATGGAGGCTGTAGGGATCGGGACGCTGCTTCTTGGCTTTATCTCTCTCCTATTCTTTTACATTCTATGGAATTCAATGCGCAGGAATCATAAACTTCCTCCAGGTCCAACTCCTCTTCCACTGATTGGGAACCTGCTCCAGATTGAGAGAGGACAGCTGGTGAATTCATTTGTGAAGGTTGGAATCTCAGAAATTTTCAAAATTAAATCGATTAAAGAGACATATTGATAATGAGATGAAAGCAACAGGTTAATTAAGGTGACTAACATGTTAAAGGGATCTAATGACAGTGAGGTGATTAATGGGTTAAAGGGATCTAATGACAGTGAGGTGATTAATGGGTTAAAGGGATCTAATGACAGTGAGGTGATTAATGGGTTAAAGGGATCTAATGACAGTGAGGTGATTAATGGGTTAAAGGGATCTAATGACAGTGAGGTGATTAATGGGTTAAAGGGATCTAAGGACAGTGAGGTATTAATGGGTTAAAGGGATCTAATGACAGTGAGGTGATTGATATGTTAAAGGGATCTAATGACAGTGAGGTGATTAATGGGTTAAAGGGATCTAATGACAGTGAGGTGATTAATGGGTTAAAGGGATCTAATGACAGTGAGGTGATTAATGGGTAAGGCTAGGGACAGATGAGCGCATTTTCTGCGGCCACCGTCAAAATGTACGTCGATGCGTGCGCACGCATTTTTTCACGGAATACGCTTAAGTGGTCAGACGATGCGCAATTCTGGACGTATTTCATGACGATGGGGTGAAAAGAAGTCTAGGGAAATCCGGCTGTTTGAACGTTATGTTGGCCGCACACTAGCAGCGTCTGACATCTCCTAATCACGCACACACGCTGCTATGCGGCCGCAGCGCACTCTGTACGTCAGTACCAGCGGTTTAACGTTCTCGAAAAAAATGCGTTCATTTTCCACTTGCGTTGCGCGGCCGGACTTTTGTGCGACCGTACTTCGTATATTGGCGTCATTGCCCGGCATCTGCTTCTAGTGCGGCCGTGATTATGTGCGCCAGAACGCGCGTTCGCACTGCCTCAGTCTGACCCTAGCCTTAAAGGGATCTAATGACAGTGAGGTGATTAATGGGTTAAAGGAATCTAATGACAGTGAGGTGATTAATGGGTTAAAGGGATCTAAGGACAGTGAGGTATTAATGGGTTAAAGGGATCTAATGACAGTGAGGTGATTGATATGTTAAAGGGATCTAATGACAGTGAGGTGATTAATGGGTTAAAGGGATCTAATGACAGTGAGGTGATTAATGGGTTAAAGGGATCTAATAATGACAGCGAGGTGATTAATGGGTTAAAGGGATAATATGACAGTGAGGTGATTGATATGTTAAAGGGATCTAATGACAGTGAGGTGATTAATGGGTTAAGGCTAGGGTCAAACGAACGCATTATTCGCAGCGACAGTCAAAAAGTGCGTCCGAACGCATTGACGTATTTTTTCACGGAATGCGCTAAAACGGTCAGACGACGCGCATTTTCGTGCGTGATTTTTTTATGGATTGTCAATAAAACACTTTTTGCGTCTGGACGTTATGTTGGCTGGACATTAGCAGCGTCTGACATCTCCTAATCACGCACACACGCCGCTATGCCGCCGCCGCAGCGCACTCTGTACGTCAGTACTAGCGGTTCTGCGTTCTCGAAAAAATGAGTTCAAATTCCACTTGCGTTGCGCAGCCAGACTTTCGTGCGGCCGGACTTCGTATATTGGCCGTCATTGCCCGTCATTTGCTGCTAGTGCGGCCGTGATTAAGTGCGCCAGAACGCACGTTAAAAATGCGTTAGTCTGACCCCAGCCTAAAGGGATCTAATGACAGTGAGGTGATTAATGGGTTAAACTGATCTAATGACAACAAAGGGTGTACAGCGTTCAAGGGCTCCAATGGCATCGAGGTGAGTAGTTTTAAAGTAGTTATCTGAAACTGTTATCGCTCTTTATGTTTCAGGTTTTAAATAATGTAAATATTCGGTGTTTCCGTCTCTCAGTTCTCAAAGCAATACGGCTCCATTTACACGTTATATTTTGGGACAAAACCTGTGATTTGTCTGAGCGGGTATGAAACGGTTAAAGAAGCCCTCATCGATAAAGCGGAGGAGTTTGGAGGACGAGGAAGGCTACCGACACTGGAGAAGGTTACAAAGGACTATGGTGAGAAAATCTCTCCTTTTCACACCTGGTTAGTAATGAGCCGAACACCCCCGTGTTCGGTTCATATTCGAACTCGAACAATCTCAAAAGTTTGAGTTCGAACGTGAACACGAACCGAACTCAATGCAAGTCATCGGGACTCAAAAGTTAGATTTTTAGAGTGCCCTCCAAGAGGGCATATATGCTAGATATTTGCCATAAAAGGTGTATGGGGGTCCGGGTAATGCCCTGGGGGACAGGAAACAAGGACAAAAAGTTTTAAAAAAAGTTTTTAAAGGAACAGTGAGTTTTCCATGAAATAAAGGTTAAAAATAAAAATGAAAAATTCCTTCAAATATTGTGCCTAGGAGGTCCCCCATAACCTGCCCGTGAAGTGGCAGATTTCTAGGATGTATAGAAACATTTAAAAACAAAAAAATGAAGTTTCAAATGACGGTAAATGGTTTTCCTTTAATCTATTCATAAACAACTGCTTGGGGCGGCTGCCTGTATGAAAAGAGGAGACGTTTTAGGACAAGCAGAACAAGTTTAGTGATTTTTTTGGGCTAAATTATGGTGAAACCTATGCAGGCTTTGGATGAAAGTAACAATAGGTGCTTTAAAATTGGGCCTTCAGTGTCGGCAACAGTGCTGTCACACCGTAACCCCTCTGTGGTATTGCGGAAGAGTACAGGGTTGGACCCTGCAGTCCAATATTAAAATGATATGAATCTGGTACAGGCGTCAGTGCACCCAAATATTTTGCCTTTGGGGGCAGCAAGTGCCTTCACACCGTAACCCCTCTGAGGTATTGTGGAAGAGTGCAGTGGTGGAGGTTTTGGTAATGCAGAAGAGATCCCCGATCTATTCAGTTACATCAGCAGCTATAACAAAACCGGGTCAGCAATGTTTAGGCACTTGTACTGCGCTACTGTATATGGTGAGAATTGGCGCACACCAGTAGCAACAGGAAGCAAACAGAACAGGCAGGGAATATACAGAGAGTAGTCAAATGGCAGGCAAAGTCGGCAACAGATCGGGTCCTCAGAACAAGCAGGGTCAGTAACAAGTATACAAACTGATACGGTAAGCTAGCGATGCGGGAATAAAGGCTGAGACACACTGAGCGTGTAGCGATGCAGAGCGTAGCGAAGCGAAGAGAAGCAAACATTTTGCAGGCTTGACTTCACTCCGCTCTGCCTCGCAGCGTGTCTACACTGCATTACGTTTGCTTCTCACCGCACTGGACAGGAATCCACTAACTAAATTAAAATGTACACACAAAACCGTTTTATTTTAACAAAGCACATGTTATATAGGCAAAAAAAGTTTCTACTGATTAAAATATATCAAAAATTACTGTTAATTTTATAAGAATAGTATAAAAATATAAAAAAAGATAACCCCATATCATATATATTATAGGGACACAGAGCGCTGTGTATAGAGTAGGGATGCATTGATACCACACACAGACATATACGTATATATCAACACGCAGACCTATATATACGTACATATCAACACGCAGATATATATATATGCACCCACCCACAGACCTCAGACCATATATACACATACGCACATGGAGGGGTGGCATGTGGACAATCTCAACTAAATGTGCCCCCCCCATTTGGCTGTTCCCTCCAGAAGAAATGTTGAACCCGACAGAGCAGAGAATATATATATTATTCTCTGCTCTATTGGGTTCAACATTTCTTCTGGAGGGACCAGCCAAATGAGGGGGGGCAATTAGTTGCCAAAATGTGTGTGTAATACAAGTCTGGATATATATATTTATAAGAATATAGATATATATCATATATATATCATATATATATATAATATATATATATACAGTATATCATACCTGCCGTTACCTTCCCCTATAAATCTGCTAAAAATATACAAACACAAAAAAACAAACCACTGCCTGAGACCCCGCGCAGCCACATGCCACCCCCCTCTACCTGGCTGAATGTATCTAATATATATAATTAAATACATTCAGCAAGGTAGAAAGAAAATAAAAAGTTTTATTTTATGTTCCCGGGGACATTTAAAAATGTCCTCTGATTTTATTTTTTTTAGAAATGTGTCGCCTTACCTTAGCCTGGTGGTTAGTGGGGGCTCCCTTAATCCTGGCTGTGGGGGGGGTCTGCCGTGGCCACAGGAGCAGTGGCTCCCTCCCTGCGCCGCCTGTCTCTGTCACATGGACCCAGGCGGCTAGCCCGCACAGTCGCAGCTCTGTCATCTGGCGGCTACATGCTCCTTAAGGGGATTCTTGGGAGGCCTCGGCATGCTGCCCTCTACAGTGCCTGATTAGAGGGCAGAGTCTGCCTGATGTTTTAGTAACAAGAATGTTTATCCCATAGGCTTCAATGTTAAAAATATTCCCGTTTTAATTCAATATCTAATAAACCATTGCTTATAATATTCTACATTAAAGAGTCTCTTTATTTCCCGATTTTTTTGTATTTTTTAAGCATTTTTTTATACTTTCTTTTTTAAAAAAAAAATAAAACTTTTGGCGAACGTCCCAAAAAGTTCAAAGTTCGCAAACTTTTGAACGGCCAATGTTCAAATCGAACTCCCAACCGATCAAACTGAACAGCTCATCCCTACTCCTGGATATGTTTCATAACATTTTACCTCCAGTACAGTAAATATTTTCAGTTGTGCAATTGATGAAAAGTTCCCGCTCCCGGGCATGTCTGACCTTGCGCACCCATGAGAGGTAAGGATAATAATCTTAACCTTTTCACTACTAAGTGTTCTTTGTTAAAAAAAATCATAATATTTCTTTGAAACCTGGAATACAAATTTAAAAATTAAATACACGGTAAAAAGAAACACCTTGTAATAATAGTAACAATATAGTTCACAGATCAAAATAGTGTCAGTTTTTCTTTTTTTTATGTATTTGTTTACCTTTAACAGAAATCTCCCTGGGAAGAAAAGTTGTAAAACTCTAGATTTTGTCACTTATGTGACACAAAGGTCTGCATTATCAGGATACAGGCAGAAATGACCTTTGTGTCAGTAAATGTACTGCAGACAGATAATAAAATGGTGAGATCTCCTGCTTACACTGGGTTTGTATTATCAGCATACAGGCAGATGCAGTAAATGTGCTGCAGACAGATAATAAAATGGTTAGATCTCATGCTTACATGGGGTCTGCATTATCAGCATACAGGCAGATGCAGTACATGTGCTGCAGACGGATTATAAAATGGTGATATCTCCTGCTTACATGGGGTCTGCATTATCAGCATACAGGCAGATGCAGTAAATGTGCTGCAGACAGATAATAAAATGGTGAGATCTCCTGCTTATGGGGGTTTGTAGTAGTCAGAATGAGATTATTAGCAATGCAATATCTGTATGTGCTGCATAATGCCTGTGTATGGCAGTTACAGCAACACCTTGTATCTGTATGTGCTGCATAATGCCTGTGTATGGCAGTTACAGCAACACCTTGTATCTGTATGTGCCGCATAATGTCTGTGTATGACAATTACAGCAACACCTTGTATCTGTATGTGCCACATAATGCCTGTGTATGGCAATTACATTACAGCAACACCTTGTATCTGTATGTGCTGCAGAATGCCTGTGTATGGCAATTACAGCAACACCTTGTATCTGTATGTGCTGCATAATGCCTGTGTATGGCAATTACAGCAACACCTTGTATCTGTAAGTGCTGCATAATGCCTGTGTATGGCAACTACAGAAACACCTTGTATCTGTACTGTACAGAGATTTACACTCAATATAACCTCCTGAATCTTATCCCTGTACTCCAGCCACTGACCCCACAGCTCTCCCTGTATTCTGCCAAATCCTTGGCTGCTGGAATGCTGCAGTAAAGTTTGTCGATATTTTTGTTGTATTGACAATGGTGGCTGCTCCTTAGATCTTCATGTGTGACAGGAGTGAGATCTCACAGTGATTTGTTTTTTCACAGTGGATACACTGATCCTGCTATAAAGATATGCAAAATGGGTTTCATATGCTAGTTATCACCGTTTAATATATTACAGTGCAAAATCAAGATAAATCATTTTTGGAAAGAGTGAAAGGGTTAAATTGATATTTTAAATAGATTTTATGACAAAATAAAGGAGCTAGAAATGTTTTTAAACTGGAAAGAAAGGAAACTTTATTTCCATAACCTAGTATTTAAAATACCTTTTTTTATTTCTTTTTACATTTGTGATAAAAAACTGTATCCAGGCGAAAAAAACAAAAGCAAACAAAACTTGCAGCGATGCTAGTCATTGGTCGACTTGAAATAGCATGCGTAGCTGTAATAATTATGAGGATCCACAGGAATTACCAAAACTCATGAACAATTTAATTTACCACTCATTTAGAATTCTGCCACCGTTAATTGTTAGAACATAATTACTTAAATGAATCATCCTTTCTCAGTCACCTTCCGGCTCCCAGATCCTCAATTTGTCCACTCTGTAACCAGCAAGAAGTAACAAGGTATCCTGCCTTCAACATCTCGCCCACTGCAACACTCTGCGGTGCTACCTCTGCTCTTATATTACAGATATTGTTTATGTCTTCATTTATTGTTTTCAGGCTGAGTAACTCTCTTTTAAGCTTCTCTCTCTGGCTCTCACCCTCTATTTTTCCAGTCCCCTCCTCTAATGCTGTAAACCTACCAATACACCCAGCCCACTCGTGATAAATTTCACTAACTCAAGTGTCTCAGTCTCCTCTGGCTCCTGCAGCAGCAGCAGGGACACAGCTCTGGATTCGGACTCATCGAGTCCGATACCGGAGCTGTTAAAGGGCGACGCAGCTGCTGTCGGGGGCCCGGGAACCCCCCTGGGCCCCGGCGGCCCGGGCCCCCACCGGGCCCGGGCCCCTTACGGCAGCATGGGGCTTAATGCCCTGATGGCGGCCCTGTTGAACAGCAACAACAACTGAACACCTTTAGTGAGTGAAATATAAACAGTCCCAAGTGGACCTTTAAATCCAATGGAAAATTACACCCTGGTGCCCCTCCCCATCCTCAAGTGAATCAGACATGTCAGACACGAAACAATAAGGTGCCCAGGAATCACAGCCTGAGCATCAGACTGTCTGGATACATTAGATAACAGAGGAGAAGTTACATAAGTAGAGAATCGCCTGATAATAACAAAATCTGTCAAAGTAAACACATTCCTGAAAGGGGATGCTGGAAAAGGCTAAACTAAGCCACCCAGTATGCCCATCAGCAGATAACAACAGATACATGTAGACCATAACGAGAGACAGACAATAACATTATTTATACATAACATAGATTACACAAAAGCCTGCACTCTACAGGCACAGGGTGACTTCAACATAGGAGAGAGCAGAGATATAAAATAGAACATGAGGCCTGCACCCCCCCAAATATATCTCTAGGCCCATGTACCCCAAGTTAAAGTGACACACGTCACAGTGAATGACCCTTTATGTCTCATATTTTTGCTTCCCCATTGTACAGCGCTGTGGAATCCGTTGGTGCTATGTAAATGCTATAACTGTAGACAAACAGATTTAGTTGTGATGATTCAGCAAACTTTCTCAATTGACTGTATTCCAAAGTAGACAAACTTGTGCTTCACGATGAAATGTCTCGTGTGTCTCCTCTCAGGGATCGCTTTAAGTAACGGGGAGCGATGGAAGCAGATACGAAACTTCACCTTAAGGAACCTGAGAGAACTGGGATTCGGCAAGAAAAGCTTTGAGGAGAAAATCCAGGAAGAAGCTAAATATGTCGTGGAGGAACTAAAGAAACTCAAAGGTTTGCATGAATTTGTTTAACCCTTTCGCTTCTAAACATGTGCTTATATGAATTTCCAATAAAAGATAATTAAAAATAACAAATAAAACCCATCCTGCATCTAAATTATTTAAGGCAAGATTATGGGGCCCCTCTGTAGGATTTTCCTTGGTCCCGAGACCCTTCATAATGCTGTGGCCTTTCCTTTGTTCTCATCTCCGGTCTGCTCCGTCATAACCTACAAGCCCTTGGGGAGTCCAAATTCACATGAACACCAGGAAAGTTGGAAGCAGCATTCCACGTTTTAATTGTTATTTTGATTGTATATAAATAACATCATACTCATAAATAGTTAACCAACGCAAAAGCATAATGACAGTATATAACCATACATGGAGGGACTTTGAAAAATTACACTCTTAACACTCTCTCTCCCGACACCGGGGGCAAAGCCAAAAAACTATGTTGCAACTCACTTGGCAGTATCTTCTCATGTTGCACTGTGTACTCATTCAGTGACCTTGTATTAAACAGCCAACATGAAAAAACAGGAGTACCTAGATCAATTGTTTTTCAGTTAACCCTTTCAGGTGGAAACAAAATTTTCTGTGGGACCTCCCTCCTGTTCCCCTGTATTACTGTAAATAAGCTACAAGGAGCAGCACCCCTCACTGCAACAAAATGTCCTGCAGCATTCCAGCAGCCAGGTATTTGTCAGAATACATGGAGAGCTGTGGGGTCAGTCGCTGCTGTACAGGGATATGATTCAGGGTGTTATAATGAGTGTAAATTGTTGTACAGTACAGGTACAAGGTGTTGCTGTAATTGTCATACACAGGCATTATGCAGCACATACAGATACAAGGTGTTGCTGTAATTGCCATACACAGGCATTATGCAGCACATACAGATACAAGGTGTTGCTGTAATTGCCATACACAGGCATTATGCAGCACATACAGATACAAGGTGTTGCTGTAATTGCCATACACAGGCATTATGCAGCACATACAGATACATGGTGTTGCTGTAATTGCCACACACAGGCATTATGCAGCACATACAGATACAAGGTGTTGCTGTAATTGTCATACACAGACATTATGCAGCACATACAGATACAAGGTGTTGCTGTAATTGCCATACACAGGCATTATGTAGCACATACAGATACAAGGTGTTGCTGTAATTGCCATACACAGGCATTATGCAGCACATACAGGTACAAGGTGGTGCTGTAATTGCCACACACAGGCATTATGCAGCACATACAGATACAAGGTGTTGCTGTAATTGTCATACACAGACATTATGCAGCACATACAGATACAAGGTGTTGCTGTAATTGCCATACACAGGCATTATGCAGCACATACAGATACAAGGTGTTGCTGTAATTGCCATACACAGACATTATGCAGCACATACAGATACAAGGTGTTGCTGTAATTGCCATACACAGGCATTATGTAGCACATACAGATACAAGGTGTTGCTGTAATTGCCACACACAGGCATTATGCAGCACATACAGATACAAGGTGTTACTGTAATTGCCATACACAGGCATTATGCGGCACATACAGATACAAGGTGTTGCTGTAATTGCCATACACAGGCATTATGCGGCACATACAGGTACAAGGTGTTGCTGTAATTGCCATACACAGGCATTATGTAGCACATACAGATACAAGGTGTTGCTGTAATTGCCATACACAGGCATTATGCAGCACATACATGTCACGGGATGGCCCAGCACCCTCAGCCAGGGGCGGTGCACACGGACATTAGTTTTGGCCAGGGACAGTTAGGTGCGGTGGCACGCACGGAGTTTTTAAGTACTTTTTATTAGATGTGGTTATGTGTGGTGTGATACAGTGTTCCCCGTTGATTGTGCAATGTGTTCCCTTTGTCTGCCTTGCCGCCGCCATTTTCCGATCACCTTGTGGCGCAGTTCAGATTCTTCGATTCGTAAAATGGCCGATTCGAACCATCCGGTTCGAATCGTAAAATGGCCGATTCGGACCATCCGGTCCGAATCGGCGACTCCCCGATCTGCAATGGCCAATGGGTCCTGGGAGGGCGGGCAGGGATTCCCATTGTATTGTAATTTGTGGAAAGTTGATAAATGCTTGTGCTGTAAATAATAAAGCCAGAATTAGCAGTGCATCCAGCCTCGACTGATGTGTTATTTCTCCGCCGTGCTTCATCTTCTGAGAATCCCTCGCGGTCTCAGGGTACGGTGTTCCAGACGATCCGAACCGAACCGAGCGCTCTGTGCCTGTATCGAGCATCAGGGCAGTGGCGCAGCGTATGAGGTTCGGTTCCCAGAATAACTGACGGAGATCCGATCCGAAGGGCGCGGCCGTGTACCGCGCTTCGGTATTGCGAGAGATTGCGGTAAGATCCGAATCCTTTGCCGATCCCACCAGATCCGAAGCTTCCTCCATCCCCGATCCGAAAAGTCCTCCACTTGAGATACGAAGGTTTTTCCCGCACCGAGATCGGAAACGTTTCCCGCATAAGATCCGAAACGTTTCCCACATAAGATCCGAAGATTCCTCCGCGGTTGGCAGATCCGATCTCCACAGACGTCCCACACCCACAAGGTCAGTGAACCAGCTGCTCGGGACGCTGAGTGCCGTAGGGCTCAGTGGTCGGGCTGGTTCTAGGCAGGGGTCCCCTCCACCGCCCGCTAACCCTTCCCCAGGGTCACGCCAGGTCGCACGAGACGCCGAGTGCGCGTCACTCGGTAGTCGGGCCAGCGGTAAGCGACGGGGCCACGCAGATAGAGCACACCCGCAGGCGGAACAACATCCCATTCCGTCATAATACAGATACATGGTGTTGCTGTAATTGCCACACACAGGCATTATGCAGCACATACAGATACAAGGTGTCGCTGTAATTGTCATACACAGACATTATGCAGCACATACAGATACAAGGTGTTGCTGTAATTGCCATACACAGGCATTATGTAGCACATACAGATACAAGGTGTTGCTGTAATTGCCACACACAGGCATTATGCAGCACATACAGATACATGGTGTTGCTGTAATTGCCACACACAGGCATTATGCAGCACATACAGATACAAGGTGTTGCTGTAATTGCCATACACAGACATTATGCAGCACATACAGATACAAGGTGTTGCTGTAATTGCCATACACAGGCATTATGCAGCACATACAGATACAAGGTGTTGCTGTAATTGCCATACACAGGCATTATGCAGCACATACAGATACAAGGTGTTGCTGTAATTGCCATACACAGGCATTATGTAGCACATACAGATACAAGGTGTTGCTGTAATTTCCACACACAGGCATTATGCAGCACATACAGATACAAGGTGTTGCTGTAATTGTCATACACAGACATTATGCAGCACATACAGATACAAGGTGTTGCTGTAATTGCCATACACAGGCATTATGTAGCACATACAGATACAAGGTGTTGCTGTAATTGCCACACACAGGCATTATGCAGCACATACAGATACATGGTGTTGCTGTAATTGCCACACACAGGCATTATGCAGCACATACAGATACAAGGTGTTGCTGTAATTGTCATACACAGACATTATGCAGCACATACAGATACAAGGTGTTGCTGTAATTGCCATACACAGGCATTATGCAGCACATACAGGTACAAGGTGTTGCTGTAATTGCCATACACAGGCATTATGCAGCACATACAGATACAAGGTGTTGCTGTAATTGCCATACACAGGGATTATGTAGCACATACAGATACAAGGTGTTGCTGTAATTGCCATACACAGGCATTATGCAGCACATACAGATACAAGGTGTTGCTGTAATTGCCATACAAAGGCATTATGCAGCACATACAGGTACAAGGTGTTGCTGTAATTGCCATACACAGGCATTATGCAGCACATACAGATATTGCATTGCTAATAATCTAATTATGATCACTACAAACCCCCATTTGCAGGAGATCTCACCATTTTATCATCTGTCTGCAGCGCATTTACTGCATCTGCCTGTATGCTGATAATGCAGATCCTGTGTAAGCAGGGGATCTCACCATTTTATTATCTGTCTGCAGCACATTTACTGACACTAAGGCCATTTCTGCCTGTATGCTGATAATGCAGACCTGTGTGACATTGTGCCAGATAAGAGACTCTATCTAGAGTTTACAGCCTTTTATTCTAGTGAGATTTCTGTAAAGGACAAACCAATGCTTGAAAAACTAAAAATGAGCAAATTTACATTTTATTTTTTGTAAATTAATCACAGAATAACAACTGAGATATAAAAATGGTATTTTATAGCAGTTTTAAGTGTTAGCTAACCTTTACATATTTGGAAAAAAAGATTGTGAGAATATTCCAATGGAATTTCCGAGTAACAAAAAGATTTTAAACAATGACATTTACATATGAATATAATCAGTTATTCTGGGATTATCCGGCAATCGATGGACAGACGGGAGGTTTTTAAAATTGTAAGCCTTCCCTTTTTTTTGGAGTTATCTCTCTATAAATTGATCTCTTTGCTGCAGGAAAACCCTCGGATGTAACAAAGCTGATCATGGACGCAGTTTCCAATGTTCTTTTTTCCATCGTATTTGGAAGTCGTTATGAGTACAAGGACGAGACATTTGTGGAGCTCCTGGGTATTGCGGAGGAAACATACCGTCTTATGAGCTGTCCATGGGGGCAGGTAAATGGATTTTACTTTAACCCTTTTAAAACCAATGATTTTTCAGAAGACCACGGTCAGGAACCAGTGTTTTTTTTTTCTCTGTAAAATAAATTTTAATGAGTTATACATTAAGAAATATTTGGGAATATTCCCAGTGTATTCCTTACTGTAACAACCTATTTGGAAGGGAGATGTCACCATCTACTGGCCAAGAGGAGTTACTGCAGTTGTGGTCTCCATGCAGGATCAGCTGGGGAGATGTCACTCAGACACATTCCCAACTGTTTTTAAAAAGTATTAACACACAGGGCATCATGCCTATAGCGCTTAAACTTTAAAGGAAGGTTCTGGAGCCCAAATGCAAATTTGTTTTTATGTGCACTAAAATAAGTTCCTTTGCATTGTTTCTGTGGAACACCATATCATTGATTCTTGAATTCGGGGCACCAGGAGGGTCCCAGCAGGTTGAGTCAACCTTGGTAGTGAAGGGATTAAAAATTCAATATCAGTAAATAAAAAAATACAATCAATTTTATTTATTTTTGGTGGGGTGGGGTATTCAATAATAAAATTTATAGAACACCCAGGTCATATTATGTTAAATAATGAGGAAAGTTACATTGATGATCTTTCGGTTTCTGTACTTTTCCACCCAAGACAAGAGCAGGAGGTGGGGTACGTAGAGGGGGACCTCTCTATCACTAAAAGCCAAAAGTGAACAAATATAAATACAAGGGAAGATATAATAGCCTTATAGCGCCACCTAGAGATCAGTCCACAGGATAGAAAATTGTTTGAAATTTCAATGCATTGCTCTTGGTGATTCCCTTTTGCCAAAAATATGGTGAATTCACTATCTAGCGAATGGTTACCACATTTTCCTGAAAGTGGAGTCGCCAAAGCAGTTATCGGACGTCGGTGAAAGCCGCCTAACTGCGCCGAATTGGCATCAGTGCATTCCAACGAACGGGGGGGGGGGACGTACGTCTCCTATTCTCCTAATAGGTGTTTAAACCAAGAAGAATGTATTAAAATGTGTCTAAATAATAAAAAAGTCCATTAAAAAATAATTAAAAGGTCTGTTACAGAATTTAAAAAAAACACCTTTTAAAAAATTGGGAAACAAAAATTTTGTCATTTTTTTTTTTTTTTACGAAAATGTCCTATTAAAAAAAAAAGGAAGAAAATAAAAAGGCTTTTTGCTAAAAATAAAAAGGATAAACAGTCTTTTAAATAAAAAAAATAAGAAAGATATTCTATTTATTACATTGAAACCTGTGGGATTCTCCTGTTTAAACCTGCCGAACTGAAACACTGAAAATCAGGACATTTCGACGACATTTCAGTGCAATTCTGTGTTTTGTGAATAGAAGACAAGACAGATGCTCAGGCTGTGATTCCGTGACACCCTATTGTTTCATCTCTAGACATACATATCTTGTTCACTTGAGGATGGGGGGGTGCCAGGGTGTAATTTTCTTTTGGTCTCGGTCGACCTGGGACTGTATATATTTAACTGAATAAAGGTGTTCAGTGGTAGCTGTTCAAAACTTCCAGATCTACGTGTTGTTTTGTTTCTGGGGGATGCTAGCAAGGCTCTTTGCATGTACTCATCCTTAGGCTTTGTCTAAGGACTGGAGAAAGGCGTGAAAGTCAGCTGGTGAGAGAATGGGTGGTCCTGCAAGGAAGCAGCATCAACAGATGTGACCTATTTGGGGTATGGAGATCTGATACAGATCACATTCAATCAAGGAATTTCATATTCACTAAGATGAATTTAGAAAACAATATTTTTGCAGATTTTTCTACATAATAAAATTTTTGTTTATGAAAACGTTGAAAGTAGCAGAATATCCCTCACAGCAATGTATCTATTCCTTTTGTCCCCCAGCTTCACACCATCTTCCCTCAAATCATGGACTACATTCCGGGTCCTCACCATAAAATCTCCTCTGTATGCAAAAAACTGATATCATTTATTAATGAGAGAGTGAGGGTCAGTCAGGAGACCCTGGAGCCGGCGTCACCCAGACACTTCATAGATTCGTTCCTAATCAAAATGGAAAAGGTACGGACTTTTTTGTGGTTTTGACAAGTCATACGAAAGTTGAGGAGGTTGTGTTACATTGTCTCTGTAATATCTCTATCTATATATCTGTCGAGGGGTGGGCTGTCAACTCATGGGGTCCAAGCAATAGGAGATCATAGATTTCCCTTGGGACCTACCCCAACAAATTTAACCCACGCATATAACTGCACTCAAACAATTGAACAAAAGAAAACTCACTAGTACAAAGTTGTATTCAGGACTATTTTGCGCCCTAGGTAAGACCAGCTACTTGCACCCCCGAAAAAATTTCAGCTGTTGAAATGCGGGGGGGGGGAGAACACACACACTGTGCGCGGGGGGAAGACACACTGTGCACTGACACACACACACTGTGGATGGGAACGACACACACTGAGCAGTATTACAAAGCTGTTGCTAACTTAACCAGAGCTGTTGTAAACTGAAAACCTCCATAGGCTATAATGGCTCTGGGAAGTTTAAAACAGCTCTGGTTAAGTTAGCACCAACTATGTAATATGGCCCACAATGTGCACGGGGCTGCACACAAGCTAATATATATATTCATGATGAGCTGTGCTTTTCTAGCGTTATCTTATTTAAAATCCCCCCCCAACCAGTTTTGCCTTGAAATTGAGGTTGGTAGTGCAGGGGCAGTCTGAGAAGGTGGCAGATAGCAAATAGCAATTACTTATAGAGAACAGCAATGCTGAGTATGTTTCCTACTTTTTCTATCTATCTGCTGTGAACCCACATATTTCTCAAACTTTTCCTTTTTTGTCAGTGAACAAGTAAAGCTGATTCTCTATGAAGCTATCAACAGCCACCTCTCGATGTGGACAAGTCTAGCCCTCCCAAGTATTTTCCAATTACCTGCCAGAAATTTTCCGAGAGTAGACAAATGATTTCTATACTTTCCTATACCTGGTGAACCCTCAAAGGCTCACTTTCTTCATTTATTTTGCTTTTTAAATAACTAGCAACATAGGAATTGTATACAGAACCCTGGGGTAAAATGGGCTTTCACTTGCAATCCTTCTAACGGGATCAGGGACATATAGAAATAAGAGACCCTTCAATACAATAGGGTTCTCTTAAGTGAATGCACTAATAAATACAGGTCCGTTAGTATCTCAGTGTCTTTAGGCAATTTTGATATATGTGTTTGTTTTTACTAATTAGCAAGCTCACCCAGAGCTTGAGTTTTACTGTTTCTTGTTCTCTGAGACCTGGACCTAGTGGTCCAGAATACAAACGTCTATCTGGCTCAATAAAAGTTATGTTTTAACACTGTATTCCCTACCATTGACTTGGTTAAGAATAAATACCCACATTTTATTTTTGTCCTCACCAGTTTTGCCTTGAAATAGAGGTTGGTAATGCAGGGGCAGTTTAAGAAGGTGGCAAATAGCAATTACTTCCAGAGAACAGCAATGTTTTCTATCTGCTGTGAACCCACGAAGGCTCATATTTCTCAAGCTTTATTTTTTCAGTCCGTGAACCAGTATAGCTGATTCTCTATTAAGCCATAAACAGCCACCTCTAAATGTGGACAAGTCTAACCCTAACAAGTATTTTTTTAATTACCTGCCAGTAATCTTTCTAAAGTAGGCAGGCAACAAATGGTTTCTACACTTTTCTACACCTGGTGAATCCTAGAAGGTTTGATTCGTCAATAACTAGTAATATAGGAAATGTATATAGAACCCTTGGGTAAAATGGGCTTTCACTTGCAATCCTAAATACATCATTATTTACACCACCCGCTAACAGGGGATTAGGGACATTTAGCAATAAGAGAACCTCTAATACAATAGGGTTCTCTTAAGTGAATGCACTAATAAAAACAGGTCCGTTAGTATCTCCGTATCTTTAGGCAATCCTGACATACGTGTCTGTTTTCATCTCTTTGCAAGCTCACACAGAGCTTTATATTTACTGTTTCTTGTCCTCTGAGGCCCCCTAGTGGTCCATAATACAAACGTCTATCTGGTTTAATAAAAGTTATGTTTTAATAGTGTATCCTCTACCATTTGCTTATATCTTTTTGGGTTACCCCTGCATCTTTTGAGTGATACTTAGTGACATTTAGTAGTAGTTTGATGGACTGCCATTTATGTGTTCTTTGTTAACATTATAGGCAAGTGCCAGACTTGTATTTCTGAGCCTAAAACAGAGCACGACAGCAATAAAACTCACAGTAAAGAGCGATGTGAATGAATTTATAACAGAGCTCTACAGCAATAACAATTCCTGGAGTAAGGAGGGGTTATAGGGAGGTTATATGGAGTAATATGAGGAGTTATAGGAAGGTTATATGGAATAATAGGAGGGGTTTTATGGAGTAATAGCAGGTGCTATAGGGAGGTTATATGGAATAATAGAAGGTGCTATAGGGAGGTTATCTGGAATAATGGGAGGGTTTATAGGGAGGTTATATGGAGTAATAGGAGGGTTTATAGGGAGTAATAGGAGGGGTTATTGGGAGGTTATATGGTGTAATAGGAGGGGTTATATGGAGTAATAGGAGGGTTTATTGGGAGATTATATAGAGTAAAAGGAGTGGTTATATGGAGTAATAGGAGGGGTTATAGGGAGGTTATATGGAGTAATAGGAGGGGTTATAGGTAGGTTATATGGATTAATAGCAGGGGTTATAGGGAGGTTATATGGAATAATAGGAGGGGTCATAGGGAGGTTATATGGAGTAATAGGAGGAGTTATATGGAGTAATAGGAGGGTTTATAGGGAGTAATAGGAGGGGTTATTGGGAGGTTATATGGAGTAAATGGAGTGGTTATAGGGGGTTATATGGAGTAATAGGAGGGGTTATAGGGAGTAATGGGAGGGGTTATAGGGAGTTTATATGGAGTAGTAGAAAGGGTTATAGGGAGGTTATATGGAGTAATAGCAGGTGCTATAGGGAGGTTATATGGAATAATAGGAGGGGTCATAGGGAGGTTAAATTGAGTAATAGGAGGGGTTATATGGAGTAATAGGAGGGTTTATAGGGAGTAATAGGAGGGGTTATTGTGAGGTTATATTGAATTAGAGCCCTGATTGGGCAAAGTCCAGGTCAGGTGCAGGACTTTGCCCAATCAGATCATTCAGCATAAAGACGTGGGACAGAGAGGAGCCGCGGCAAGACGGATCGGAGGAGCTGACGGACCGGGGAACAGGAGGCCAGGACAGCTGCAAGACAGGTGAGTTCTGCGGCTGGGGGCCGTAGCCACAGGTCTCCTAAATGTTCCGGCAGCTCCCGGTACATTTAGGAGAACTGTGAACACATTTTGCGTGTTCGGCCCCCATTGATTAACATTGTGTTCGAGTTTGTATTCGAACATTTCATCCGTTCGGCTGTTCGGATACGAAACGAACACAGGGGTGTTCAGCTCATCACTAATAGGGAGGTTACATGGAGTAATAGGAGGGGTTTTAGGGAGGTTATATGGAGTAATAAGATGGGTTTTAGGGAGGTTATATGGAACAAAAGGAGGGGTTATAGGGAGGTTATATGAAGTAATAGGAGGGGTTATAGGGAGGTTATATGGAGTAAAAAGAGGTGTTATAGCAGTAATATCATTGTTACCTCTTACCAAATACACAGTTTAATTCCACTGTGTATTGAATATTTGGCCAGTCTTTTGTATATTAAGCTAAAATTGCTTATTGGACTTTTATTATTGCGTCAACAACACATTTAAAGATTTCATTATTAAGGGCATGAGATCCCTCTGCTTCCTTATAATATGTCTGTGCATGATAAAAAATAAGGAGAGAGAATTGGTTGGTGACATCATATATCTCTTAGTGGGGAAGACTGAGCATGTGCAAAGTGCCTTCTGACAGGTCATATTTAAAAATATGTCCACAAATTGTATCACAGTCAGTGTCTACTGTTGCTTCTTTATATAAGTCATGGACGATGAATCAATTCCAGCTGTAATCACAAAGAATTTTCTTTTTCAGCCCCCCTCCCCCCCCATGGACGAGTCTCACTGCATTATAGGGTAAATTTTAAAGAAACAAAATCATGAAATTGAGGTCCATATGTATTAAGGTGTGATACTGTAGAAATCGGAAGAGTCAGTGTAAGGAGCTCAGACATATATTCCACATTCAGTTATATTGAACCTCAGTGTATGTTCAAACTTGGATTAATTCGTATTAATACACGTCTGAATGAGCCGCCATGTTGTAATTATTTCAGCTTAATTTTCTCTTTTCCGCAGGAGAAAGATAATCCGAACTCCGAGTTTAATGAGAAGAATCTTGAAGCAACAATTCATGACCTATTTTTAACGGGGACAGACACAGTTACCAGCACGCTCAGTCACACATTCCTCCTCATCCTCTATCACCCCGAGGTGCAGGGTCAGTACCGTGTGGTCAGTACCATGTGGTCAGTAACGTGTGGTCAGTAACATGTGGTCAGTAACGTGTGGTCAGTAACGTGTGGTCAGTAACGTGTGGTCACTCAGTACTGTGTCTGACGGAGTTTCTATGACATGATCCCAACTTACAAACTGTCAATATGTATTTTACAAATCTGCTTGAATGTGACATGTCTGGACTCTCAAACCCTGACCCCTAGAAGTTGCTTAACAATAATTCCCATAAATCTCTGTCCCATCTGTTCATTAAAGATTTCTTGGAATTAAACTCACCAGGGGCGGCGGGACGTTTAGATCCATTTTTGATGTGGTTTGTGGGATGTTTTAGCCACGATGAAGCAAAGAGCAAGATATCGAGCTGCAGTTCGCAAGACTGTAACACGTTCCTCTAAATATGACCACGATGTTCCAAAATGCATAAACTTAATAACATCCAAAGAGACATGCACAGATAAAATAACTTAATGTGTTGAACTAAATAGTGATACAAATTACATAGTTACATAGGCTGAAAAAAGACATGCGTCCATCGGGTTCAGCCTCTCCCACATAACCTACTGCTGTTGATCCAAAAGAAGGCAAAAAACCCAGTCTGAAATGCTTGCCAATATGCAACATGCTGGGAAAAAATTCCTTCTTGCTCCCAGATGGCGTCAGATTTCTCCTTGGATCAAGAAGCTATTACCCACATATTAAATATTATAACCCTTAATATTCTGTGTCTGCAGGAAGTCATCCAGTCTTTTTTTAAAAGTCTGAACAGACTCTGACCCAACCGCCTCAACAGGCAGAGAATTCCACAGCTTTATTGTTCTCACCGTAAAATAACCCTTCCTATGCTTTAAGCTAAATTTTCTTTCTTCCAGTCTAAATGGATGACCCCGTGTCCTGTGTATAGTCCTGTTAATGAATAGGTTATCAGACAATGGTTGATAATGGCCCCGTATATATTTATATAAGGTTATCAGATCCCCTCTAAGGCGCCTTTTCTCTAAACTAAACAGGTTTAAGCTTGTTAGTCTTTCCTCATAACTTAACCCTTCCATTCCCCTTATTAATTTAGTTGCCCGTCTCTGCACTTTTTCTAGCGCTATAATATCTTTTTTTAAGACAGGTACCCAAAATCACATGGCATATTCAAGGTGCGGCCTGACCATTGATTTATACAGAGGCAAAATTATGTTTTCATCCCGAGAGTGAACTCCCCTTTTAATGCCAGTACTTTGCTGGCCTTGGCGGCTGCTGTTTGACATTGCACATTGTTACTTAGTTTGAAGTCTATGATTATTCCCAAATCCTTCTCCTGCTTGGATTTCCCTAACTCCGTACCATTTAGGGTATAAATTGCTTGTGTGTCTTCACTCCAAAGTGCATAACTTTGCATTTATCTACATTAAATTTCATCTGCCATTTAAGTGCCCAGTCCCCCAATCTATCTAAATCCCTCTGCAGCGAAGTAACATCCTGCTCACATTGTATTACTTTTCCTAGTTTTGTGTCATCTGCAAACACTGATACATGACTTTCAATGCCTATCTCAAGGTCATTTATAAATAAATTGAATAGTATTGGTCCTATAACAGACCCCTGAGGGACACCGCTTACCACTGGTGTCCATCTTGAAAATGTACCATTTATGACCACTCTCTGTACCCTATCTTTTAGCCAGTTTTCTATCCAAGAACAAGTAATTTCATCTAGACCAATTTTTCTTAATTTAAATAGTAACCTTTTGTGTGGAACTGTGTCGAAAGCTTTGGCAAAATCCAAGTAAATCACATCCACTGCGACCCCCTGATCTATACTTCTACTTACTTCCTCATAGAACTTAATTAGGTTAGTCTGACATGATCTGTGTTTCATGAAACCTTGCTGATTTTTGCCAATTACATTATACCTCCCAATAAATTTCTGAATATTATACCTTAGTAACCCCTCAAATACTTTCCCAGCCACAGATGTTAAGCTCACAGGTCTATAATTCCCAGGCACAAATTTTAAACCTTTCTTAAATATAGGGACCACGTCCGCTTTTCTCCAATCCTCTGGTACTATTCCTGAAAGAAAAGAATCTTGAAAGATTAAGAACAGAAGTTTACATATTTCAACACATAGCTCTCTCAGTACTCATGGGTGAATTCCATCTGGCCCTGGGGCTTTATTCACATTCACAAATATAAACGTAGACATCTGACTAAGAAAAGGCCAAAGCACAGAAACTGCTAAGTAGATTTTACCCTTCACTATCAAATGATTTTTGCTGATTTTTTTTTATCGCAACATTTGTTTAAACCAGGAGATGTAAAGTTTACAATTAAATACAGGGTAAAATATAAATTTTTCACAGAAATTGTTGTTCTGTCATAGTTGAACAATATAAATAATGTAAATGTTACTCATTTAAAAATTTTTGCATATTAGTTTAGCCTTTACAGAGATATTGCTGATATGAAAGGTTGTAAACTCTAGATAGCATCCCTTATCTGGCATAATGTCACACGTGGTCTGCATTATCAGCATACAGACAGAAATGGCCTTTGTGTCAGTAAATGTGCTGCAGACAGATAATAAAATGGTGAGATCTCCTGTTTACACAGGGTCTGCATTATCAGCATACAGACAGATGCAGTAAATGTGCTGCAGACAGATAATAAAATGGTGAGATCTCCTGTTTACACTGGGTCTGCATTATCAGCATACAGACAGATGCAGTAAATGTGCTGCAGACAGATAATAAAACTGGTGAGATCTCCTGCTTACACGGAGTCAGCATTATCAGCATACAGGCAGATGCAGTAAATGTGCTGCAGACAGATAATACAATGGTGATATCTCCTGCTTACACGGGGTCTGCATTATCAGCATACAGACAGATGCAGTAAATGTGCTACAGATAGATAATAAAATGGTGAGATCTCCTGCTTATGGGAATTTGTAGTGATCAGAATGAGATTATTAGCAATGCAATATCTGTATGTGCTGCATAATGCCTGTGTATGGCAATTACAGCGACACCTTGTATCTGTATGTGCTGCATAATGCCTGTGTATGGTAATTACAGCAACACCTTGTATCTGTAAATGCTGCATAATGCCTGTGTATGGCAATTACAGCAACACCTTGTATCTGTATGTGCCGTATAATGCCTGTGTATGGCAATTACAGCAACACCTTGTATCTGTATGTGCCGTATAATGCCTGTGTATGACAATTACAGCAACACCTTGTATCTGTATGTGCTGCATAATGCCTGTGTATGGAAATTACAGCAACCCCTTGTATCTGTATGTGCCGCATAATGCATGTGTATGGAAATTACAGCAGCACCTTGTATCTGTATGTGCTGCATAATGCCTGTGTATGGCAATTTCAGCAACACCTTGTATCTGTAAGTGCTGCATAATGCCTGTGAATGGCAATTGCAGCATCACCTTGTATCTGTATATACTGCATAATGCCTGTGTATGGAAATTACAGCAACGCCTTGTATCTGTATGTGCTGCATAATGCATGTGTATGCCAATTACACAAACAGTTTGTGGCAGCTATTTGCAGCTTGTTTTATCAATCTTTAGGGTGACTGGAAAGAGAGATAAGACAGTGGATTTCATTTCTCCACGAGGGGTGCACTAATCCTGCTTTACATGATATGACAATGGGTTTTTGAGATGCTAACGTGTTTGCTCATCAATGTACTACAATGCAAAATCAAGTTAACTCGATTTTGGTAGTGAAGGTGTTAAGAATCCAACACAATGGCTATGGACTATGTCAGGGCTCAGCAACCTTGGCTCCCTGATGTTTTGGCAACTACATTCCCCATTTGGCTCAGTCAGCCTAATGGGTGACTGAGCATCGTGGGAGATTTAATTCCCAAAACATCAGGGAGCCAAGGTTGCTGACCCCTGGACTATGTGAATAGGTGTGTGTGGTGGCAGGGCTGTTCGTCTGTCGTGTTAGGATGCCAAGCCAAAATAGGTCTCAAGATAGGGTGGTCAGATCGGCCATGTTTTCCTGGTTACATAAAATGTATTCATGTTGATGGGCAGGGCGTGAAAAATGCCACCCGGCAGAATATATAAACCATGAATATTTTTGTTCAGTCTTTGCAGAAGAAAAGGAAGGAAAGGGACCTCAGTTAGGAGGAAACACCAACGAGACATTTACATATCAGTTTACAGTGGAGGAGGTTCTACAGCAGCTGTCTAAAGTTGTAACGGGGAGCCCCCTATAGGGTGAGGGGGAACCCCCAATCTGCAGAGATGAAGCCTTAAGGACAGGTATACAGCTTCCAGGGAACAAACCAAGATATTAACAGAGACTAGAAAGATCCCTAAGCCCTGACTGAGATCCTTGAAAGATGGTCTCGAAATACTAACTAGGCTAGGTTGCAAGATGAATAAAACATAAACCAGACAGACAATAAATGCAGGTATACAGATTCCAGGGAACAAACCAAGATATTAACAGAAACTAGAAAGATCCCTAAGCCCTGACTGAGATCCTTGAAAGGTGGTCTCGAATACTAACTAGGCTAGGCCTGCAAGACGAACAAAACATAAACCAGACATACGATGAATGCAGGCATACAGATTCCAAGGAACAAACCAAGATATTAACAGAAACTAGAAAGATCCCTAAGCCCTGACTGAGATCCTTAAAAGGTGGTCTCGAGATACTAACTAGGCTAGGCCTGCAAGACGAACAAAACATAAACCAGACATACGATGAATGCAGGCATACAGATTCCTAAGCACGGTACAGTACAGGGGACAGACAGAAGAGAGATCCAAATACAAGAGCCAAGGTCATACACGGAATATCATAACTAGAGGGGTCAGACAAGAGAGGGATCCTAAATACATGAGCCAGAGGTCATACACAGCAAATCAAAGTAAACCAGCATACAGGGACTAGGCAAGAAAGACTATCCTGGTCCAAGGATCAAGGGGAATCCTGGTCGTACTTATAGGGCAGAACAGGTCATGTGACCGCAGACCAATTAGCCCAACAGATGGCCTGCAGGCTGAAAACAAAACAACAGGAATCCCTGCTACCACCAGCAGGGGGCAAGGCCGAGACGTGACAAAAGTAAAGACAAATAAGTCAATGGGGCCTGATGGGATCCACCCTATATTATTAAAAGAGCTCAGTGATGTATTAGCAAAACCGTTAACAGATTTATTTAACCAATCCTTGCTAACGGGAGTCGTCCCAGAAGACTGGAAATTAGCAAAAGTTGTGCCCATTTACAAGAAGGGTAGTAGGGAGGAATCGGGGAACTATAGGTCAGTTAGTCTTACTTCAGTAGTGGGGAAATTAATGGAAACCATGTTAAAGGAAAGGATTGTTGAACATCTAAAAACACATAGATTACAGGACCAGAAACAACATGGGTTTACCTCAGGGAGATCATGCCAAACTAATCTTATTGATTTTTTTGATTGGGTAACAAAAATAATAGACACAGGTGGTGCAGTAGACATTGCTTATTTAGATTCAGTAAGGCTTTTGATACTGTTCCGCATAGAAGGCTTATCAATAAATTGCAATCTTTGAGCTTGGATTCCAATATTGTTGAATGGATTAGGCAGTGGCTGAGTGACAGGCAACAGAGGGTTGTGGTAAATGGAGTTTATTCGGCGCAAGGTCTTGTTGCCAGTGGGGTACCTCAGGGGTCAGTACTTGGACCCATTCTATTTAATATTTTTATTAGTGTTATTGCAGAAGGTATTAATGGAAAAGTATGTCTTTTTGCTGATGACACAAAGATTTGCAACAGGGTTGACGTTCCTGGAGGGATCAGCCAAATGACAAATGATTTAGGTAAAGTAAAAAAATGGTCGGAGCTGTGGCAATTGAGTTTAAATGTGGATAAGTGCAAGATAATGCACCTGGGACGTAAAAACCCAAGGGCTGAATATAGAATATTTGATACAGTCCTAACACAACATCTGAGGAAAGGGATTTAGGGGTTATTATTTCAGAGGATCTAAGGGTAAGTAGTCAATGTAATAGAGCAGCAGGAAATGCTGGCAGAATGCTTGGTTGTGTAGGGAGAGGTATTAGCAGTAGGAAAAGGAAGTGCTCATGCCACTGTACAGAGCACTGGTGAGACCTCACTTGGAGTACTGTGTGCAGTACTGGAGACCGTATCTCCAGAAGGATATAGACATCTTAGAGAGAGTTCAGAGAAGGGCTACTAAAATGGTGTACGGCTTGAAGGAGAAAAGTTACCAGGAAAGGCGTAATGATCTTAACATGTACAGCTTGGAAAAAAGACGAGACAGAGGAGATATGATAGAAACATTTAAATACGTAAAGGGATTCCACAAGGTAGAGGAAGGGAGTATATTTGAAAGGAAACAAAGTAGCAAAACACGAGGACATAGTCTTAGATTAGAGGGGCAAAGGTTTAAAAGTAACATCAGGAAGCATTATTTTACTGAGAGGGTGGTGGATACATGGAACAGTCTTCCAGTTGAAGTGGTAGAGGCCAAAACAGTAATTGAATTTAAGCAGGCATGGGATAGGCATAAGGCTATCCTAAACAAAAGATAAATCCAGGTAAAGTATCCATGTAATTGTGCAGACTAGATGGTTTGAAAAGGTTCTTATCTGCTGACATTTTTCTATGTTTCTATGTTTCTATACGGTACAAGTAAGAAATAAAAAAGGAATCCCAGGTTACTTGCCTTTATTTCCTTCTGGCAGCATATTAATTTTACATGTTGCAGGGCAGCAGCTTTCCCTGTGCTCCCCTCTGCATGAAATAGTAATATGTGTCTAGGTAAACATGGCCGACCTGAGCTCAATCTCAAGATGGAATTCTCAGTATGTCCCAGTTAAACAATAATACATTCAATTAACAAATATTTTCCTATAAGGGATTTTCTTGTATATTTCACAGAGAAATTACAGATGGAAATCGATGGAGTTATCGGGCGAGACAGGATTCCGAACATTAACGATAAGGCCGACATGCCGTACACAGAGGCTGTAATGCAGGAAGTGCACAGGTTCTGCGACCTCGTTCCTTTAAATGCACCTCATCAGGTGACCAAGGATGTTGAATTCAGAGGATACTTCTTTCCAAAGGTACAGAATCCAACGTGATATAATGGATAATTAATGAATATCATTACTAATTAAATAAAAAAATGCAGAAAACCAATTGTGTTGGAGTTTATGTTAATTTTCTCGCTCCTTCAGGGCACTGAGGTTTACCCGCTCCTCTGCACCGTGCATCGCGACCCGACAAAATTCACAACCCCATACAAGTTCAATCCCAACCACTTCCTGGATGAGAACGGCAAATTCAGAAAGAACGACGCCGTGATGGCATTTTCTGCAGGTGATACAAACTTACAAAAATAGAAAACATAGGGGGTTATTCAGTTATTACAAAAAGGCCAGCATTTGCCCAAGTTGCAAAAAAATATTGAAAAAAATCAACAGTTTGCAGCTCCAGCAAATGCCAGCAAAAAAACCCTTGCTCATGAAAATCAATATACCCATCATTTTCTGGGAAAAAGCAGAATTCTCAATTTTACCTCGTCTCACCTCTATTGCTTCAAAGTAACTGAAGGGAGAATCTTTTACACACAAGCAAATATAGAGCCCATTGTCATATATTTTTAAAGCAGGATTAATGTGCCCCGTGTGGAGAAATGAAATCCACTGTCTTATCTCTCTTTCCAGAGTGATAAAACAAGCTGCAAATAGCTGCCCCAAACCCCACTGTAACAAAAAGTTCAACAAACTTTACTGGCAGCATTCCAGGAACCAGAGATTTGTCAGAATACAGGGAGAGCTGTGGGGTCAGTCGCTGCTGTACAGGGATAAGATTCAGGTGGTTATAATGAGTGTAAATCCCTGTACAGTACAGATACTATGTGTTGCTGTAATTGCCATACACAGGCATTATGCAGCACATACAGATACAAGGTGTTGATGTAATTGCCATACACAGGCATTATGCAGCACATACAGATACAAGGTGTTGCTGTAATTGTCATACACAGGCATTATGCAGCACATACAGATACAAGGTGTTGCTGTAATTGCCATACACAGGCATTATGCAGCACATACAGATACAAGGTATTGCTGTAATTGCCATACACAGGCATTATGCAGCACATACAGATACAAGGTGTTGCTGTAATTGCCATACACAGGCATTATGCAGCACATACAGATACAAGGTGTTGCTGTAATTGCCATACACAGGCATTATGCAGGACATACAGATACAAGGTGTTGCTGTAACTGCCATACACAGGCATTATGCAGCACATACAGATACAAGGTGTTGCTGTAATTGCCATACACAGGCATTATGCGGCACATACAGATACAAGATGTTGCTGTAATTGCCATACACAGGCATTATGCGGCACATACAGATACAAGGTGTTGCTGTAATTGCCATACACAGGCATTATGCAGCACATACAGATACAAGGTGTTGCTGTAATTGCCACACACAGACATTATGCAGCACATACAGATATTGCATTGCTAATAATCTCATTCTGATCACTAGAAACCCCCATAAGCAGGAGATCTCACCATTTTATTATCTGTCTGCAGCACATTTACTGACACAATGGCCATTTTTGCTTGTATTCTGATAATGCAGACCATGTGTGACATTGTGCCATCTAGAGTTTACAAATAGAAAAATGGGACACCTGGGATTCAGGACAGAGCCAGTGTCAGTATGGACATAACCTTAATTGTATTAGAACGAAACAAGATTGGTAGACACCGGCTGTCTACCATTCTTGGTTCATCTAGAGTTTACAACCTTTCATCCCAGTGAGATTTCTGTAAAGGAAACCAATACATAAAAAATTAAAAATGAACAAATTTACATTACTTTAGTTTTTTTAACGATTTCAGAACAATCTGCACCAAATATTACCATTTTATTGTACATTTAGGTGCTCAGTACGGAGCCCATGTTTTAAATAAATATTATAATATGTTTAATATAAAGCAGTAGCGTCATGGTGGACAGGCTCATTTGCAAATCAGTCACAATCTGAGTTATTCTTCCTATAAAGTTTCTCCTCCAGCCTTTTCACGTAAAGTCCTGATTCTTCCATGAGATCCCATTTGAATACAT
The DNA here is from genome assembly GCA_009667805.1 of Leptobrachium leishanense. Classification (NCBI taxonomy): domain Eukaryota; kingdom Metazoa; phylum Chordata; class Amphibia; order Anura; family Megophryidae; genus Leptobrachium; species Leptobrachium leishanense. The sequence continues at coordinate 44,400,048 of CM019071.1, forward strand.
GAAAACCTTCATTCTATATAATGAGTAACAGTCAAGGTGCCAATGTTTAAAATACTTTTCTCTCCTCATACAGGGAAGAGGTCCTGTCCCGGGGAAAGTCTGGCTCGGATGGAATTCTTTCTGTTCCTCACCACAATTCTGCAAAACTTCAAGCTGACCTCACAGACTCGCTTCACTGAGGCCGACATTGCACCAAAGCTGGCCGGCTTCTTAAACTCCCCCATCCACTACAAACTCTCGTTTATTCCTCGTTAACGCTGTTATACAACTTATTGATCATTTTTTGAGGTGCAGGATTCTATAACAGCACCGTCACTTCATTTTCTGACTCTCTAGGAGAAGATTTGGTAATTCCTTTATCGCTCAATAAAACATATGTTGATGATCTAGCGTTGTCACGGCCCTCACTGTCGGCGCCATAAGAAGGCCAGTTAAGGTGCCATTCCCCTTTTCATTTTATGATTCCAGACCAGATTTTACCCATGCCTTGTCTGTTGTCTCGATGCCCAGGAGTCCATGCCAGGTTTTCCTTTTCCTCTCAAGCCTCAGATGTGGACTGGGCCTGGACCTCCTTTATAGGTACAAACTACCCTTAGGAGATTGCTTCTGCATTGAAGTGTTTCATTGTGTCTGACCTGCTTGCAGTGCACCTCTATCCTGTCTGGATATCCCACCATGACCCTCCATATGTGTTCCAGGCTTCCCATCGTGACCCTCCATCCATGTTCCTGGACTCCCACTGTGACCATCCATTGCAATCTTCCATTCATGTTCCTGGACTCCTACTGTGACCCTCCATTACTACCCTCCATTTGTGTTCCTGTACCATCTGATCCTGCTAAGCCTCATTTGTCAATGATTACTCGTGTTTACCTTCTGCTAAGGACATTGACCATTCTTCTGCCAGCCACCTGCCCTGACCTTTGCTAAGGACATTGACCATTCTTCTGCCAGCCACCTGCCCTGACCTTTGCTAAGGACATTGACCATTCTTCTGCCAGCAACCTGCCCTGACCTTTGCTAAGGACATTGACCATTCTTCTGCCAGCGGCCTGCCCTGACCTATGCTAAGGACATTGACCATTCGTCTGCCAGCCACCTGCCCTGACCTATGCTAAGGACATTGACCATTCGTCTGCCAGCCACCTGCCTTGACCTTTGCTAAGGACATTAACCATCCTACCGTATTGCCCCATTCTGAGACCTCACCTGGATACCAATAATTTGTCTGAACTTCTGCCCACTGTATCTCCTGGTCCTCAGCCCTCTCCTTGTCCTGTCCACTTATCTGTTGTCAAAACCTTTCCTGTACAGTCTGCTTGCTTGTCCTGTCCACTTATCTGTTGTCAAAACCTTTCCTGTACAGTCTGCTTGGTTGTCCTGTCCTGAATATTGTGTGTATCTAATCAGTCCCGTTCCTGTCTTGCCCAGCTACCTCCTATACTTCTTTATCATTCAGTGTCCCCTTTTGGTTTATTCCTATTGTTCTCATATAATAAACCTTTATTTCTTGAACCCCTATATATCTGCCTCACTACACTTTGTTAAACGCACATTGAGCTCTGACCTGCAATCCTGCACAATGAGTCACAACAAGTGTTTAGGTCATTGTATAAGTTTATGCAGGGCTTTTATTCAGGGGGTACTCTGGGGTACTCAGTACCGGCACCTCACCACCAGCCAGAACTAACAGGAGAGAGTATGATGCTCCTCCATCCTCCTGCAGTGGCAGGCAGAGAATCGGAAGCACTCAGCAGCTCATGTTGCTCATGAACGCTTCCGATTGTCAGGAGTGTATGTAGGGACTGGTAACCCCCCTTCCCCAGTAAATGACAAGGGAAGGCTGCTCCCCCTCTCTGCAGCAGCTGAAACTTTGAACAGCATGCAGAGGGGGTGCAGCATGTTTACACACATCTGCCAGAGCTGCGGATTGTCAGGTAAGCGGTGTGACCAGAGGAGCTGGCACTGTAAGGCGGTAGTGAGTTTCATTGCTGTGGAGCTCATACACACTGTGCATTACTGTGAGTGTCATTGCTGTGGAGCTCATACACACTGTGCATTAGTGCGAGTGTCATTGCTGTGGAGCTCATACACACTGCACATTACTGTGAGTGTCAATGCTGTGGAGCTCATACACACTGCGCATTACTGTGAGTTTTATTGCTGTGGAGTTCATACATACTCAGCAAAACTGTGAGTTTCATTGCCATGGTGCTCACAAATGCTAAGGGATTATCCACTCAGTGCCATTGTTGCAAAAAAAAACTAACAGCCCTGCAATACAGATTTTTGCAACAGAGGCACTTAGTGGATAACCCCCTATAGGGTCACAACAGTAGTTGTAGTTCATTTAAAGGAACACATATTAAAAAATATGGTTCCCTTTTATAGTGTCTTCCCTTAAGTGAACTACAACTATTGTTTATGAGGACATGAAAATAGTCATAATAATCAGTTTTTCCCCGGGCGTGAGAGAGAACCCCCACCTATTTTTCCAGAAAAAAAGCACTGCGTTTATGGAATAGATTCTTAGCAGAGGAGGTGGATACTGGCGTAATATACGAGAACAAGTCACCATGGAACATACTCTTCTGGACAGAAAACAAAATCATGATGGAATCATGTTCTTATATTTAAGGGATGTGCAATGTGACAAAGACAAACGTTATTGTGAAATCAGGATTTCACCACCTCATTAAACCCATTCTTGCAGCACAATCACCGCACATAGAAAATAAGCAGAAAAAAGAAAGAAAAAATATATTTCTTGGCACTGTTACATATACATTGTTTTGCAGAACAACCTCACTTCCCTGGAGGATCACTTGTTTTTTAAGAGCCTGTAATATAAGGATTTCTTAAGAAGTGGAATAAATGCCGTCACATATCACTGTGTTTGTAAGAGTATTTGTTTTATGTTATGTTTATATCATGTTTTTTATGTTTATATTAGACATGTGCACACTGGAAATTTTCATTTCTCTTCCTTATGTTTTCGTTTTTTTTTCTTTGTAAATATATGTTTTATTAGTTTAAGTTTGAAAGAAGCCCATGAAAAGTAAACAGCAGACAAAGTCAACAGCGCGCAGGCTGGATGAGAAAGAAACAAATAATAACCCTGTGATCAGGGCCAAATAAAATAACAAGGTTCAACAATCGTCACATCATAAGAGTAAATCTGGGGAACGGAGGGGGAGCAGCTGTCTTTAAACTCGAGGGGTGTGGATATATAGATTTGGGAAACCAAGGTAGGTGAGGAGCAGGGGAGGGGTATGGGAGAGAGGGCAGGGCCCTATAACAGTCAGGGGTAGGGGTAGCCACAGGTATTCGGTGCACGGGGTATCGGAATACAAAGTATGATCTTTGAAGTATGGGGGAGATGGCAACGATCAGTCACATTCTACCAGGCCTCGGAAGGTCGTTGACCCTCCTGACTGTAAGATCCAGCTACTCCAAGTCAGAGTGTAATGGGAGGACATATTGTTTATGGAGTACTAGAGTTGTTCTACATTGTGTAGGTCTTCCATTCTGAAAAGCCAGAGCCGCATGGGGAGACATGACCTTCGCTTCCAATACACGGCTAGCAAGCTTTTGGCAATATTAAGGATGCGGAGGCAGGTGGGTTTTTTGTAGCCCAACGTCGTGTATTGCACGTGGTGCAACAACATAGGGGCAGGGCGGAGCAGGGAGAAAGTCGGGCAGGGGATCGACAAACATTTGAACTAACTTATGTATCCGCTCCCAATACAGGCGAATGATCGGGCATGACCACTAGATATGGAGGTCAGAACTAGGGATGGGCGTTCGGTTCGATTCGAACATGAGTTCGATTCGAACATTGGCTGTTCGAAAGTTATCGAACATCGAACTTTTTGGGACGTTTGCCAAAAGTTCTAAAAAAAAATTGATTTTTTTTTAAAAATGCTTAAAAAATCCTACAAAATCTAAAAATAAAGACACTCTTTACTGCAGAATATTATAAGCAATGGTTTATTAGATATTGAATTAAAATGGGAATATTTTTAACATTGAAGCCTATGGGATAAAACATTCTTGTTGCTAAAACATCAGGCAGACGAGGCCCTCTAATCAGGCACTGTAGAAGGCAGCCCGCCGGGGCCTCCCAAGGACCCCTTGAGGAGCATACAGCTGCAGGATGACAGAGCTGTGACTGTGCAGGCTGGCCGGCCGGGTGCATGTGGCAGAGAGGGGGCGTAGGGAGGGAGCCACTGCAGAACCCCTCCCACAACCTGGATCCAAGGAGCCGCCACTGACCACCAGGCTAAGGTAAGGCAACACATTTTTAAAAAAAAAAAAAAATCCGAGGACATCTTTAAATGTCCCCAGCAACATAAAACAAAACTTTTTTTTCCTTTCTAATACTCACCTGATTCCTGGATCCAAAAACAAGCGCAGGCTCCTGTCAAGGCAACTATGCTCGCTGCTGCGAAAGATGCTGGGTTAAGCTGCTCACTATCTGTCTATCCTAGACCCAGATAATGACTGCGTGGACAACAATCCCTGTGCGCTCTCTTACCTATCCGTCCCTGCACACTTTCTCTCACAACAGACACGTAGAGTGCAATAAAATTGTCCCAGGATTGCAACGCAGTGCCAATCTTCTCTTGAATTGGGTAGTGACTACGTTTCCCACAATCCCTGTGCCCACTTTCTTATTCTATTAGTTATGGTGCCACCAGTTCCCCTGAACACTATGTGCGTCGCAGCGAAAGACACAGGGCTAAGCAACCCACTATCTGTCTATTCTAGACCCAGATAATGACTACGCAGACAACAATCCGCCACTCGCTTACCCAACTGTCCCCAGCGACCGCAACTCACAATTTCGTAGCTACTTGAGCTTAGCACAAAAAGCAATACTCCAGTCCCTTTAGTTAGTGATGCAAAATTTGCTGCCAGCTTCCCCGCTACACTAATAGCATATCTTCTTGTTAAAGCTAGCATCAGACTGTAGATGTGCTGCCCGGCAGTGTGAGGATTCATATGCTGCATTATTATACTGTAAAGGTGCTGCCCGGCAGTGTGAGGATTCAGATGCTGCATTACTATACTGTAAAGGTGCTGCCCGGCAGTGTGAGGACTCATATGCTGCATTATTATACTGTAAAGGTGCTGCCCGGCAGTGTGAGGACTCATATGCTGCATTATTATACTGTAAAGGTGCTGCCCGGCAGTGTGAGGATTCATATGCTGCATTATTATACTGTAAAGGTGCTGCTCGGCAGTGTGAGGATTCATATGCTGCATTTTTATACTGTAAAGGTGCTGCCCGGCAGTGTGAGGACTCATATGCTGCATTATTATACTGTAAAGGTGTTGCCCGGCAGTGTGAGGATTCATATGCTGCATTATTATACTGTAAAGGTGCTGCTCGGCAGTGTGAGGATTCATATGCTGCATTATTATACTGTAGAGGTGCTGCCCGGCAGTGTGCGGAATCATATGCTGCATTAATTCTTCTTCTTACAAATTTGGTTACTTGACCCGTTTGCGTTTGGATCGTAATATTGTGACATCCAATGCCCCGGGTTGGCGATCGGGGGGGCCCCGGAAGCCTGGTGCCGCCAGCTGGCTGAATGCCAGGAGCTCCGGGGGCACCTGGCTCAGCTGTGAGTGATCAGGGGGCAGGGCACGGCGTGATGACGCAGAGCCGTGGAACCTTTAAATCAGGAGCGCACGCTGCACACCTTGCCTTGCCGTGGAGTTTCATTCCCGCATCGCTAGCTTACTGAATCAGTTTGTATACTTGTTACTGACCCTGCTTGTTCTGAGGGCCCGATCTGTTGCCGGCTTTTCCTGTCATTTGACTATTCTCTCTGTGTACTCCCTGCCTGTTCTGTTTGCCTCCTGTTGCTACTGGTGTGCGCCAATTCCCACCATATACAGTAGCGCAGTACTAGTGCCTAAACGTTATTGACCCGGTTTTGTTATAACAATTACTCTCGCTCTGTGCCCCTGTCTGGTATATTCCAATGCTTGTTACTGCTGGTGTGCTTCCATCCTGCCATACACTATAGCGCAGTAATATTTGGGTGCACTGCCACTGACGCGTGTACCAGATTCATATCATTGTAATATTTGACCGCAGGGTCCACCACTCCACTCTTCCACAATACCTCAGAGAGGTTACGGTGTGAAGGCACTAGCTGGCACCAAAGGTCCAATTTTAATACACCTGTTGTTACTTTCATCCAAAGCCTGCATAAGTTTCACAATAATTTAGCCAAAAAATCACTAAACTTGTTCTGTGTGTCCTAAAACGTCTCCTCTTTTCATACAGGCTGCCGCCCCAAGCAGTTGTGTATGAATAGATTAAAGGAAAAGTATTTACCATCATTTTAAGTGTCATTTTTTTCTTTTTAAATGTTTCTATACATCCTACAAATCCGCTACTTCACGGGCAGGTTATGGGGACCTCCTAGGCACGATATTTGAAGGAATTTTTCATTTTCATTCTTAACCTTTATTTCTTGGAAAAATCACTGTTCCTTTAAACAAATTATTTTTTTTACTTTTTTCCTTGTTTCCTGTCCCCCAGGGCACTACCCGGACCCCCATACACCTTTTATGGCCAATATCTTGCATATATGCCCTCTTGGAGGGCACTCTAAAATTCTAACGTTCGAGTCCCATTGACTTGCATTGAGTTCGAATTGTGTTCACGTTCGAATCCAAACTTTTTCAAATGTTCGTGTTCGAATGCGAACCGAACAAGGGGTGTTCAGCCCATCACTAGTCAGAACCAGGAGCTGCGTCACAACGCCAGCATGTATCTGACGCATCTGGGAAAGCATGGCAAAGCTGTTGGGGAGTCCTGTACCACAGGGACAGCAGTTTAGAAGTCGTTTCCTGAATTTTCGCAGACCCCGAGCCGTGATGGGTGAGGTCACAAATCTTTTGCCATTGAGAGTCCAAAAGGGTTAGCTCTAACGCCATCTCCCGTTCTTCCTTATGTTTTAATGTATTAACCCTTTCGCTGCTGAGGCGTTTCACGCCTCTGTGCTGAGGTCATTTTTACCGGTTTTGCTCATCATGTTTAAACGTGTTTTGAAGGCTTATTTTAGTATATGACCCAGACATATTATATATCGTTCTTTCCGTCAGACTCGGCAGATTCATAATATGTCTTTATTATATGTATACGTCATGACCTGTCTGTATATTATAACAAAAAATGCAATAAAATATGAATTTTCAATAATTCACAACGTGTAAAGTGTTTTTTTTCACATTTTAACATGCGAGCAATTGCGGTTATATTTTGTATGGGGTGCGCTTGTTAAAAAAATTAGAGATGGGGTCTCGTTACATTTTTTTTGGGGGAAAATTACGCGATTTTTAACAAACGCAACGCATACAAAAATCGTTATTGCAGCATAATTGTTCACATTATAATTGAAATGGGAGCAATATTGCTGCATTAACAAACCAAAAAAAAAACCAAAAACGTGTTTATTTTTTTTATAATTTTTTTTAAATATTTTTTTTATTTTTATTTTTAATTTTTATTTTTTAAAAAAAACTTTTTTCACAGTTGTGTTTGGTATCGTTGGAACGGCCATGCTCTGGCCGATCCAACAGTACCAAACTTTAACCCCTAGCTCCGGATCAGGAGATAGGGGTTCATTGGAACCCACTATCTCCACCGTTGGTGGCAGCTAGGGGTTAACCCCAGGACTGGCGTCATCGTGCTATGCACGATGACACCAGTCCTCAGGGGGAGTTCCTGGAGGCTTGGCTGACATCCAAGATGTCGGCCAACTTCGGGAAAGGATCACGAACCGGCGCTTTTCAGCGCCGATTCGTGATCCGGCTCCCCAGGGGTTAATGACAGCCACCGTTTGGAAGGGCAGGCTGTGACCTTCCAAGCCGTGCCTGTATTAATGCCCTGCTCCCTGGCGATCGGGAGGGAGAGAGGTCCGAAGGACCTCCCCCCCCCTTTCAGGCGATTCCTCCGCACATGCGGGGGGCGCCTGAATTAGATGTCATCGCGTCGCCGCGATGACATCTAATGTCCCCGCCGGGGTCCCGGAGTGCTGGTCTGACATCCAAGATGTCAGCCCGCACCGGGGGGCGCAGCAATCCGCCGGAATCCGGCGGATTGCTGCCTCCTGTGCTCGGACGCGCTGAGCGCGTCCGTAGCACAGGAGAACCACTTGGCTGGACGCGCTGAGCGCATCCATAGCAGCCAAGTGGTTAAATACCATTTTCTGTTATGTTTTTATTAGACGTTTGCGTGGCAAAAAGATTTGTTTTGTTTCATTTCGGATCATTTCGTTACGTATTTATTTTATTTTTTTCGTGTTGTTCGTTACGTTACCATGATTCAGTATTTCGGATTGATTCGGACGTTCAGTAATTCGTATTTTGGGTTGATTCGTTATTTTGTTTTTAATTTTTTTGTTTTTCGGATCAATTCGTATTTTGTTTTTATTAGTTATTTCGTTTTTAGTTGTTATTTCAGAATATGAAAAGGATAAATTTTACTTAGAATAAGGTGTAAGAATAAAAAAAGATGCCTTAACCCCTGTCTTTGGTGATAAAACCTATTCAGCACCATGGATAGCAGCTCCGCGAGGCTCCGTAGCCTCGCGTGGCTGGTGTTTTTTGTACTGAATAGGTTTCAGCACCAAGAATAGCTGCTGTCCTTGGTACTGAATGCCAAACGCAGCAAGACTGAAGGGGGAAAAAATGCTGCGTTATTCAAATAACGAAAGCCTTATTGCTTTAAAATAGATTAGGAATCCAAAAATTTCACCAAAAAAATCCTGAAAGATGCCGAACAAAAACAAGAAACTTTTTGCAGCAAGTGAAAAGAATAAATGGTTGAATAAATATTTAATAAAAACAGGGAGTATTTTTTACAGTGAAACCTATGGGATTATTTTGTATGGCTGGTATTTTTATTGTAGTACCGACTGTATTTTATTTTGTATGTCTGGTATTTTTATTGGAGTACTGGCTGTTTTTTATTTTGTATGGCTGTTATTTGTATCCCGAAAAATGCCTAATAAATAAAAAAATAATACTTCTGTTGCAAATGAAAGAATAAACGTAAACAGTTGAATAAATATTTAATAAAAGTGTCTGAATATGTCTGTGCGTATCAGGGTCCATGTTGGAGAATCTGTACACATATTGGTCAGTGTCTTTGTCATTGTTTGTCTATTTCAGTGTTTTTCTTATTCTCTGTATCCCTTCCACAGTCTGTCAGTATGTCTGTGTATGTGTCAGTGTGTGTGTCCGAGCTGGAAAAGGCTCAAGAGGAGCCAAAACATTGTAGATATACATCCAATGCACCTGCCCTAGGAAAAAAGCTGGAGCGGTCACTCATGTCATTCTACCGGTGTGTCTGTTTTTGTAGACCTTAGCATGCATGAAGACATGTACGTCTTGGCAGAAAACATGCCGCCTTCTGCTCTGACAACATTCCCCAACTCTGAGTACTGGTTTTCCCAGCAAAGCAATACTCCATGCAAAGCCCGGCCAATCAAGGTGGTGATGATAGAGGACCACCAGATTAAGAACCCATCATGCTAAGCCCGTTCTCCAGACCTGAACCCTCCTGAAAACCTCTGGAAAGGTCCAAAAGGAAGATGGATGGTCATCAGCCATAAAACTAAGCTGAGCTGCTTTAATATTTGAGCCAGGAGTGACATGACGTAGTTTGTAAGGCTGGTGAAGAGTGTGCCATGACATGTGGAGAGAGCATATAAAGATGTGTGGTGAAGAGCATGCCAAGACGTGTGGAGAGAGCATGCCAATATGTGTGTGGAGAGCGTACAAAGATGCATGGTGGACAGCGTGCCAAGATGTGTGGTGAAGAGTGTGCAAAGATATGTGGTGGAGAGGGTGCCAAGATGTGTGGTGGAAAGGGTACCTAGATGTGTTTTGAAGAGTGTGCCAAGATGTGTGTTGAAGAGCGTGTCAAGATGTGTGGGGAGAGCGTACAAAGATGCATGGTGGACAGCGTGCCAAGATGTGTGGTGAAGAGCATGCCAAGATATGTGGTGGAGAGGGTGCCAAGATATGTGGTGGAGAGGGTACCTAGATGTGTGTTGAAGAGCGTGCCAAGATTTGTGTTGAAGAGTGTGCCAAGATGCGTGGTGGAGAGCGTGCCAAGATGCGTGGTGGAGAGCGTGCCAAGACACATGATGGGTGTGATCAAACCAGGCTTATTCCAGCACATATTGATTTCCAAACTTGTGCTGAGTTGAACCTTCAGTATTGTGTTGGTTAAGAATGAAATGAACTCGATTTCTTAGCATATTTCATGGTGATTTAAGCAAAACATGTTTTCGTTATATCGACCAAATGTCATTGAAATAAATGCTCAAAGTGACAATATATTTATTTCGAATTTGGGAGAAATGTCAGTAACCAAAATATTTTTTTTTAATTTTAGTTCCACACAGACGCAGAGAATTGGATCTGCTCTCTTATGTTTTATTTTCTCAGTTATAGCAGCACATTATTCTTTTAGTTACTGTTTCCCTTTGTTTAATCTCTAGAACTATTCTAACTGGCTCTAAACTTACTATATGATGTCATATCACTTGGAGCCATGTACCCAGGCTTCAGTACAAGAGCACTTCACATGTCAATCGGAACACAACGCACATTTATCTCACACAGCAAGAATACAATAAACATCAACACAATGATTATGCTGACTCAGCACTGCTTATTCAATGTCATCCATCACTTTACTGCGTACGATCAAAACTGATGCAAATTAGTCCCTTATGATTCATTGCAAAAGCAAGTTCATATATATTAAATATTTTGAATTAATTATAAATTAATTCCAAGAGCCTGACCAATCAGATGTGATCCTTTGCATATTGCTCTGAGCAGAGAGCTGGGCAGTGACTCAATGCAAAGAGTCAAACTCATCAGAGCACAGGTTCACTCTCTTTCGTCAATACCCACAACATTTTGGTTATTTGGTCTCTATCATTGCTCGACCAGCTATACTGTTGACTCCATGTTACTCTTGCAGGCCCCTGAGTAAGACAAATTTGGTACCCTCACACCATTCCTTCTTTTTGAGTCCCTGTATCACCCACCTCTATGGGCAGGGACGGTGCTTCTACTAGGCAAACTAGGCAACTGCCTAGAGCACACTGCCACCTAGGGGCGCAGACGGCCCCAACCCAGGTTCCATGATTGTACCCCCTTCCTCATTGTTTGCTTGTGAAGTCGACAGCGGCAGCTTGCAAAGCGGACCCTCGCTAGTGACACAGAAGGTGGGAGTCTTATGCTGATGTGCAGGCGCCACCAGATGATGTGCGATGCCACAAGAGGCAGTTCAAAGAAAGCACAGAAGAAAGAAAGGAAAAAGAAAAGCACGATAGAAAGAGAGAAAGAAAAAAGAGGCACAGAGTAAAGAAGGAAAAAAAAGGATGCAGATGCAAGAAAAGAAAGAGGCAGCGGAAAGAAAAAAAACAGAGGTAGATGAAAGAAAAGAAAAAGGCAGAGGAAAGAAAAGAAAGAGGCAGAGGAAAGAAAAGAAAGAGGCAGAGGAAGGAAAGGGAGAGGAAAGAAAAGAAAGAGGTAGAGGAAAAAGAGGCAGTGGAAAGAAAGAGGCAGAGGAAAGAAAGAGGCAAAAGAAAGAGGCACAGAAGAAAGAGGCACAGACTGATCCTGGGCCCGACCAGCGGAGGGGTAAGATGGGCACTGAACTACCGTGTGCGGCCCCCGTGCACAGTGTGTGTCCCCCCTCCATGCAGTGTGTGTCCCCATGCACAGTGTGTGTCAACCACAGTGTGTGTGTTCCCTCCACATTTCAACAGTTGACAATTTTTTTCTGGGGGAGGGGGCGCAAGTAGCTGGTCTTGCCTAGGGCGCAATATAGTCTAGCACCGGCCCTGTCTATGGGAGGTCAATGGCAGAAGGTTGAGTCAACCATAAAACAAGGAAACAACAAACAAATGCATAGTCACAGTATTATATAGCAAGTCATATCGTCACTGATATCTGGTTTGCTTGACCTTGTCCACCATCGTCCATCACTCTTGCAGCAACTGTCCCTTTGTGCGTTGTTTGGGCGATGCTCCTATCTCTGTATGTTGTTCCACTGACACTTCTGACAGACGCACAACTCTGGTTCTTCTTTGCCTCATTCTGTTTACTCTACCACTGGTGCAATTCCAAGTGCCCCTCAACTTGCTCAGTGATATCCCTCAGAGGATGCTCTCCTATGGACTCCAGGAGAAGATATTAGCGACTCACACATAATAGCATCCACATTGGGGAGCTGATGATGGTTAATGGCTCGCAAGGAATTTTTTCAGCAGCAACTCCCTGACTTTAACCCATTTAATTTGATTTTGCATTGTAATACCTTCATTAGCATATGAAACCCTATTTGCATACTGTATTACAGTACACAAGCTACAAAGAGCAGCTAGCTACCTATTGTAACAGAAAGCTCAACAAATGTCCAGCAGCATTCCAGCAGCCAGAGACTTGTCAGAATACAGCGTGAGGTATGGGGTCAGTCATTGTTGTACAGGGATAATATTCAGGGGGTTATAATGAGTGTAAATCCCTGTACAGTACAGATACAAGGTGTTGCTGTAATTGTCATACACAGGTATTATGCGGCACATACAGATACAAGGTGTTGCCGTAATTGCCATACACAGGTATTATGCGGCACATACAGATACAAGGTGTTGCTGTAATTGTCATACGCAGGCATTATGCGGCACATACAGATACAAGGTGTTGCTGTAATTGCCACACACAGGCATTATGCGGCACATACAGATACAAGGTGTTGCTGTAATTGCCATACACAGGCATTATGCTTCACATACAGTTACAAGGTATTGCTGTAATTGCCATACACAGGCATTATGTGGTAGACATGTGCACAGCACAAAATTTCGTTTTGAACTAATGCATTAGTACTAAAATGCAATTTATTTAGTTGCTAAAGAAATTCGTTTTCAGTTCTTTAGTATGAAAACTAATTTCATTCATCCGAAAACCAGTGGATACAATTACTATTGTAGTGGCTCCTCAGAGGGCTGAGATCGCTGCTTGTTACAGTATCTCTCACTCTCAGCACAATGTGGGCCATATTATATAGCTGGTGCTAACATAACCAGAGCTGTTGTAAACTTCCCAGAGCTATTATAGCCTATGGAGGTTTTCAGTTACAACAGCTCTGGTTAAGTTAGCACCAACATTGTAATACTGCCCCGTGTCAGGCAAAGCTGTTACAGTAACTGACTGCTGCTCATCACAGCGCTCAGAGTTTCAGTAAAACTAGTAAATAATATTTTTATATATAAGACGTTAGAACAATATTATTTTCTTGTTTTACTGAAACTCTGAGCGCTGTGATGAGCAGCAGTCAGTTACTGTAACAGCTGAGCCTGATACATTGTACTGAGAGATAATGTAACAAGCAGCCGATCTCCGCGCTCACAGCCACTGGATTTAAAGGGCTAAAAAAAAAAAAGGCTCCTCTCTGTATAATGTATACAACATCCACCTGCATTAATTAATACCCCTCTCTGTATAATATATAGAACATCCTCCTGAATTAATGCCCCTCTCTGTATAGAACATCTTCCTGCATTGGCATGTGGAGGGTGCAGAACTTCGGATGTTGCGATGTTGCGCTCTTCATTGCTGGTCTCCTTCACTCATCAATAGAATATCACAAAGAGGACTGAAACTAAAATGTAGTGCATTTTATTTTAGTTTCTTTCGTTTTTTGTACTGAGCAGTTTCGTTTCTCTTGAGTCATACTAAAACTAAATTATCCCAAAATTCGGACTAAATCGCTTTAGTACTAAAACGAATGCACATGTCTATTATGTGGCACATACACCAGTTTTGGGTTTACTGGTTTCAAGAAGCACTGTCTGATGTGAACCATGCCTCGCAGAAAAGAGCTCTCAGAAGACCTACGATCAAGAATTGTTGACTTGCATGAAGCTGGAAAGGGTTACAAAAGTATCTCCAAAAGCCTTGATGTTCATGTGTCCACGGTAAGACAGACTGTCTACAAATGGAGAAAGTTCAGCACTGTTGCTACTCTCCCTAGGCGTGATCGTTCTGTAAAGATGACTGCAAGAGCACAGAGCAGAATGCTTAATGAGGTAAAGAAGAATCCTAGAGTGTCAGCTAAAGACTTAAAGAAATCTCTGGCACATGCTAACATTTTTGTTGACACATCTACAATAAGGAAAACATTAAACAAGAATGGAATACATGAAAGGACACCACAGAGGACACCATACCTTTTCTTGCCACTGTACAACAAAATAAAAAATAATAATTTTTTACATACTTTTTTTGTTCTTTTTTTTAATCTCAGAAAAACAATTTTGGTGCAGAATTTCTATTTCACCATATATTTATCTGGTATCTTCTCATCCAATGTTTCAGATAACTGTTATAATAATATTTTTTTCGCAACAAAAAGTATTTGGCAGTGATTGGGTTAAATTTGGGATATTATTGTTATTGAAAATGGATTCAGGCTGGGATTACTTCTAATAGTGTGAACTTTTTTCTTTCATTCACTGGATTTAGTTTGAGATATTATGTTAGGTTTTTGGTATTTTTCTATTTAACGCCAGTCGAGGTATTAATTCTCCTTGCTCCCAGGTTTGCACAGTGTCCGGCCACGTGTCGCAGGGAGCGGTGTACTGGTTATAGGGTGCGGTGTCCTCTATGGATTAAATACTGACTCTGCCAGAATTCTATCAATTGCAACACAATAAGGTAAACATATTCAGGATAGATAAACGCAAACAAAATGCTCAAAGACAATGTGATGAGATTAAAGAAAAAAAAAAGAAATAAAGAAAGCACTACACAAACACACAAAGAATACACTGCAGTCTCAGTTAAAATTAACAAAACTGCACTGGCATAGGGACACATGGAAACTCTGTGTTTAACTCACAACGTCAGCAAAGCGCTTCAGCACCGGGTCAGGGGGTATTCAGTCTATTCACGATGTATCGTCTCGGCACAAGGTTTTCTATAAACTGGAGGAATGGGCCAACAGGTGACAAATGGAATCCAATGAGTTATTCAATAACCTCCCAATTGGCCCTGAAATTGCACCAAAAACTGAATTTCACTCTTTGGTGCAATTTCGGGGCAATTCATCTGTTCACAAAGCTGTCGATTAGTCAAATACAGGTGAATTGACAGTGAAATACGGTGCAAACAGCCACAATTCAGCAACAGTGAAATCGTCCCATTGAAGACTATTGTGTCTTCTATTCACACAATGCCGAATTGCACCGAAATTGCGACGAAACGCCTTGATTTCCAGTGATTCAATTCCACAGGTTTAAACAGGTGAATCCCATACGATTTAATGTAAAAAAAATGTACTATCTTTTCTTTTTAAAGACTGTTTATTATTAATATTTTTTACTTAATTTCTCACTTTTAATTAATTTTTTAACTTCACTTTTCATATTTTTAAAATTTTTACAAGAGCTTTTTGCATTTTATGTACTTTTTAAACATCTCTTTTAATTTTTATCTTTGACCATTAACATTTTTTTACTATTGTTAAAGGACCTTTTCCTCTAATCAGCTGGCAAATTTCTCCTATAAAGCACATTATACGCATATTATTTCTGGAGAAATAAGGCTATAGAATAGATGCCAGTGTCATGTCCCGCTCCGCGGCCCACTCCCGGTCCAGACCGCAATGCTGGGAGAGTTACCATACTCACCCGAGGTCCCTCGTGACGCGCTGCTCCTAGTTTCCGGTCCGCAGGATGGAGAGAGGAACCCAGGCAGTGGCGGAAGTACCAGGGTCGCAGCGGTCGCAGTTGCGACCGGGCCCTGGCATTCCGCCACTGGAGGGGGGCCCGGCGCCGCCCGCCAGATTCCGCCGATCGGCGCCGGAATCTGGGTGCCGCGCACTGGCCATCCCTCTCCCTACGCGAGAGGCCACTGACATGCAGCTTGGCCGCTCACGTGGGAGAGAAACCACCTGACCAGCGCACGAGATCCTCGCGAGACCTCTGCGCTGATCAGGTGGTTTCCGGCAAGCGGCCAAGACGCATGTTTCCAGCAGCCGCTCGCCTCGGAGAAGAACACCTGTGGCCAGCAGAGCCAGAGGTAAGAGCTGGGGGGCCCTTATACCCATGAGCTGGGGGGCATATCCATGAGCTGGGGGGGCATATCCATGAGCTGGGGGTGCATATCCATGAGCTGGGGGGCATATCCATGAGCTGGGGGGCATATCCATGAGCTGGGGGTGCATATCCATGAGCTGGGGGGCATATCCATGAGCTGGGGGGCATATCCATGAGCTGGGGGGGCATACCCATGTGAGAGCTGGGGGGCATATCCATGATCTGGGGGTGCATATCCATGAGCTGGGGGGCATATCCATGAGCTGGGGGGCATATCCATGAGCTGGGGGGCATACCCATGTGAGAGCTGGGGGGCATATCCATGAGCTGGGGGGCATATCCATGAGCTGAGGGGCATATCCATGAGCTGGGGGGGCATACCCATGTGAGAGCTGGGGGCATATCCATGAGCTGGGGGGCATACCCATGTGAGAGCTGGGGGGGGCATATCCATGAGCTGGGGGGGCATATCCATGAGCTGGGGGGCATACCCATGTGAGAGCTGGGGGGCATATTCATGAGCTGGGGGTGCATATTCATGAGCTGGGGGGCATATCCATGAGCTGGGGGGCATATCCATGAGCTGGGGGGCATACCCATGTGAGAGCTGGGGCATATCCATGAGCTGGGGCAGTATGAATATATATATATATCGGGGGGATATACATGTGAGCTGGGGGCATTTTTATATGGTCTGTTCTTATTGGAAAGCGTCACATGACATTAAAGAAAAGTATCGGTGAGTACTTTTAAAAAGTATCGGTACTCGTACTTGGTCTTAAAAAAGTGGTATCGGTGCATCCCTAGGCAATACTATCTTTGTTTTATTTTGCAGTGAAAAATAAGTAAAAATACATAGATTTTTTTTGGGGGGGCCCTTCGTGGATTCTTGCACCGGGGCCCTCAGGTTTCTAGTTACGCCACTGAACCGAGGAGACGCCCCACGCCGCCGGCCAGATCCGAATGCTGAAAGCGCGCATGCGCGAGTACAGACTTTCCTAAGTAATGTAATATCTGGTACTCTGGCGCCCTCGGCTGGCCGATTAGGGGTACTGCTTGACATCTGTTCTGGAGATCCTCGTATTCCTCCCATTGACCTACCAAAGGCTCAGGTACCTCAACTCCAACTACGATACCCAGGTGAAAGGTATTCCCATGATCCTTTGAACCCTATTTAAATCCGCCGCCCTTCTCAACACATGGTTCTATAACCAGGTTCTACTGTTGCCTTCCACTTCAGTTTTCCTAGTGCTCCTCGTATTCCTGACCACGTTGCCTTTCTCTGATTACCGACTCGGACTGCCATATCGACTACGCCGCCTTCTTCTGCCCATCGACCCGGATTTCCATATCGACTACGCTGCCTTCTTGCCCACCGACCTGGATTGCCATATCGACTAGGCTGCCTTCTTCTGCCCATCGACCCGGATTTCCATATCGACTTCGCTGCCTTCTTTGCCCATCGACCCGGATTGCCATATCGACCACGCCGCCTTCTTCTGCCCATTGACCCGGATTTCCATACCGACTACGCTGCCTTCTTCTGCCCATCGACCCGGATTGCTGTTTCAACCATGCTACCACCTTCGTTATTATTTTGTTATTATTCTGGAACTTTTGTTACTTGATTTACAGTTCTTTCCTACGTGCCACGAATCTCTACTTCTCAAGAAGACCATTCCAGCTGTATCATTGTTCTGGACTTAAGTTACTTTCCTTGTTTCACTAAAGATTGTTTATTTCTACATGGTTTCCTGAATTCCTTACTCCTTCGGCTTGCCATCGGGTTCCATACTCATACTACACAGGGGTCTCAAACCCTGCATTACAGCCAGCTCTATGATTGGTTTTCTCTCCGCATCTCTTCACCCTCTACCAAGGAGAAATTAACCAGCCGATTAGAGAGACGGTGCCAACCCGGAAATAGGCACAGAGCTACTAATACAGAGCCAGCTCCATATAAGCTCTGTAAAATGTGAGTGGGCATATTTACAAAGTTCAGTTTTTTCCAATGTTCCTTTCGTGACCTTATAGGAAGGTAAGTCACATTCCCCTATTACAAGACAGCAGCAACAAAATCTATATTTCTGTATTCACTATATACACTCAGGATCTGTCAACTGTCACTGTCCCAACAAATAGGAATGTAGCTGAAAAAAAAGGCAATTTGGTGATTCGGATCAATCTGACATCCAAATTGCTGATATAGAGCCAAAAATTATATGCATCATTCTGTGCATCATTTTTGCAGCAAATGCTTCATTCTGCGCATCATTTTTGGCGCATATGTTTAATATTGCGCATCATTTTTGGAGCAAATGCTTCATTCTGCGCATCATTTTTGGCGCATATGTTTAATTCTCTGCATCATTTTTGGAGCATATGCTTCATTCTGCACATCTTTTTTGGAGTATATGCATAATTCTGTGCATCATTTTTGGAGCAAATGCTTCACCCTGTGCATCATTTTTGGAGTACATGATTTATTCTGTGCATCATTTTTGGCGCATGTGTTTCATTCTGTGCATCATTTTTGGAGCATATGCATAATTCTGTGCATCATTTTTGGAGCAAATGCTTCACCCTGTGCATCATTTTTGGAGTACATGATTTATTCTGTGCATCATTTTTGGCGCATGTGTTTCATTCTGTGCATCATTTTTGGAGCATATGCCTTATTCTGTGCATCATTTTTGGCGCATTTGCTTCATTCTGTGCATCATTTTTGGAGCATATGCTTCATTCTTTGTATAATTTTTGGAGCAAATGCTTCAACCTGTGCACCATTTTTGGAGCACATGCTTTATTCTGTGTATCATTTTTGGAGCACATGTTTTATTCTGTGCATCATTTCTCGAGCATATGCTTCATTCTGTGCATCATTTTTGGAACAAATGCTTCATTCTGTGCATCACTTTTGGAACAAATGCTTCATTCTGTGCATCACTTTTGGAACAAATGCTTCATTCGCTGCATCATTTTTGGTGCATATGTTTCATTCTGTGCATCATTTTTGGAGGATATGCTTCGTCCTTTGCATCATTCTTGGTTCATATGTTTCATCCTGTGCATCCTTTTTGGCGCATATCTTTCATTCTGTGCATCATTTTTGGAGCATATGCTTCATTCTGTGCATTGTTTTTGGTGCATATGTTTCATTCTGTGCATCATTTTTGGAGCATATGCTTCATTCTGTGCATCATTTTTGGAGCATATGCTTCATTCTGTGCATAATTTTTGGATCAAATGCTTCATCCTGTGCATCATTCTTGGTTCATATGTTTCATCCAGTGCATCATTTTTGGAGCATATGCTTCATTCTGTACATATTTTTGTAACATATGCTTCATTCTGTGCATCGTTTTGCAGCATATGCTTCATTCTGTGCATCATTTTTGCAGCATATGCTTCATTCTGTGTATCATTTTTGGAGCATACCCTCCTTTTTTTACATCAGTTTGGATCTGGCCTCGTGGTCGATGCTCAGCACTTTGGAGGTGGCGGTTTGGCCAATTTTTAGCGGACTAATATGAGTCTCTGTGCTATTGAATTTTTGCATCCTTTCGCAAATGTGCTGAAGATCCATAGGTACAGCTAGAATCACCTTACACTCCATGATGGCCAGAAGAAAACAAATAGTGACAAACTATGTATGCTTTAACTCCTTAGCATCTTTCAGAAGATACATGACTGAGGAAGGTGGGCTTTAAAGCCCCCAAATAGCACCCGATGTCACTGAGGCTGCTTCAACCCTCTCCACAGATAGAATATACGTCATGGTACAATTGAAACCCACTAGAACATTACCTTTATAGAAGATAATCTCTAAAAACCCATGACATACTTGAAAACGAGGGAAATCTCAATGTATCCTTGCTGGTAAAATACTTTATAAATAAATAAATAAATAAAAC
Source organism: Leptobrachium leishanense (assembly GCA_009667805.1). NCBI lineage: Eukaryota > Metazoa > Chordata > Amphibia > Anura > Megophryidae > Leptobrachium > Leptobrachium leishanense. The sequence continues at coordinate 44,420,113 of CM019071.1, forward strand.
GAAATTAACAACAGTTTTTGGCAAATGAAGGAGCAAACTCAGTAAGTTTTGGACGATTTCCATATTGCTCCACCCAACTCTCTCTATCTTATATGCCGTGCATGAAGATCTAGGATCTGGTGTCTATATGTGACCATGGAGTCTGTAGGAATCGGGACGCTGCTTGTTGGGTTAATTTCTTTCCTTCTCATCTACACCCTATGGAATTCAATGCGCAGGAATAATAAACTTCCTCCAGGTCCGACTCCTTTACCGCTGATTGGGAACCTGCTCCAGATCGAGAGAGGACAACTGGTGAATTCATTCATGAAGGTTGGTTTACCAGAAATTTACTGCATTTAATGAGTTAAAGAGAAATGAGATCTAGTGAGAGAGACGTTAGTAATGAGTTACAGGACCTGATCACAGAGAGGTGATTAATGAGTAAAATGGATCTAATGACAGCAAAGTCGTTAATAGGTTAAAATGATATAATGACAGGGATGTGATTAATGAGTTAAATGGGCCTAATGACAATGAGAGTATTAAGGGGTTAAAGGGATCTAATGACAAATTTTGTCCTGGTTTCCTGTCCCCAGGGCACTACCCGGACCCCCATACACCTTTTATGGCAAATATCTAGCATATATGCCCTCTTGGAGGGCATTCTAAAAATTGAACTTTGAGTCCCTTTGACTTGTATTGAGTTCGAGTTCGAATTCGAACTTTTGAAAAGTTCGAGTTCGAATGCGAACCGAACTCGGGGGTGTTCGGCTCATCCCTACTAATGACAACAAGGTGATTAATGGGTTAAAGTGACCTAATCACAGTGAGATGATTAATGGATTAAAGAGATCTAATGACAGCGAGATGATTAGTTTGTTAAAGAGATCTAATAGCAGCGAGGTTATTAATGTGTTACTTGACCTAATGACTAGGGATGAGCTGTTCGGTTCGATCAGTTCGGAGTTCGATTTGAACTTTGGCCGTTGGCAAGTTCGCGAGCTTCGAACTTTTTGGCGTGTTTGGTTCGAGTTCGAATTTTGTTTTTTTGAAAAAAGTATAAAAAATGCTTAAAAAATACAAAAAAATCTAGAAATAAAGAGACTCTTTACTGCAGAATATTATAAGCAACAGTTTATTAGATATTGAATTAAAAAATAATGTCTACGTGCAAAGATTCTCACCTCTAAATGACCTGTGCTCTCAAACGCCGTAAACAACAGGTGTTAATTAGTGTTTGAAAATAATATGTGCATTTAATTAGTCTGGTCTGATGAATTTGATACATTGTAGACTGAGGGTGTGGTGTCTCCTGAACATGTATCAAACAACACCTGTGCTTCTGAGAAGTGTTCATTTCTCTACTAAATCTTCCTCTGATATGCTGTTTAACCCCTTAACCCTGCATTTCACTGCAGTGTGCTTAGCTAATTTTTACCGCTTTCGCTCATCATGTTTAAATGCGATTTGAAGCCACATTTTATTAAATGACCCAGACATATTAGATATTGTTCTTTCCGGCAGACTCCTCAGATTCATAATATATCATTCTTATATGTACACGTCATGTCCTGCCTGTATATTATGACATGCTCAGGCCTTTCGATTGACACCCTCCATGACCCCCTAGCTGAAACGGTTCTGGAGATATCAAGGTTCAAATGAACCACCTATCTCCACCAGGGGATTCCAGGCAGCTAGGGGTTCCCCGGCTATCTGACATCATCACGCTATGCGTGAGGACATCAGGCAGTGAGGGGGGACCCGGGGTGGAGCCGCCATCCAAGATGGCGGCCCCCACCGGAGCTAGGCCGCACTTCGGCACCGCAAGGCATCTCTTTACACAGCCCCATCAGCATCTCTATACACAACCTCACAGCATCTCTATACACAGTCTCACAGCATCTCTATACACAACTCCATCAGCATCTCTATACACAAACAGCATCTTTATACACAGCCTCACAACATCTCTATACACAACCTCACAGCATCTCTATACACAGCCTCACAGCATCTCTATACACAGCATCTCTATACACAACCCCATCAGCATCTCTATACACAAACAGCATCTCTATACACAACCCCATCAGCATCTCTAAACACAGCCTCACAGCATCTCTATACACAACCCCATCAGCATCTCTATACACAAACAGCATCTCTATACACAACCCATATAAGCAGCATCTCTATACACAAACAGCATCTCTATACACAACCCCATCAGCATCTCTATACACAAACAGCATCTCTATACACAACCCAATCAGCATCTCTATACACAGCCTCACAGCATCTCTATACACAACCCCATCAGCATCTCTATACGCAGCCTCATAGCATCTCTATACACAAACAGCATCTCTATACACAACCCCATCAGCATCTCTATACACAAACAGCATCTCTATACACAACCCCATCAGCATCTCTATACACAACCCCATCAGCATCTCTATACACAAACAGCATCTCTATACACAACCCCATCAGCATCTCTATACACAAACAGCATCTCTATACACAACCCCATCAGCATCTCTATACACAAACAGCATCTCTATACACAACCCAATCAGCATCTCTATACACAGCCTCACAGCATCTCTATACACAACCCCATCAGCATCTCTATACACAGCCTCATAGCATCTCTATACACAAACAGCATCTCTATACACAACCCCATCAGCATCTCTAAACACAACCTCACAGCATCTCTATACACAACCCCATCAGCATCTCTATACACAAACAGCATCTCTATACACAACCCCATCAGCATCTCTATACACAAACAACATCTCTATACACAACCCCATCAGCATCTCTATACACAAACAGCATCTCTATACACAACCCCATCAGCATCTCTATACATAGCATCTCTATACACAACCCCATCAGCATCTCTAAACAACAAACAGCATCTCTATCCACAACCTCACAGCATCTCTGCGAACCCTCAAATGAACCCCCTATCTCCACCAGGGGATTCCGGGCAGCTAGGGGTTCCCCGGCTATCTGACGTGATCACGCTATGCGTGAGGACGTCAGGCAGTGAGGGGGGACCCGGGCGTGGAGCCGCCATCCAAGATGGCGGCCCCCACCAGAGCTAGGCCGCACTTCGGCACTGCAAGGCGCCGAAGTGCGACCCTGTGTCTAAGCGGTTAAAGCCAGTCTCCGATTAAAAGGGGAGACTCTCCTTTTAAGCGGTGCCTGGATTTTTTTGTGGGACCTCCCGATCGGGAGGGAGAGGGATCCAAACGAATCCCCCCTCTCTTCCAGGCGATTTTCCGGCATTGCCGGGGGGTCGCCTGGAAATGACGTCATTGTGCATGGCGCGATGACGTCATTTACGTCGGGAGGAGCTTGACTTCATCGTCTGAGGATGCTGAAGTCAGAACGCCGCGGGACCCCGGACAGAGAAGTGAGTATCTCCGCCGGGGGTCCCGCAAAGCTGATGACCTCTGGGACACGTCCTCCTCAGCATACAGCAGGAGTAACTGAGGACATGTCCCACACGTCGTCAGCAGTGAAGGGGTTAAAAACATCTTTTTTAAAACTTTTTGTCCTTGTTTCCTGTCCCCCAGGGCGCTACCTGGACCCGGACATTGTTTTTAAGTGTTTCTACACATCCTAGAAATCCGCCACTTCACGGGCAGGTTATGGGGACCTCCTAGGCACGATATTTGAAGGAATTTTTTTTTTTTTTTTTTAACACTTATTTCATGGAAAACTCACTGTCCCTTTAAAAACTTTTTTTTTACTTTTTGTCCTTGTTTCCTGTCCCCCAGGGCACTACCCGGACCCCCATACACCTTTTATGGCAAATATCTAGCATATATGCCCTCTTGGCGGGAACTCTAAAAATCGAACTTTTGACTCCCATTGTCTTGCATTGAGTTTGGTTTGTGTTCAAGTTCGAACTCAAACTTTCGAAATTGTCTTTAATATTTCAATGTGATAAATAAAATCTGTAAGGCTTTAATATTCACTCTAAAAATCGAACTTTGAGTCCCATTGACTTGTATTGAATTCGAGTTCGAGTTCGAATTCGAACTTTTGAAAAGTTCGAGTTCGAATGCGAACCGAACTCGGGTGTTCAGCTCATCCCTACTAATGACAACAAGGTGATAAATAGGTTAAATGATCTCATGACAGTGAGGTGATTAATGGGTTAAAGAGATCTAATATTATTATTATTATTATTATTATTATTTATTAAGCGCCAACACATTCCGCAGCGCTGTACAAGGTGTAATGGGTAAAGACAGGACAATTCTACAATACATACAGGAGACAGGTCAGTATTTCTGCCAGAAGATCCATGAGGATATGAGGACCCTATTCCCGTGGGAATTTACAATCTAGATCTAATAGCAGCAAGGTGATTAACAGGTTAAAGGGATGTAATAGCAGCAAGGTGATTAATGGGTTAAAGGGATGTAATAGCAGGGAGGTGATTAATGGGTTACTTGACCTAATTATAGCGAGGTGATTAATGGGTTAAATGATATAATGACAGTGAGGTGATTAATGGGTTAAATGATCTAATGAAAGTGAGGTGATTAATGGGTTAAATGGATCTAATAGCAGCAAGGTGATTAATGGGTTACTTGATCTAATGACAGTGAGGTGATTAATGGGTTAAAGGGATCTAATAGCAGGGAGGTGATTAATGGGTTAAAGGGATCTAATAGCAGGGAGGTGATTAATGGGTTACTTGACCTAATTATAGCCAGGTGATTAATGGATTACTTTACCTATTGACAGCGAGGTGATTAATGAGTTAAATGACCTAATGCCATCAAGGTGATTAATGGGTTAAAGGGATCTAATATCAGCAAGGTGATTAATGGGTTACTTGCTCTAATGACAGTGAGGTGATTAATGGGTTAAAGGGATCTAATAGCAGGGATGTGATTAATGGATTACTTTACCTATTGACAGCGAGGTGATTAATGAGTTAAATGACCTAATGCCATCAAGGTGATTAATGGGTTAAAGGGATCTAATATCAGCAAGGTGATTAATGGGTTACTTGCTCTAATGACAGTGAGGTGATTAATGGGTTAAAGGGATCTAATAGCAGGGAGGTGATTAATGGGTTACTTTACCTAATTATAGCGAGGTGATTAATGGATTACTTTACCTACTGACAGCGAGGTGATTAATGAGTTAAATGACCTAATGCCATCAAGGTGATTAATGGGTTAAAGGGATGTAATAGCAGCAAGGTGATTAATGGGTTAAAGGGATGTAATAGCAGGGAGGTGATTAATGGGTTACTTGACCTAATTATAGCGAGGTGATTAATGGGTTAAATGGTATAATGACAGTGAGGTGATTAATGGGTTAAATGATCTAATGAAAGTGAGGTGATTAATGGTTAAATGGATCTAATAGCAGCAAGGTGATTAATGGGTTACTTGATCTAATGAAAGTGAGGTGATTAATGGGTTAAAGGGATCTAATAGCAGGGAGGTGATTAATGGGTTACTTGACCTAATTATAGCGAGGTGATTAATGGATTACTTTACCTATTGACAGCGAGGTGATTAATGAGTTAAATGACCTAATGCCATCAAGGTGATTAATGGGTTAAAGGGATCTAATAGCAGCAAGGTGATTAATGGGTTACTTGCTCTAATGACAGTGAGGTGATTAATGGGTTAAATGATCTAATGACAGCAAGGTGATTAATTGGTTAAAGGGATCTAATAGCAGCAAGGTGATTAATGGGTTAAATGATCTAATGACAGCAAGGTGATTAATTGGTTAAAGGGATCTAATAGCAGCAAGGTGATTAATGGGTTAAATGATCTAATGACAGCAAGGTGATTAATTGGTTAAAGGGATCTAATAGCAGCAAGGTGATTAATGGGTTACTTGCTCTAATGACAGTGAGGTGATTAATGGGTTAAATGATCTAATGACAGCAAGGTGATTAATTGGTTAAAGGGATCTAATATCAGCAAGGTGATTAATGGGTTACTTGCTCTAATGACAGTCAGGTGATTAATGGGTTAAGGGATCTAATAGCAGGGATGTGATTAATGGATTACTTTACCTATTGACAGCGAGGTGATTAATGAGTTAAATGACCTAATGCATCAAGGTGATTAATGGGTTAAAGGGATCTAATATCAGCAAGGTGATTAATGGGTTACTTGCTCTAATGACAGTGAGGTGATTAATGGGTTAAAGGGATCTAATAGCAGGGAGGTGATTAATGGGTTACTTGACCTAATTATAGCGAGGTGATTAATGGATTACTTTACCTATTGACAGCGAGGTGATTAATGAGTTAAATGACCTAATGCCATCAAGGTGATTAATGGGTTAAAGGGATGTAATAGCAGCAAGGTGATTAATGGGTTAAAGGGATGTAATAGCAGGGAGGTGATTAATGGGTTACTTGACCTAATTATAGCGAGGTGATTAATGGGTTAAATGATATAATGACAGTGAGGTGATTAATGGGTTAAATGGATCTAATAGCAGCAAGGTGATTAATGGGTTACTTGATCTAATGACAGTGAGGTGATTAATGGGTTAAAGGGATCTAATAGCAGGGAGGTGATTAATGGGTTAAAGGGATCTAATAGCAGGGAGGTGATTAATGGGTTACTTGACCTAATTATAGCCAGGTGATTAATGGATTACTTTACCTATTGACAGCGAGGTGATTAATGAGTTAAATGACCTAATGCCATCAAGGTGATTAATGGGTTAAAGGGATCTAATATCAGCAAGGTGATTAATGGGTTACTTGCTCTAATGACAGTGAGGTGATTAATGGGTTAAAGGGATCTAATAGCAGGGATGTGATTAATGGATTACTTTACCTATTGACAGCGAGGTGATTAATGAGTTAAATGACCTAATGCCATCAAGGTGATTAATGGGTTAAAGGGATCTAATATCAGCAAGGTGATTAATGGGTTACTTGCTCTAATGACAGTGAGGTGATTAATGGGTTAAAGGGATCTAATAGCAGGGAGGTGATTAATGGGTTACTTTACCTAATTATAGCGAGGTGATTAATGGATTACTTTACCTACTGACAGCGAGGTGATTAATGAGTTAAATGACCTAATGCCATCAAGGTGATTAATGGGTTAAAGGGATGTAATAGCAGCAAGGTGATTAATGGGTTAAAGGGATGTAATAGCAGGGAGGTGATTAATGGGTTACTTGACCTAATTATAGCGAGGTGATTAATGGGTTAAATGGTATAATGACAGTGAGGTGATTAATGGGTTAAATGATCTAATGAAAGTGAGGTGATTAATGGGTTAAATGGATCTAATAGCAGCAAGGTGATTAATGGGTTACTTGATCTAATGAAAGTGAGGTGATTAATGGGTTAAAGGATCTAATAGCAGGGAGGTGATTAATGGGTTACTTGACCTAATTATAGCGAGGTGATTAATGGATTACTTTACCTATTGACAGCGAGGTGATTAATGAGTTAAATGACCTAATGCCATCAAGGTGATTAATGGGTTAAAGGGATCTAATAGCAGCAAGGTGATTAATGGGTTACTTGCTCTAATGACAGTGAGGTGATTAATGGGTTAAATGATCTAATGACAGCAAGGTGATTAATTGGTTAAAGGGATCTAATAGCAGCAAGGTGATTAATGGGTAAATGATCTAATGACAGCAAGGTGATTAATTGGTTAAAGGGATCTAATAGCAGCAAGGTGATTAATGGGTTAAATGATCTAATGACAGCAAGGTGATTAATTGGTTAAAGGGATCTAATAGCAGCAAGGTGATTAATGGGTTACTTGCTCTAATGACAGTGAGGTGATTAATGGGTTAAATGATCTAATGACAGCAAGGTGATTAATTGGTTAAAGGGATCTAATATCAGCAAGGTGATTAATGGGTTACTTGCTCTAATGACAGTGAGGTGATTAATGGGTTAAAGGGATCTAATAGCAGGGATGTGATTAATGGATTACTTTACCTATTGACAGCGAGGTGATTAATGAGTTAAATGACCTAATGCCATCAAGGTGATTAATGGGTTAAAGGGATCTAATATCAGCAAGGTGATTAATGGGTTACTTGCTCTAATGACAGTGAGGTGATTAATGGGTTAAAGGGATCTAATAGCAGGGAGGTGATTAATGGGTTACTTGACCTAATTATAGCGAGGTGATTAATGGATTACTTTACCTATTGACAGCGAGGTGATTAATGAGTTAAATGACCTAATGCCATCAAGGTGATTAATGGGTTAAAGGGATGTAATAGCAGCAAGGTGATTAATGGGTTAAAGGGATGTAATAGCAGGGAGGTGATTAATGGGTTACTTGACCTAATTATAGCGAGGTGATTAATGGGTTAAATGATATAATGACAGTGAGGTGATTAATGGGTTAAATGATCTAATGAAAGTGAGGTGATTAATGGGTTAAATGGATCTAATAGCAGCAAGGTGATTAATGGGTTACTTGATCTAATGAAAGTGAGGTGATTAATGGGTTAAAGGGATCTAATAGCAGGGAGGTGATTAATGGGTTACTTGACCTAATTATAGCGAGGTGATTAATGGATTACTTTACCTATTGACAGCGAGGTGATTAATGAGTTAAATGACCTAATGCCATCAAGGTGATTAATGGGTTAAAGGGATCTAATAGCAGCAAGGTGATTAATGGGTTACTTGCTCTAATGACAGTGAGGTGATTAATGGGTTAAATGATCTAATGACAGCAAGGTGATTAATTGGTTAAAGGGATCTAATAGCAGCAAGGTGATTAATGGGTTAAATGATCTAATGACAGCAAGGTGATTAATTGGTTAAAGGGATCTAATAGCAGGGATGTGATTAATGGATTACTTTACTACTGACAGCGAGGTGATTAATGAGTTAAATGACCTAATGCATCAAGGTGATTAATGGGTTAAAGGGATCTAATAGCAGCAAGGTGATTAATGGGTTACTTGCTCTAATGACAGTGAGGTGATTAATGGGTTAAATGATCTAATGACAGCAAGGTGATTAATTGGTTAAAGGGATCTAATAGCAGCAAGGTGATTAATGGGTTAAATGATCTAATGACAGCAAGGTGATTAATTGGTTAAAGGGATCTAATAGCAGCAAGGTGATTAATGGGTTAAATGATCTAATGACAGCAAGGTGATTAATTGGTTAAAGGGATCTAATAGCAGCAAGGTGATTAATGGGTTACTTGCTCTAATGACAGTGAGGTGATTAATGGGTTAAATGATCTAATGACAGCAAGGTGATTAATTGGTTAAAGGGATCTAATATCAGCAAGGTGATTAATGGGTTACTTGCTCTAATGACAGTGAGGTGATTAATGGGTTAAAGGGATCTAATAGCAGGGATGTGATTAATGGATTACTTTACCTATTGACAGCGAGGTGATTAATGAGTTAAATGACCTAATGCCATCAAGGTGATTAATGGTTAAAGGGATCTAATATCAGCAAGGTGATTAATGGGTTACTTGCTCTAATGACAGTGAGGTGATTAATGGGTTAAAGGATCTAATAGCAGGGAGGTGATTAATGGGTTACTTGACCTAATTATAGCGAGGTGATTAATGGATTACTTTACCTATTGACAGCGAGGTGATTAATGAGTTAAATGACCTAATGCCATCAAGGTGATTAATGGGTTAAAGGGATGTAATAGCAGCAAGGTGATTAATGGGTTAAAGGGATGTAATAGCAGGGAGGTGATTAATGGTTACTTGACCTAATTATAGCGAGGTGATTAATGGGTTAAATGATATAATGACAGTGAGGTGATTAATGGGTTAAATGGATCTAATAGCAGCAAGGTGATTAATGGGTTACTTGATCTAATGACAGTGAGGTGATTAATGGGTTAAAGGATCTAATAGCAGGGAGGTGATTAATGGGTTAAAGGATCTAATAGCAGGGAGGTGATTAATGGGTTACTTGACCTAATTATAGCCAGGTGATTAATGGATTACTTTACCTATTGACAGCGAGGTGATTAATGAGTTAAATGACCTAATGCCATCAAGGTGATTAATGGGTTTTAAGGGATCTAATATCAGCAAGGTGATTAATGGGTTACTTGCTCTAATGACAGTGAGGTGATTAATGGGTTAAAGGGATCTAATAGCAGAGATGTGATTAATGGATTACTTTACCTATTGACAGCGAGGTGATTAATGAGTTAAATGACCTAATGCCATCAAGGTGATTAATGGGTTAAAGGGATGTAATAGCAGGGAGGTGATTAATGGGTTACTTGACCTAATTATAGCGAGGTGATTAATGGGTTAAATGATATAATGACAGTGAGGTGATTAATGGGTTAAATGATCTAATGAAAGTGAGGTGATTAATGGGTTAAATGGATCTAATTATAGCGAGGTGATTAATGGGTTACTTGATCTAATGAAAGTGAGGTGATTAATGGGTTAAAGGGATCTAATAGCAGGGAGGTGATTAATGGGTTACTTGACCTAATTATAGCCAGGTGATTAATGGATTACTTTACCTATTGACAGCGAGGTGATTAATGAGTTAAATGACCTAATGCCATCAAGGTGATTAATGGGTTAAAGGGATCTAATAGCAGCAAGGTGATTAATGGGTTACTTGCTCTAATGACAGTGAGGTGATTAATGGGTTAAATGATCTAATGACAGCAAGGTGATTAATTGGTTAAAGGGATCTAATAGCAGCAAGGTGATTAATGGGTTACTTGCTCTAATGACAGTGAGGTGATTAATGGGTTAAATGATCTAATGACAGCAAGGTGATTAATTGGTTAAAGGGATCTAATAGCAGCAAGGTGATTAATGGGTTAAATTACCTAATGACAGCGAGGTTATTAAAGGGTTAAAGGGCCCCAGTGAAATATTTTAGATAAGTTTTCCATAGCTATGGTCGCTCGTCTCATTCCAACAATGCAAAAATATATAAATAATGTAAATATTTGGTGTTTCCGTCTCTCAGTTCTCGAAGCAATACGGCTCTGTTTACACGTTATATTTTGGCCCAAATCCTGTGATTTGCCTGAGCGGGTATGAAACGGTTAAAGAAGCCCTCATTGATAGAGCAGAAGAATTTGGAGGACGAGGAAGACTGCCGACGCTGGAAAAAGTCACACAGGACTACGGTGAGAAAAAACTCTGCTTTTTAATTTTGGATCATTTTTCTCCTGGTAACGCAGGAAACATCTGTATTTACATGATTTTCATCAGATTTTTACACAGAATATTTTTTTCAGTACTTTGACAGAATGTTCCCAGATATTCCCTCGTGTGCTCATTATAGATAAAATATGTGCGAGTGGATTTTTTTTCTTTTCTTACAGATTTTAGGATTAAATAAATGAGCTGCTCACATTTTAGATTTGGGAAGAATTGCCTTTTCTTTATATTTTAACTTTTCAACCATAATTTGCCAGATCTTTGGGGATCTTAAGGGTTATTCAAAGAGCAATGACTTGGCCGCCGAATTGCACCAAACACCATACTTGAAAACGGGAGAAATGTCAATGTATCCTTCCTGGTAAAATCCTTTCTAAAAAAGAAATAATAATTTGGGGGCCATTCGACTATTCAAAAAGCTGGCGATTTGCCAAATATTGGTGAATTGCCGGTGAAATACGGTGCTGTTCGGTGGCAGTAAAATACGGTGCCTGTTTGACGTCAGTGAAATCCCCCATAGAGAAGCAATGGTTAATGTATTCACATTGAACAGCAGAGAAATGTCAGTGAAATGCCCTGATGTTCGGTGGTTTCATTCGGCAGGTTAATTCAGGAGAATCCCATAGGTTTCAATGTTAAAAATATTCCCTGTTTTTCTTAAATATTTATTCAATTGTTTATTCTTTTCATTTGCAGCAAAAAGTCTCTTTATTTATTTATTTAGGATTTTTTTAGACATTTTCCAGAAATTTTTAAATCCGTTTTTTTTTTTTAGTTTTTTTTTGCATTTCTTTTTATTCAGTAACAGACTTTTTTATTGTTATTCACAAGACCTTATACACTATATTGAAAAAATTATTCGCTCACCTGCCTTGACTCGCATATTTATTTATAAAGTACAGTATTTTACCAGGAAGGATACATTGAGATTTCTCTCGTTTTCAAGTATTTACGTGACATCCCATTCCTAATCCATAGAGTTCAATATGACGTCGCTCCACCCTTTGCAGCTATAACAGCTTCAACTCTTCTGGGAAGGCTGTCCACAAGGTTTAGGAGGGTGTTTATGGGAATTTTTGACCATTCTTCCAGAAGCGCATTTGTGAGGTCACACAGTGATGTTGGACGAGAAGGCCTGGCTCTCAGTCTCCGCTCTAATTCATCCCAAAGGGGTTCTATCGGGTTGAGGTCAGGACTCTGTGCAGGCCAGTCAAGTTCATCCACACCAGACTCTGTCATCCATGTCTTTATGGACCTTGCTTTGTGCACTGGTGCACAGTCATGTTAGAAGAGGAAGGGGCCAGCTCCAAACTGTTACCACAAAGTTGGGAGCATGGAATTGTCCAAAATGTCTTGGTATGCTGAGGCATTCAGAGTTCCAACCCCACACCATAATCCCCCCTCCACCAAACTTTACACTTGGCACAATGCAGTCAGACAAGTACCGTTCTCCTGGCAACCGCCAAACCCAGACTCGTCCATCAGAGAAGCACAATTTGTCACTCCAGAGAACGCGTTACACTGCTCTAGAGTCCAGTGGTGGCGTGCTTTACACCACTGCATCCGACGCTTTGCATTGCACTTGGTGATGTATGGCTTGGATGCAGCTGCTCGGCCATGGAAACTCATTCCATGAAGCTCTCTGCGCACTGTTCTTGGGCTAATCTGAAGGCCACATGAAGTTTGGAGGTCTGTAGCGATTGACTCTGCAGAAAGTTGGCGACCTCTTCGCACTATGTGCCTCAGCATCCGCTCCGTCAGTTTACGTGGCCTCACACTTCGTGGCTGGGTTGCTGTCGTTCCCAAACACTTCCACGTTCTTATAATACAGCTGACAGTTGACTGTGGAATATTTAGGAGTGAGGAACTTTCACGACTGGATTTGTTGCACAGGTGGCATCCTATCACAGCTCCACGCTGAAATTCACTGAGCTCCTGAGAGCGACCCATTCTTTCACAAATGTTTGTAAAAACAGTCTGCATGCCTAGGTGCTTTATTTTATATACCTGTGGCCATGGAAGCGATTGGAACACCTGATTCTGATTATTTGGGTGGGTGAGCAAATACTTTTGGCAATATAGTGTATGTTATTTCAAGGCATTTTCATGTAGTATTTATTGTTTTAAAATTCCTTTTGAAAGTGTTTTTTTTTCACCCCTGTTTGGCGGCTGGTCGGCTTTTTTCGGATACATTTTTCTGTCTGTTCGACGGATCGTCAGATTGAGTCGGAGATTTTTCGGTAGGTTATTGGATCAATTTGGCGGTCTGAGGATGAGTTCGGTGGTTTATCGGATCGATTCGTCATTTTTTCGACTTTTTTTCGGATTGATTCAATGTTTTTTTGATTCGTTCGGTGGTTTTTTGGCAGTTTGTGGCTGCGTTCGGCAGGTTTATTAGCAGTCCTCGGTGCATCAATTCGGCCCATTTCGGGGACCCTGTGGTAAATGCTGAATGGTGCTCTCACCGAATGCGCGAGCACCAAATTTTCGCTGAAATTTCAGTGCTCTCTGAATAACCCCTTAATTTTAGTTTTGGGCATTTATTGTCTAAAGCTATTACCACGAGCGGTGACTTTCAACTAGGATTGCCAGATCGGCCATATTTTCCTGGACACAAAATACTGTTTCAGGCAGAGGGGAGCACAAGGAAAAGTGCTGCCCTGCAACACGTATAATTCATATGATTCAACAGGGGAAGCAGGTATCATAACAAAGCAGGTGAACTGGGGGTGTTATTTTAGGGTGTATTCAGAGAGCACTGAAATGTCACAAACATTTCGGTGCTCTCTCGTTCCCCGCACTTTGGGGAATGAAATATTTTTGACGTGTTGTTACGTGATTTTGCTCTCACAAACTCACATTACAACAGATTTATTTTTATCACAATTTTCTTTTTCCTTTTTTTTCATTTTTTAATGCGCTTGTGTCAAGAATAAGGAGTTTTATTTTGACATGAAATGCCGCGTGCGTCTCCTCTCAGGGATCGCTTTAAGCAACGGGGAGCGATGGAAGCAGATACGGAACTTCACCTTAAGGAACCTGAGAGATTTGGGATTCGGCAAGAAAAGCTTTGAGGAGAAAGTCCAGGAAGAAGCTGAAAACGTCATGGAGGAACTGAAGAAACTTGAAGGTTTGTCAGATTTTTCTTAACCCTTTCTGTTTCAAAAATGAGTTTACACAATTTGGCATCGAAATACAAAAAAAACCCCTAGAAAATAAAACCCAATTTACATACATTTTTAAGACAGGTTTCCAGGGAGAAAGTAAATTCTCTGAGATCTCCCTCCTGTATTACTGTAAAGTAGGTGCAAGGAGCAGTTCCCTCTCTCACTGTAACAAACGTTACTGCAGCATTCCAGCAGTCAGGGATTTGTCACAATACAGGGGGAGAGCTGTGGGGTCAGTCTCTGCTGTACAGGGATAAGATTCAGGGTGTAAATCCCTGTACAGTACAGATACAAGGTGTTGCGGTAATTGCCATACACAGGCATTATGCAGCACATACAGATACAATGTATTGCTGTAATTGCCATACACAGGCATTATGCAGCACATACAGATACAAGGTGTTGCTGTAATTGTCATACACAGGCATTATGCAGCACCTACAGATACAAGGTGTTGCGGTAATTGCCATACACAGGCATTATGCAGCACATACAGATACAATGTATTGCTGTAATTGCCATACACAGGCATTATGCAGCACATACAGATACAAGGTGTTGCTGTAATTGCCATACACAGGCATTATGCGGCACATACAGATACAAGGTGTTGCTGTAATTGGCAGCCATACACAGGCATTATGCAGCACATACAGATACAAGGTGTTGCTGTAATTGCCATACACAGGCATTATGCGGCACATACAGATACAAGGTGTTGCGGTAATTGCCATACACAGGCATTATGCAGCACATACAGATACAATGTATTGCTGTAATTGCCATACACAGGCATTATGCAGCACATACAGATACAAGGTGTTGCTGTAATTGTCATACACAGGCATTATGCAGCACCTACAGATACAAGGTGTTGCGGTAATTGCCATACACAGGCATTATGCAGCACATACAGATACAAGGTGTTGCTGTAATAGCCATACACAGGCATTATGCGGCACATACAGACACAAGGTGTTGCTGTAATAGCCATACACAGGCATTATGCAGCACATACAGATACAAGGTGTTGCTGTAATTGCCATACACAGGCATTATGCGGCACATACAGATACAAGGTGTTGCTGTAATTGGCAGCCATACACAGGCATTATGCAGCACATACAGATACAAGGTGTTGCTGTAATTGCCATACACAGGCATTATGCGGCACATACAGATACAAGGTGTTGCGGTAATTGCCATACACAGGCATTATGCAGCACATACAGATACAATGTATTGCTGTAATTGCCATACACAGGCATTATGCAGCACATACAGATACAAGGTGTTGCTGTAATTGTCATACACAGGCATTATGCAGCACCTACAGATACAAGGTGTTGCAGTAATTGCCATACACAGGCATTATGCAGCACATACAGATACAATGTATTGCTGTAATTGCCATACACAGGCATTATGCAGCACATACAGATACAAGGTGTTGCTGTAATTGCCATACACAGGCATTATGCGGCACATACAGATACAAGGTGTTGCTGTAATTGGCAGCCATACACAGGCATTATGCAGCACATACAGATACAAGGTGTTGCTGTAATTGCCATACACAGGCATTATGCGGCACATACAGATACAAGGTGTTGCTGTAATTGCCATACACAGGCATTATGCGGCACATACAGATACAAGGTGTTGCTGTAATTGCCATACACTCAGGGTTATCCAAAGAGATTCGAAAAGTCACCGCACGTTCGGTGACTTTTCGTTCTCTTCAATTCGGTTCCTTTTGCCGATTGCATTTCGGTGACCCTGCGGTGTATTCAGCAAACACCACAAGGTCCCCGAATTGCAGGGAAAAGCTGCCGCAAACCTGACGAAAACTAACCGAATGCACGCTGAAAACAAGCAAAAACATCTGGATTAACCTTCGAAAAAGCCGAACAGGAGCCGAACAGGAGCCGAACAGGAGCCGAATCACACAGAGCCGAAGCAGCTGTGAAGTAGAGGAGGCAGTGAATAAATTAGAAAAACCATTTGTATGAATCTGGGAAAATGAAACGCTGTTTGCAAAGAAACTACTGAGCGAAAATGTCTGAAATTTTCACAGGAGGTCCAGGGAATGATAATAAAGAGAGCTGTTACAAAAAAAATAAGTAAACTGAAAAAAAAAATAAAAAAAAATCGGACTTTTAAAAAAAATTAAAAAAAATCTGAAAAATGCTTAACCCTTTCGCTGCTGAGGCTTTTCCCGCCCCTGTGCTGAGGTCATTTTTTACCTGTTTTGCGCATCATGTTTAAACCTGTTTTGAAGGCTTATTTTAGTATATGACATCGACATATTATATATCGTTCTTTCCGTCAGACTCGGTAGATTCATAATATGTCATTATTATATGTATACGTTATGTTCATGTTTGTATATTATAACAAAAAATGCAATAAAATATGTATTTTCAATAATTTACAGCGTGTAAAGTGTTTTTTTCCACATTTTAACATGCGAGCAATTGCGGTTATATTTTGTATGGGGTGCGCTTGTTAAAAAAATTAGAGATGGGGTCTCGTTACATTTTTTTTTGGGGAAAATGACACCATTTTTAACAAACGCACCGCATACAAAAATCGTTAATGCAGCATCATTGTTCACATTATAATTGAAATGGGAACAATATTGCTGCATTAACAAAACAAAAAAAAAAAAAAAAAAAGTGTTTATTTTTTTTTTTTTAATTTTTTTTTTTAATTTTTTTTTATTTTTATTTTTATTTTTTTTTTTTTTACATTTTTTTTTACTTTCATGTTTGGTATCGTTGGAACGGCCATGCTCTGGCCGATCCAACGATATCAAAATTTAACCCCTAACTGCCACGGATCGGGAGATAGGGAGTTCATTGGAACTCCCTATCTCCACAGTTCGTGGCAGTTAGGGGTTAATGCTAGGACTGGCGTCATCGTGCTGCGCACGATGACGCCAGTCCTCTGGGGGAGTTCCCGGAAGCTTGGCCGACATCCAAGATGTCGGCCAGCTCCCGGAAGGATCGCAAATCGGCGCTTTTCAGCGCCGATTTGCGATCCAGCTCCCAGGGGTTAATGCCAGGCATCATTTGGAAGGGCAGGCTGTGCCCTTCCAAATGATGCCTGGGTTAAGCCCCTGTGAGCCGCCGATCGGGAGGGAGAGAGGTCCGAAGGACCTCCCCCCCTCCCTTTCAGGCGCCTCCTCCGCACATGCGGGGGGGGCGCCTGAATTATGTGTCATCGCGGGGGCGCGATGACACATAATAATGGCGGCCACTGCTCCGGATGCCGGGCTGACATCCAGGATGTCAGCCCGCACCGGAGGGGCCAGCGATCGGCCGGAACCCGGCCGAACGCTGACCCCAATGCGAGGACGCGCTCAGCGCGTCCTCCGCATACCAGGGGCAATGCTGAGGACGTGCTGAGCGCGTCCTTAGCATTGAAGTGGTTAAAGTATCCTAAAAAATCTATAAATAAAGAGACTCTTTACTGCAGAATTTTATAATGAACGGTTTATTAGATATTGGATTAAAATGGGAATATTTTTAACATTGAAGCCTATGGGATTCTCCTGATTAAACTTGCCGAATTAAACCCCCGAATGGCAGGGCATTAGGGGAACCTTTCACTGCTGGTTTGTGTTCTCTGAATAGCCGAAGCAGTGCTTCTCTATGGGGATTTCACTGCCCTCGAACAGGCACCGAACAGGCACCGTATGTTCAGGCAATTCGCCAGGATTTGGCGAATTGCCTGCTCTCTGGATAGCCGAATGGCCAGGAAAGGTAACCGAACGCTGATTTTCAGCGTTCGGTTACCTTTCTCAAGCAATTCGGATCTCTTTGGATAACCCTGACAGGCATTATGCGGCACCTACAGATACAAGGTGTTGCGGTAATTGCCATACACAGGCATTATGCAGCACATACAGATACAAGGTGTTGCTGTAATTGCCATACACAGGCATTATGCGGCACATACAGATACAAGGTGTTGCTGTAATTGCCATACACAGGCATTATGCAGCACATACAGATACAAGGTGTTGCTGTAATTGCCATACACAGGCATTATGCGGCACATACAGATACAAGGTGTTGCTGTAATTCCCATACACAGACATTATGCAGCACATACAGATACAAGGTGTTTCTTATAATCTCATTCTGATCACTACAAATCTCCATAAGCAGGAGATCTCACCATTTTATTATCTGTCTGCAGCACATGTACTGCATCTGCCTGTATGCTGATAATGCAGACCCCGTGTGACACTGTGCCAGATAAGGGATGCCATCTAGAGTATACAACCTTTCATCCCAGTGATATGTCTGTAAAGGATAAACCAATACATGAAAATTTTAAAATTTGCAAATTTTCATTTTTTTAAGCTTTTTGCTGTTCTGTAATAACAGTCTTTATGTAAAGTCATTAATTTATCACACTTATAAATGTTAAGTGGCGCCATCTAGAATGTATCACCTGTCATCCCAGCAGTATTTATGTAAAGGATAAACGGATATAATTTTTTTAAAAATTTACATATTTACATCTTTTCACTGTCCCAGAATAACGATTTATGTAAAAAAAGTTATCAAATTTTTAAGAATTTACTGAACTTCCAATATTTCAAATGAATCTTATGATAACATTTTTTTTTAACAATAATCGCTTAGCAATGAAATGGTTTCATAGACGTGGATTCATTGAAGACGTGGCATGACGTATATTCACACGTCCTGACTGACGGACATCCTGAGTTACTGAGAGGGGTCTGTAAGACTATAAGCAATGCCGGGCAGAACCAAGAACCTAATCAATTCCATTTCTTCTGACAATTAATGGACAATCTATGTCCCTGCTGTCATTTAAAAAAATGGATGTGGGCTTATTATTTAGTTTTTTTTCTACTCTGTAAAGTGGGGTGTTTTTTGCTTCAGGAAAGCCCTTGGATGTGACCAAGCTCTTCATGGACGCATTTTCCAATGTCCTTTTCTCCATCATATTGGGAAGCCGCTATGAATACAAGGACGAGAAGTTTGTGGAGCTTCTGGGTATTGTGGTGGAAATGTACTATCTCCTCAGCTCTCCATGGGGGCAGGTAACTGTATTCTGCTTTAAAGGTGCAATTTCTAGAGGGAAGCAAATAACAGTTAAGGGGTTATTCAGAGAGCACCAAAATGTCACCGAGCTAAATTCGCCGACCCTTTAACGAATACAGCATTCGCCGCAGAGTCTACAAAGTGTGCCGAATCAACCTGCCAAATCGATTCAAAAAGCCGCCGCAAACTTGCAGAAAAATGTTGACGAACCGATGAAACAGACCGCCGGCCAGCCGTCGGATAAAAGCCGACCTGCCGCTGAACAGAGGTTAAAAAAAATTGATTGTATTAAAATGCCTGTAAATAATATATAAGGTCCAATGAATAACAATAAAAAGGTGTGTTACAGAATAAAAACAAATGTAAAAAAAAAAATCGCAATCAATAATTTTGCCAAAAAATGTCTAAAAAAAATCTAAAAACGAGATTTTTTTGCTGCAATTGAAAATAATAAACGGTTTATTAGATATTTAATAAAAACGGGAATATTTTTAACATTGAAACCTATGGGATTCTCCTGATTAAACCTGTTGAATGAAACCACTGAACAGCAGGGCATTTCACTGACATTTCTCTGCTGTTCAATGTGAATAGATTAACCATTGCTTCTCTATGGGGGATTTCACTGCCGCCGAACAGGCACCGTATTTCACTGCCGTCGAACAGACACGGTACTTTGCTGGCGATTCGCCAATATTTGACGAATCAACAGCTTTTCGAGTAGCCGAATGGCCACAAAATAGCCCCATGCGGGGAAATTCACTGTTCGGTGCAATTTGGTGCTCTCTGATTAACCCCTTATGTATGGGTATTCCAGCAAAGACTGTAAAAGCAAAATGTAAGACATGCTAAGTAATAAGTTATAGTGAAGATTCCCCCATTTCTTGACCTTTCTCCCATAGATTTAACCCCTTCACTGCCAATGAAATGTCACACTCATACAACAGGGCAGCCCTTTTCATGCATTGTACATTGCAATCTTATTCTCAGCATTTGATATGCAGAAGAGGGCAGCTATTTCCATGCATTGTGCAGATCTTTTAACCCCTTCCCTACCAAGTGATTTTTCCAGAAATACAGGAACCAGTGATTGTCTGGAAAATAATTTTTAATTAATAAAAATTATACAGTAAGAAATATTTGGGAAAATTCCCAGGGGATTCCTTACTGCAATAACCTCATACACCTTAACCTTAATTGTAATTTGGCAGGAGATGTCGCCACCTGCTGGTCCAAAGCAGTTACTTCAGGTAGAACTGCAGATCTGCAGAACTGCAATTAGGTGGCGATTGGCGGCACCTATATTGTCCCATAGAAGACTGTCTTGTCTTCTACTCACAGAATGCCGACTTGCACCAAAGTTGCAGAGAAATGCTCTGATTTTCCGAGATTTCAGTTCGACAGGCTTAAAAAGGCGAATCCAAAAGCTTTCATTGTATAAACGCAATATCGATTGTAATTTATTTTTAAAAACCCTTTATTCTTTTCATTTCTCGAAAAAAGTTTTTGATTTGTAGGGCACCTTTTTGTATTTTTTAAAAGATTTTTTTTAATAATGTGTAACATACCTTTTGATTATTTTTTTAAAGGACCTTTTAATTATTTAGACAAATTTTTATTACATTTTTACTCATTTAACCTCTTAATAGGAGAATAGGAGACTTCCTTTCCTCCCCCCAAGTCAGTGCAATTTGACAGTTATTGGTGCAATTCGTCGGTTTTCGTCGGTTTTCTTAACACTGACCAGCAGTACCTCATTTATTCATACGTAAACAGCGGCATTGTTTAACCACTGTCTTTTAGGACAGGGCTCAAAATTTCCACTCGCCTACTCGCATTTGGCGAGTGGAAATTAAGTGAGGGCGAGTGGAAATGCACACACAGGCAACACAATAAATTATTTTGTGCTGTGTATTCCAGCGGTGCCACCGTGCAGCCCCCACTTCCCCAGACTGCGAGGTGGCAGGGATCAGCTGCCTAACCTGACCCAGCTCGTCTCTGTCACTGGCAGGGGGTGGAGAGGAGCGTCCCTGCCTTCTCGCTCTGCTCACACTGGGCTCAGTTGACTGGGTATATATGTATCTGGGGTTTGATGTTTGTGTATTAATGTTATTTTGTAACTTTAATCTAAATAAAACCTTTATCAGTGTAATTTCAAAAGATAATTTAAGGGGGTGTGTTTAGGGGCAGAGTTAAGGGCTGGGTAGGGGTTAGGTGGAGCAAATGGTGGCGAGTAACTCTTATGGCCTGGTTAGTAGCTTAGGACTTTAAATTTTGAGCCCTGTTTTAGGATATATTGAAGATCCTGAACCAGTTTTGGTGTTTTATTCTCCAGTCACTGTAAAGTTTGTGGTTTTTTTAGCACATAGGAATTACTGTCAATCAAAGACTTTAATATCCAACATTTCAGTTTTTGGAAAATATAAACATTCTTCTGGATTTTCTGCGCAATAACATTTTAGTTTCTGGGGTTTGTGACGTCACTGAATGCTCCTCACTGTGATGTATCTATTCCTTGTGTCCTCCAGCTTCACACTATCTTCCCTCAAGTCATGGACTACATCCCGGGTCCTCACCAGAGAATCGTATCTGTATCCGAAAAGCTGATGTTGTTTATTAAAGAGAGAGTGAAGATCAGTCAGGAGACCCTGGACCCGGCGTCACCCAGACACTACATAGATAATTATCTGATAAAAATGGAGAAGGTACGGTCTATAGACTTGTGCGATTCTGATTGGGCCAAGTTGATATTCGGCAGAATATTGGTATGGGCAGTTGGGTATGAACAGGTTAATTCGATTTTACAATATCAGCGATTCAGAATATCAGAACCATCTGAAAATCCTAATTTCTGAACCAGAATGCATCGGAATAAAATATTACCGAGTATTTGCAGATCCAGACAAATTTTTGATAAATTCGGAAGCTTTTGATGCGTAAAAACTACCATTGCATTAGACTGAAGGGCAGCCCTTTTCATGTCTTGCACATGGGACAAAACATTATAAAACCTCACACTCATACAACAGGGCAGCCCTTTTCATGCATTGCACATTGCATACATATACTGAAGGGGATATGCAATGAGAGACAAGTTTGGTGCCGAAATAGCACCGAGCAGTGAATTTTCTCGCACGGTGCAATTTCGTTGCCATTCGGCTATTCATGAAGCTGGCAGTTCGCCAAATATTGACAAATTGCCAGTGATATACAGTCAGACTACCCAGTTTATTTTGCCGCGCAGAGGTCAACTATCTGTATGGAATTATCAGTCTGCCATGTTAATGTATTATGCCCAAAGGAGAGTCCTTTAAGGGTTTATTCACTGACCTTCGAATTGGCCATAAAAATGCACCAAATGGCAAATTTCACCATTCACTGCAATTTCGGGACAATTTGTCTATTCACAAAGCTATCAATTCACCAAATACAGGCGAATCGACGCAGAATACGGTAAATTTCACCTTAATTCAGTGCAATTCGGCAGCACCAAAATTGCTCCTTAAAAGACATTTGTGTCCTCTATTCACAGAGCACTGAATTGCACCAAAATTCCAGCGAAATATCCAGATTTTAGGTTTTCCAATTCGACAGGTTTAAACAGGTGAATGCCATAGGATTTAATGTAAAAAAAAGGCTATATCTTCTTTTTTTTTTTTTAAAGACTGTTTATTCTTCTTTTATTTTGCAAAAACCCTTTTTATTTTTGAAAAGACCTTTTTAGATTTTTTAAAATACATTTTTGCTTTTTATTTATTTTTTAAAATTATTTTTTTAACGGACCTTTTTATTATTTTTTTAAAGGACTTTTTTTTTTATTTTTTAAAACATTTAATGTAATTTTATTGGTTTGACCACTATTAGGAGGAGACTTCCTTTTTTTTTTCAGTGCAGTGGAATTTTTCGATTCTAATTCAACACAATTCGGAGCTTTTCGCTGATGTCCGGTAACTGCCTCAATTTTCTGCAAAATACAGTTTTTTTGCAAAATGCAGTGAACAGTCGGTAAATAGTGAATTTGCTGCATTTGCCGCGAAATGGAATCACTGACGTGTGCCGAAATGCAGCAAAAAAGCGAAACACCAAAATTACACACAACTTTGGTGCTTTGTCGATAGACCACTTTGTTTTGCCGGATGTGATTCAGTGATTTCCAACAATAGTGGAGGAGAACCCAAGCCTATCATCTGCCAATGTATCCAGTGACATGGGTTGAGGCGCTTGTATTTACATGTCTGTCAGGGTAATTCTGCATTTCTTATATTTTTCAATGTATTTTGCTTTTACAAAGCATTGAATGAGCTGCCGGGTCAGAATTAATTCCGTTCAATTTAATTTCCTGCAGGAGAAAAATAATCCAAGCTCTGAGTTTACCGAGAGGAATCTCGTAGCAACGATTCACAACCTGTTTATGGCCGGTACAGAGACTACTACCAGCACGCTTCGACACGCACTGCTCCTCCTCCTCTACCACCCCGAGGTGCAAGGTGAGCACCGGGTCTGACAGAGTTTCTCTGACATAATCAGAAATCCTTACAAATTTAAAAACATATGGATGAAACAGGTCAGAATGCAGCATTCCTTTAGGTCGGTTTCATGTTTATGGTTTATGTTGTGTGTTGTTTGTAACTACTATATATATCATTAGGTGGAGTGAGATCTTTATTGCTTAGAGTTTATGAGTTTAGATGGTGTACCTATTTATGGAATCGTCTGAAATTAAAATTTTATATTTTATATAACTGGGCAGATAAGTATATATAGCAGGGAAGATTTATAAATAACTGGGCCAGATAGGTATACAGTCAGGTCCAGGAATATTGGGACATCGACATAATAAAAAATAATAATCACCCAGTCCTACTGTACATATTTTTATCTAACCAGTCACATACAGTCAGGTCCAGAAATATTGGGACATGGACGCAATTCTAACATCTTTGGCTCTATACACCACCACAATGGAGTTGGAATCAGTGGCGTAGCGTGGGGGGGGCCAGGGGGGCCATGGCCCCGGGCGCAATTTACTTAGGGGCGCAAAATTTCAAAAGAAATTTGCGCCCCTAATAATATCCAGGTACCGCAGGCTTGAAGTGCAGTGTTTTTTTTCCGATTTTTTTTTTTTAATTTCTGGCCGAGCGCCTGCACTCAGACTCCAGCGCGGCGGCGGCAGAGAGAGGGAGGGGGTGTGGCTTGGCTCCCTCCGTGTGCTGCTCCAGAGTTCTAAGGGATTGGAGGAGACTAAGAGGAGGAGGAGCTGCCTGCAGCATCCTGGTCATGAGGTCACACAAGCTGAGTGCAGGCAGCTCACGTGTATGGCTCCTCCCCCACTTCCATCCTCTTCCTGGTGTGACTGCACGGCCTCTGCACACAGTGTGAAGGAGGAGACGGTCACAGGCTGCAGACACATCACGAGCCCCATCATGACAGCCAAGACAGTGAGTAAAATGGAGGGGGGGGAGGGACATGAACTGCCTCAGAGAAATCAGGCTTGCTTTTTTTGAAACATGGGATGATTGGGGGAAAGGAGACACAGGGACTGGCTATTTTCTCCAGACAGTGGAGATGAAGGAGCTGGCAGTGGGCTCAGGTTCTGGCAGTGGGGGTCCCAATCAAAAATTGAGGTACCAGGCATTGTGCACTGTGCAGCCAGAGAACAAGCTGCTCCCTTACCCAGCGCTTAGTCACACTCTCCTGTCACCCTGTCCCCACCTGGCGCTCCCAGCATGCACAGGGGCTTATTACTAGTAATAAATAGTAATATATATATTTTGTTTTGAAATTTTGTATAATTATATTAATATATTAAAATATAATTAATTTATTTTAATAATCTGTAATTTAATACATTTTAATATAATTTTAAATTTATTTATTTTAATATTTAAATATAATGTACTATATTTATAGACTATTAATATATAATTTTAATATATAAATATTCCCGATATCCCGCCACACGGCGACTGGTATCCTGAATGATATCAGGAATATTTCTATGTGAGCAGCCGGTTCCCAGCACCGGGGCAATAGATAAAGCAGAGACGGAGTGTGGAGATCTGGATTCTATAATTTTAATATATATAATTTATTATAATAAATAATTTAATCAATTTCAATTTGTTGTGTAATTACTTGAATATTTTAATTTTAAATATATTTTATATTAATTTATTATTTTATTAGTTTTATTCCCAACCAGCTCTGTGATACACTCATACACACAGCATATTGCTGAGTTTTATTTCTACGCAGCTCTGTGATACGCTCATACACACAGCATATTGCTGAGTTTTATTTCTACGCAGCTCTGTGATACGCTCATACACACAGCATATTGCTGAGTTTTGTTTCTACGCAGCTTTGTGATACACTCATATACACTGCATATTACCGTGCATCTTATTGCTGTGTAGCTCTGTGATGTGCTCATATGCACCGCACATTACTGTGAGTTTTATTGCTGTGATGTTTAAGCCGACTGCCCAGGGCAAAGCCTGGGGGCATGCACAAATACATAGAAATATGAGAATAACTCTGCAGTCAGTGCACACCACCTCACATACATACACTTTACTGGTGGGTGGAAGGGAATCAGGGCGTGCCAACGTGTCCACAGGTTTGGGGGGGCGTGCAAATCTTGCCTTGCCCCGGGTGCTGACAACCCACGCTACGCCACTGGTTGGAATGAAACAAACACAATGTGCTTTAACTGGAGACTGTCAGCTTTAATTTGAGGGTATGTACATCCAACTCAGGGGAACGGGGTAGGACTTACAGCAGTTTGCAGATGTGCCTCCCACTTGTTATGGGACCAAAAGTAATAGGACAATTGGCTTCTCAGCTGTTCCATGGCCAGGTGTGTGATATTCCCTCATTACCCCAATTACAATGTGCAGATAAAAGGCCCAGAGTTCATTTCAAGTGTGCTATTTGCATTTGGAATCTGTTGCTGTCAACTCTCAAGATGAGATCCAAAGAGCTGTCACTATCAGTGAAGCAAGCCATCATTAGGCTGAAGAAACAAAACAAACCCATCAGAGAGATAGCAAGAACATTAGGTGTGGCCAAAACAACTGTTTGGAACATTCTCAAAAAGAAGGAACGCACCGGTGAGCTCAGCATCACTAAAAGACCCGGGAGACCACGGAAAACAACTGTGGTGGATGACCGAAGAATTCTTTCCCTGGTGAAGAAAACACCCTTCACAACAGTTGGCCAGATCAAGAACACTCTCCAGGAGGTAGGTGTATGTGTGTTAAAGACGACAATCAAGAGAAGACTTCACCAGAGTGAATACGGAGGGTTCACCGCAAGATGTAAACCATTGGTGAACCTCATAAACAGGAAGGCCAGATTAGAGTTTGCCAAACAACACCTAACAAAGCCTTCACAGTTCTGGAACAAGATCCTATGGACAGATGAGACCAAGATCATCTTGTACCAGAGTGATGGGAAGAGTATGGAGAAGGAAAGGAACTGCTCATGATCCTAAGCATACCACCTCATCAGTGAAGCATAATGGTGGTAGTGTCATGGCGTGGGCATGTATGGCTGCCAATGGAACTGGTTCTCTTGTATTTATTGATGACTAGCTTTTGCCTGCGGCTTCACTCGCGTGGATTTTAGGATTTGTTAAAATTGTTTTTTAAAAGAAACTTGAGGTTTTTTTGTAGAACCCCCCTTTCCCCCCCACTTGGGATTTTTGGAAAATTGTAAAACACGTGTTTTTTTATTTTTCAAGAAGAACGTAAGTGCCAAATTTCACACCTGTAACATCTTTGGTTTATGAAATATAGGTATACTGATAAAAGTATTCACACCCTTTTTTTAACCCCCCCCCCACTTGGATTTTTGGAAAATGGTAAAACACATGTTTCTTTATTTTCAAAAGATTGTAATTACCAAACTTCACACCTGTAATATCTTGGTTTTTTAACTATAGCTATACTGGTAAATGTATTCAGACCCCTTTCCCTCGACCCCCCTTATTTGGATTTGTGGAAAATGGCAAAACACATGTTTTTTTTTTCATGAAGATTGTAGATATCAAATTTCACACCTGTAAAATCTTTGGTTTTTGAAATATAGGTATACTGATAAAAGTATTCAAACCCCCTTTTTCCCCCTCCCACTGAATTTTTGGAAAATGGTAAAATAGGTGTTTTTTTGTTTCTCAAGACGAATCTAAACACCAATTTTCACGTATGTAACATCTTCTGTTTTTGAGAAATAGGTATCCTGTTTAAAAGTATTCAGCCCCCCTTTTTTTTCACCCCCCCTTGGGATTTTTGGAAAATGGTAAAACACCTGTTTTTATTTTTCAAGAAGATTGTAAATACCAAATTTCACACCCGTAACATCTTCAGTTTTTGAAATATAGGTATACTGATAAAGGTATTCGACCCCTGTTTTTGCCCCCCCCAAAGGAATTTTCAGAACATGGTAAAATACGTGTTTTTTTATTTTTCAAGACAAATCTAAATAACGATTTTCACATCTGTAGCATCTTCTGTTTTTGAGCTATAGGTATCCTGTTTAAAATATTCAACCCCTTTTTCACCCCTTTATGGGTGGATTTTCCAAAAATCCTTCCTTAGTGGACGCCTAAATCATAAAAACAGTGCACCTTCAAAATTTCACATTCCTAGGTTAAACGGTTTCAGCAGGGCGATGATGAGTCAATCAGTCAGTCAGTCAGGACTTTCATGTTTATATATATAGATGTATTTAACCCCCCATTTTATCCCCCCATGGAATTTTCAGAAAATGGTAAAATACGTGTTTTTTTTATTTTTTAAGACGAATCTAAATACAGATTTTCACGTCTGTAACATCTTCTGATTTTGAGCTATAGGTATCCTGTTTAAAATATTCAACCCCTTTTTCACCCCCCCTAGGAGTGGAGTTTCCAAAAATCCTTACTTAGTGGGTGCCCACATCATAAAAACAGTGCACCTTCAAAATGTCACGTTTCTAGGTTAAACGGTTTCAGCTGAACATTGATGAGTCAGTCAGGACTTTCACGTTTATGAAAAAAGTATTCAACCCCCCTTTTTGCCCCCCCCAAGGAATTTTCAGAAGATGGTAAAATACGTTTTTTTTTATTTGTCAAGATGAATCTAAATACCGATTTTCACGTCTGTAACATCCTCTGTTTTTAAGATATAGGTATCCTGTTTAAAATATTTAAAATATTCAACCCCCCTTTTTTTGCCCCCAGTTGAATTTTTGAAAAACGGTAAAATACGTGTTTTTTTATTTTTCAAGACGAATCTAAATACCGATTTTCACATCTGTAACATCTTCTGTTTTTGAGCTATAGGTATCTTGTTTAAAATATTCAACCCCCTTAGGGGCAGAGTTTCCAAAAATCCTTCCTTAGTGGGTGCCTACATCATAAAAAACAGTGCACCTTCAAAATTTCACGTTCCTAGGTTAAACGGTTTCAGCTGGGCGTTGATGAGTCAGTCAGTCAGTCAGTCAGGACTTTCGCGTTTATATATATATAGATGTGACTGCTGACAAAAGCAGCAGGATGATTTCTGAAGTGTTTGGGGCAATATTATCTGCTCACATTCAGCCAAATGCTGCAGAACTCATTGGACGGCGCTTCACAGTGCAGATGGACAATGACCCAAAGCATACTGCAAAAGCAACCAAAGAGTTTTTGAAGGGACAGAAGTGGATTGTTATGCAATGGCCAAGTCAATCACCTGACCTGAATCCCATTGAGCAGCATTTCACTTGCTGAATACAAAACTGAAGGGAAAATGCCCCAAGAACAAGCAGGAACTGAAGACAGTCGCAGTAGAGGCCTGACAGAGCATCACCAGGGATGAAACCCAGCGTCTGGTGATGTCTATGCGTGCCAGACTTCAGGCTGTGATTGACTGCAAAGGATTTGCAACCAAGTATTAAGAAGGGAAAGTTTGATTTATGATTATTATTCTGTCCCATTACTTTTGGTCCCTTAACAAGTGGGAGACACATCTGCAAACTGCTGTAAGTCCTACACCGTTCACCTGAGTTGGATGTACATACCCTCAAATTAAAGCTGACAGTCTGTAGTTAAAGCACATTGTGTTTGTTTCATTCCAACTCCATTGTGGTGGTGTATAGAGCCAAAGATGTTAGAATTGTGTCCATGTCCCAATATTTCTGGACCTGACTGTATGTGACTGGTTAGATAAAAATATGTACAGTAGGACTGGGTGATTATTATTTTTTATTAACTCGGAATTAAGGTTGGTTAAAAGTATTTTCTATATTTTTTTAATCAGAAAATCACAATTTTCTATACTGATAAAGCACAATAATAATTCTAATTATTATCATCATCCTATAAACAGAGGCAGCGAGGTTATCTGTGGCTGCTCTAGAATGGGGCGCTGAATGCTCACTGATTGTTCCGGCAGGAAGATGTCCTATGGAGAATAAACTTGAAAAAAAAACTGCAACTAAAAAATACGCATCTCAACATTTCTAAAAAAAAAATGCGTTAAAATTGCTACTTAAAAAGACACTTTAAAAGAGGACGTGTCTAAAAAAAGACACAAAAAAAGGCATGCCTTAAAAAAAAATATATTAACCCCTTAGTGACCGGGCGGTTTTACACAAATCCGTCCTTTAGTGACCGCTGCTGTTATTATGTTTCTGCGCTGTTAGTGTTTAGGTCAAATTTTCCTCTTACTCGTTTATTCAACCCACACATATTATACACCCTTTTTCCCGCCATTAAATGGACTTTCTAGAAATACCATTATTTCCATCATATCGAATAATTTACTATAAAAAAATATGAAATATGGTAAAAACACACTTTTTCGTAATTTAATCCCCAAAATCTACAACCACCAAAAAAGACGCCGGCTAAATAGGTTCAAAATTTTGTCCCGAGACTAGAAATACCCAATTTTTACATGTTTTTGCTTTTTAACCCCTTCACTGCTGAGCCAGTTCACCTATGTGCACTGCGCTCATTCTGACCATTTTGTGTTAATTATTTTGAGATGACAGCCTAGGTCCTATTTAATTAAACCTCCTCAGACAAAAAAACTTTTTAAAAAAAAACATTTTTTTATTTTATTAAATTTTTTTATTATTTGTTTTAATTATTTTTTTAATTTTGTTTTTAAACCAAACCTGGTCATGTTTGGTATCATTGGAAAGGTCATGATCAGGCCTTTCAAATGATGTCAAATATGACCATCTAGCTGCCATGGGTCGGGAGATAGGGGGATCCTTATGATCCCCTTATCTCTACATGGCAGCTAGATGGTTAACTGGCCCACTGATATCCTCACACATATGGTGAGGTTGTTTGTGTGTGGGGTGGACCTGGAGGCTTGTCTGACATCCAAGATGTCAGCCTCCCTCCATGTTCGAATCGCGTTTTGGCGCCAATTAGCGCCGAAATGCAATTCGGCGGCAAAATCGTTGATGCTATACACCCACAGCGGCTATACACCCACAGAGGCTCTCCCCTTTCCAGCGGTGAAAAAAGCATCTCACTAGCTTCAATGGTTGGGGAGATAGAGGGCTCTGAAGGAGCCCACCCCTCCCCTCCATTGATTTGAATGGGGACGCCTGCTGATGATGTCATGACGCAGCGTGGCAATGTCATCAACCTAACCTGCCCATGTAAATCACATGGGCAGGCTTCCTCCCTGCCAGATCGCCGAGGGATCCAGCGAGGGAGGTAAGTATCGGGTGGGAGGGGGGTTAGGCGCCGCTGATGTACCCTGTACGTCCGCGGGTCTAAGGGAGACCCGTGGACTGGACGTACAGGGTTCGTGAGCGGTCCTTAAGGGGTTAAACACTTGTCATATTTAAAACCTGAAAGTTACTATTTTAATATTTCAATGTGGTAATTAAGACCTGCAAGTCTTTAATATTTCAATGTCATAATTAAAACCCGTAATTATTTAATATTTCAGTGTCATAATTAAAACTAGGGATTAGCTGTTCGGTTCGATCGGTTCAGAGTTTGATTCGAACATCGCCTGTTCGCATGTTCGCGAACTACAAACATTTTCGCGTGTTTGCCGCATGTTCGCCCACAATGCACCACAATGGACCACAATGCACTTTTCCACTTGCCTGAAGCTTGTAATTGGCTACAGCCTTGCGCCTGACCACAGGGCAGGTGCAAGACAGGTACAAGACTATGCCAATCAGGGCTCAGAGTCCTGATTGAGAAAATTTTGCCCAATCATGGGCTCACAGAGCTATGTCCCACAGCACACTATACAAGGCTTCACACAGCGCTTCAGCACACGTTTGAGAGGAGATTTGAGAGGAGATTGTTGTTGTGTTAGTGTGTGTTCTCACTGGCTGTTCTAATCCGTGTGTTCTCACTGGCTGCCACCCAGTATTTTGGGGGCTCAGTAATTTTTACAAAATATTTGGGAAATGAGGTTATCTGTGTCTTGTCACTGCCACCCAGTATTTTGGGGTTCAGTAATTTCTACAAAATATTTGGGAATTGTTATAATCCGTGTGTTCTTACTGCCACCCAGTATTTTGGAGGTCAGTAATTTCTACAAAATATTTGGGAATTGTTATAAGCCGTGTGTTCTCACTGGCACCAAGTATTTTGGGGGGTCAGTAATTTCTACAAAATATTTGGGAATTGTTATAATACATGTGTTCTCACTGGCTGCCACCAAGTATTTTGGGGGTCAGTAATTTCTACAAAATATCTGGGAATTGTGGTAATCTGTGTCTTGCCACTGCCACCCATCAGGGTGTCTCACTGATTTAAAGGGAATTCTGGGAATTGTAATCTGTGTCTTCTCACTGCCAGCTATCAGGGGGTCCTACATACTTCTAGCAGATTTCTGCGAATTGTAATCTGTGTCTTGTCACTGGCTGCCAGCTATCAAGGTGTCTCACTGAGTTATAACAGAGTTCTGGAAATCTTTAATCTTTATACCAGAGTTGATTTAGAGTTCTGTATATATTTAATATATATATCACTCACCATGTCAGAAAGACCAAAAAGGACAGGCAGACGCTCCCAGGCACAGATAAGAGGGCAAGCAGCCTCTGTGTTGGGAGGCTGTGCCTCTGGTCATCGTGGACGTGGTGCATCCTCTGGAGGGGCACGCTTGTCCTTTTTAACTGGTGCTGGCCGTCTTAAGCAGCAGCAACATACAGAGGATTTGGTGGATTGGCTAGCCAGGCCATCCTTATCCTCCGAGTCCTCTGCCAGCCAGGCTTGTAGTGCTTCACAGTCCACCTCAGCTGCCAAAGCATCTAATGCAGCCTCCATGTCCACAGCTACTCCTGCCGTAGCCTCACTATCACACACGGAGTCAGCTGAATTGTTTGACTACAATGACAGTGACATGCTGCTTAAGGATGCGCAGCAACTACAGTGCTCTGATTCAATCTCTGAGGTTGAGGAAGGGAATATAATGAACCTAGAGGAAGGGGAGTGCCAGTGACACTCAAATAACTGGCACTCATGTTGCCCCAGCAGCTGCAGCATACTGCCAAGTTGGCTCCAGTGACGAGGAGATAGGGGGTGATGACAATGATGATGAGGTCACTGACTCCACCTGGGTACCTGATCGAACAGAGAAGTCAAGTGAGGAGGAGGAGGAGGCACAACAAACACGAGGCACAACATCCTCTATGACCAACTGTTGCACTAGCCAGTCAGATGTCAGAGCTGCTAGGTGCAGAGCGCTGTTGTCTCAAAGCACACATCCAGGAACTCTGCTGTCTGGGAGTTCTTTAAGAAATGTGCAGCAGACCCCACCATTGCTATTTGTAATCTATGTCAGATGAGGCTCAAGCATGGAAAAGACACCGGACGCTTGGGTACCACATGCTTGAGGCGACATATGACCACCTGCCACGCATCCCGTTGCACAAAACTTTGCATAGGTCCTCCTCACCTGTCTCTACCCCCACTATATGTCCTGCCATGTCATTGACTCCAACCTCCACTGACAGGGATGGTGCTACAGTAATGGATGTACCAGGTCCTTCCTCACAATGTGACAGCATCCCATCAGCTGAAGATTTACGCAGTCAGATTACGTTGCCCCAGCTGCTGCAGTGTAAGAAAAAATATAGTCCCAACCATCCCCAAGCACAGCGTCTAAATGCCAGCTTAGCAAAATTACTCGCATTGCAGCTGCTGCCTTTCCAGCTGGTGGACTCTGCTCCCTTCCGTGAATTTTTTGAATGTGCTGTACCACAGAGGCATGTTCCAAAACGCCATTACTTTTCATGGAAGGCCATTCCAGCACTATACCAGCACTAGGGATGAGCTGTTCGATCAGTTCGGAGTTCAATTCAAACTTTGGCCATTCGCAAGTTCGCGAACTTCAAACTTTTTGGAGTGTTCGGTTCGAGTTCGAATTTTTTTTTTTTAAAAACTATAAAAAATGCTTGCAAAATACAAAAAAATCTAGAAATAAAGAGACTCTTTACTGCAGAATATTATAAGCAACGGTTTATTAGATATTGAATTAAAAACTAATGTCTAGGTGCAAAGATTCTCACCTCTAAATGACCTGTGCTCTCAAATGGCGTAAACAACAGGTGTTTAATTAGTGTTTGGAAATAACATGTGCTTCTAATTAGTCCGGTCTCATGAATTTGATACATTGTATGCAGACTGGGAGTTCCAGGTGTCGTGTGTGGGTCTGTGATGGCGATGTTTCCATACATCCTACAAATCCGCCACTTCACGGGCAGGTTATGGGGGACCTCCTAGGCACGATATTTGAAGGAATTTTCTTTTATTTTTAACCCCTATTTTATGGAAAACTCACTGTTCCTTTAACCCTTTCACTGCTGAGGCATTTCACCGCTGTGTGCTGAGCTAATTTTTACCGCTTTCGCTCATCATGTTTAAACGCGATTTGAAGCCACATTTTATTCTACGACCCAGACATATTATATATTGTTCTTTCCGGCAGACTCGGCAGGTTCATAATATATCATTTTTATATGTATACGTCATGTTCTGCCTGTATAGTATAACAAAAAATTCAATAAAACTTGAATTTTTAATCATCTGCAGCGTGTAAAGTGTTTTTTTTCACCTTTTATCACATGAACATTTGCAGTTATATTTTCTATGGGGTGCGCTTGTAAAAAAATTAGAAATGGGGACCTATTAAATTTTTGGGGGGGAATTATGTGATTTTTAGCAAACGCCTCCACCAGCGGATTCCGGGCAGCTAGGAATTCCCCGGCCCCGAGCGCCGCGATCATGGTCGACCTGGGAGACCCGGAGCAGCGCTAGTCGCCGAACCACTTGAGTAGCGCCGCGAGCGATCTCGCGAGAACGTGACTGCTCTGGTCATGTGGTTCCCGCCCGGCAAGCGGCAAAGCTGCATCATGTCAGCGGCCGCTCGCCACCGTAAGGAATGCCGGCAGAGTCTGCGGGGCCTGGCAGCAGGTGAGAGCCGGGGGCAGATATATCCATATGTGAGCTAGGGGCAAATATCTCCATATCAGCTGGGGCAATATATACCCATGTAATCTAGGGGCAAATATATCCATGAGTTGGGGGCAAATATATCCATGAGTTGGGGCAAATATATCCACATGTGATCTGGGGCAAATATATCCATGAGTTGGGGGCAAATATATCCACATGTGATCTGGGGGCAAATATATCCATGAGTTGGGGGCAAATATTTCCATGAGTTGGGGGCAAATATATATATATCCATGAGCTGGGGCAAATATATCCATGAGTTGGGGTCAAATATATCCACATGTGATCTTGGGGGCAAATATATCCATGAGTTGGGGGCAAATATATCCATGAGTTGGGGGCAAATATATATATATATATATCCATGAGCTGGGGCAAATATATCCATGAGCTGGGGGCAAATATATATATATATATATCCAGGAGATGGGGGCAAATATATATCCATGAGTTTGGGGCAAATATATCCACATGTGATCTGGGGGCAAATATATCCATGAGTTGGGGGCAAATATATGTATACATCCATTAGCTGGGGGCAAATATATCCATGAGCTGGGGCAAATATATCCATGAGCTGGGGGGCAAATATATATATCCATGAGCTTTTTTTAGCCACGTCTTTTTTTAAACGTTTTGTCCTTGTTTCCTGTCCCCCAGGGCACTACCCGGACCCCCATACACCTTTTATGGCAAATATTTAGCATATATGCCCTCTTGGAGGGCACTCTAAAAATTGAACTTTGAGTCCCATTGACTTGTATTGAGCTCGTGTTCGAGTTCGAATTCGAATTCGAACTTTTGAAAAGTTCGAGTTCGAATGCGAACCGAACTCGGGGGTGTTTGGCTCATCCCTAGTTTCTATGCATCCTACAAATCCGCCACTTCACGGGCAGGTTATGGGGACCTCCTAGGCACGATATTTGAAGGAATTTTTATTTTTAACCCTTATATTATGGAAAACTCACTGTCCCTTTAAAAACGTTTTTTTTTTTTTACTTTTTGTCCTTGTTTCCTGTCCCCCAGGGCACTACCCAGACCCCCATACACCTTTTATGGCAAATATCTAGCATATATGCCCTCTTGGAGGGCACTCTAAAAACCAAACTTTTGACTCCCATTGTCTTGCATTGAGTTCGGTTTGTGTTCGAGTTCGAACTCGAACTTTCGAAATTGTCTTTAATATTTTAATGTCATAATTAAAACCCGAAAGTCTTTAATATTTCAGTCTCATAATTAAAATCTGCAAGTCTTTAATATTTCAATGTGATAATTAAAACCCACAAGTCTTTACTATTCCACTGTCATAATTAAAACCCGTAAGTCTGAAAAATGTCAATGTCATAATTAAAACCCATAATTATTTATTATTTCACTGTCATAATTAAAACCTGCAACTCTTTAATATTTCAATGTCATAATTAAATCCCGTAAGTCTTTAATATTTCAATGTGATAATTAAAACCCGTAATTATTTAATATTTCACTGTCATAATTAAAACCTGCAACTCTTTAATATTTCAATGTGATAATTAAAACCCGTAAGTCTTTAATATTTCAGTCTCATAATTAAAACCCATATGTCTTTAATATTTCAATGTCATACTTAAAACCTGCTTTCATATTTCAATGTTATAACTAAAACCTGCAAGCCCCTACTTTAATATTTCAATGTCATAATTAAAACCCATAAGTCTTTAATATTCCAATGTCATAATTTAAACCCGTAAGTCTTTAATATTTCAATATCATAATTAAAACCCGCAAGTCTTTAATATTTTAATGTCATAATTAAAACCCATAAGTATTTAATATTTCAATGTGATAATTATAATCTGTAAGGCTTTAATATTTTAATGTCATAATTTAAACCCGTAAGTCTTTAATATTTCAATGTGATACTTAAAACCTGTAAGTTTTTAATATTTCTGTGTCATAATTAAAACCTGTAAGTCTTTAATATTTCAATGTGATAATTAAAGGCCACAACTCTTTGAAATATTAATCATAATTGTCATAATTAAAATCCATAAATCCCTCCTTCTTATTTCAGTGTCAGATGTAAAACTTTAATAATTCAGTTACATATTTAAAACCAACACAGTGTCCCTTATCATACACAATGTCACATGGGGTCTGCATTGTCAGCATACAGGCAGAAATGGCCTTTATGCCAGTAAATGTGCTGCATAATGCCTATGTATGGCAATTACAGCAACACCTTCTATCTGTATGTGCTGCATAATGCCTGTGTATGGCAATTACAGCAACACTGTGTATGTATCTGTACTGTACAGGGATTTACACTAATTATAACCTCCTG
The DNA here is from genome assembly GCA_009667805.1 of Leptobrachium leishanense. Lineage (NCBI taxonomy): Eukaryota > Metazoa > Chordata > Amphibia > Anura > Megophryidae > Leptobrachium > Leptobrachium leishanense. The sequence goes on from CM019071.1 coordinate 44,457,321, forward strand.
AATCTTATCCCTGTACAGCAGCGACTGCCCCCACAGCTCTCCCTGTATTCTGTCAAATCCCTGGCTGCTGGAATGCTGCTGTAGTGTATTTGAGCTTTTTGTTACAGTGAGGTTTGGTGCTGTTATAAGCAGCTTGTTTTATCTCTCTACAAAGTGCCTGGATAGAGATAAAACAGTGGAATTTATTTCTCCACAGGGAGTAAACTAATCTGGCTTTAAAAAGGTGTGCAAATTGTATTTTGACATGCTAATGAGTGCTTTTAAATATATTAACATTTATCACTGGCTCCTACTCAGAACCACTAGGTGGTGCCACTAACAAAGATCTAAAGATATTGGTCATAAAAGGTGTATGAAGGTCCGGGTACTGCCCTGAGGGACAGGAAACCATGAAAAAAAAAACAGGAAAAAAAACCTTAACCCTTTTACTGATGAGTGCTGAGCCATTTCACCGCTGTGCGCTGAGCTAATTTTTACTGCTTTTGCTCATGTTTAAACATGATTTGAAGCCATGGGAAATTTTTGAGCAACAATGAGTGGAAAATGTTTGAGCAACAATGAGTGGGAAATGTTTGAACAACATGGAGTGGGAAATGTTTGACCAACAATGAGTGGGAAATGTTTGAGCAACAATGAGTGGGAAATGTTTGAGCAACAATGAGTAGGAAATGTTTGAGCAACAAGGAGTGGGAAATGTTTGAGCAACAATGAGTGGGAAATGTTTGACCAACAAGGAGTGTGAAATGTTTGACCAACAATGAGTGGGAAATGTTTGAGCAACAAGGAGTGGGAAATGTTTGAGCAACAATGAGTGGGAAATGTTTGAGCAACAATGAGTGGGTAATGTTTGACCAACAAGGAGTGGGAAATGTTTGCGCAACAAGGAGCGGGAAATGTTTGACCAACAAGGAGTATAAAATGTTTGAGCAACAAGGAGTAGGAAATGTTTGAGCCACAAGGAGTGGGAAATGTTTGAGCAACAAGGAGTGGGAAATGTTTGAGCAACAATGAGTGGAAAATGTTTGACCAGCAAGAAGTGAGAATGTTTGAGCAACAAGGAGTGGGAAATGTTTGACCAACAATGAGTGGAAAATGTTTATGAATCCCATAGGCTTCAATGTTAAAAATATTCCTGTTTAAATTCAATATCTAATAAACAGGTTATTATTATATTCTGCAGAAAAGAGTCTCTTTATTTTTAGATTTTTTTAGGATCTTTTAAGCATTTTTTGAATTTTTTATTATTTTTTTTTTCTCGAGCTTTCAGTGAACATCCCGAAGTGTTTGAAGTTTGCGAATTTTCGAACAGCCAATGTTCGAATCGAACATTGAACCGATTCGAACCAGCCAGCCCATCCCTATTCAAAAGGGCCTAACCCACCTATAATATAACAAAACAACAAGCAAACAAGGAAACATCTGGCATTGATGTGTGATATCTATCGACAGAGGTGCTGCTGAGATATCCTTTGAGAGGAATTGAGGCTTATTATTGTTGGGCAGATGGTTCTGTCTGCAAATAAGCAGACATTGCAGTATGAACTCTATGCATATATTGAATAATAGCTGGGAGCTTCTGACTGCCTGAATTTATGCTCTTATTCTGGCAGAACCGATTTTGAACTATAAGCACCAACAGTGTTGTAGGAACTATTGTTAATATACTTTTTGTAGTGAAAGAGGTGGTTCATGAGACCTTATATATATATACAGTATAAAACATTATTCCACTGATTGGAATCTGTCTGTGGAAGTATTGGTGGCATGAATTGTTATTTGCTGAGTATCTCTTCATCTTACTACATTAATAATAGAATACCCCCCCATAGATGTGTAATTGCTCTCTCTGTTTTCATGTTAGCATTAGGTACTCTGTACATACTTAAAACCCACGAGTTCCTATTTTAATATTTCAGTATCAGATTAAAAACCTGCAGGGTCCTACTTAAATATTTTAGTGTCAGATTGTAAATCCACATCCACCCTCCCGCCCAAGGCCAGTCCCTAATTTCAGCTCTCCTTTCCAGCTGTCTCCCTTTCTCTCTCTAATTACTCTTACTAAGACCAAACTTCTGGTCCTTCCCATGCAATCCCTACGTTTTTCTTCTGGCTACCAGTTTCACCTTCCCTCTGCTCCCATTTGTTTCAATTAACCCCATCCCTTAGATTGTAAGCTCACGGGATGTCTGCCTGAGCACTTGGTTTAAAGTGCTGTATTAACTGGACAGTTATCCTATGGGCAGGGTTGTCTTTCCTCTTGTATCATGTACGTCTCCTGTTTGTGCTTCCCCATTGTAAAGCACTACAGAATCTGTTGGTGCTGTATAAGTACTTGTAACTGTAAATGTAAACCCGCAAATCTGTACTTTGATATTGCTTTGTTATATTTAAAACCATTTAATCGTTACTTTATGTCCCATTGACACAGTCATTGGTCAGTGACTTGTGCTGTTCGTGAATTTGGACTTTTTCATCCTGACACGAGGCCCAGCTATGGCTCCCACTAGGCTTGTGCACCGATTTTTTTTTCGGTTCGAGTCGATTCGATTTTTCGGATTTTTAAACTTTTCGATTCGGCTCGTTTCGACCGATTTCTGTTTTGATTCGGTTCAGCTCGATTCGTTTTTCTTGTACTTTTTTTTTCGGAATATCGACCATTTTTCGTATTTTCGTGTCACTTTGCTCGTTTTTTGTATCGACTTTTTGTAAGTTCGGAAATTTTTGTTTTTTCAGAACGTCTGTTCTCCTCGTTTCAAAGCAATAAATTTCGATTTGACACATTTCAAGTCCATTCGAAAATTCCGAAAATATTTTGTTTCGGCTCGGAAAACTTTTCGGATCTGCTATTTTCGGATCTAAAAATTTTCGGAAATTCGGCCGCATCCGAAAACACGAATCGGGAAATTTCGTGAAAATTCCGAAACCCGAAACGCACATCCCTACCTCCCACTAACAAATGCACTGATGCTCCTGATGTCTTGTGGAAGCAGTGCCCAAGAATCAGAGCTGGGAGGAAAAGAACTGTGGCGCAAACCGCACTTGTCCAGTTGACATGGGCTTAATTTGGATTGTGACCCTGGAGCTCCATCAGCCTCCAGCTTAACCAGGCCATATCACATTTTATCGGTCATATTATTCACATGTTTCTCAGTTTTATATTTAAAGGCCATAATGGAGCCATGAGCAAAGCAAGTAATTAATCAGCTTTCACAACGATGACATTTGTTCCACGTATGATCACAATATTTATCACTTCTTAAATATTCTAGCAGAGCGTGTGTGGTTTATTCAGTTGAAATTCTACGAGTGCTCAGGTTAAACAATATCACTAAATTCATTTTAATGGATATTTTGCTGAAGAGAAAATGCTCTTGTATCCTTCACAGAGAAATTACACGTGGAAATCGATCAAGTTATTGGGCGAGACAGGATCCCAAATAATAACGATAGAGCCAACATGCCGTACACAGATGCCGTTCTCCACGAGGTCCACAGGTTCTGTGATCTCGCTCCTTTCAATATGCCTCGTCAGGTGACCAAGGACGTAGAGTTTAGAGGATATTTTCTTCCAAAGGTACAGGATTCTAGACTTGTGCACCGATTTTTTTTTTCGGTTCGATTCGGTTCGATTCGTTCGGATGTTTAAAATTTTCGATTCGGCTCGTTTCGGACGATTTCTGTTTCGATTCGGTTCAGTTCGGCTCGTTTTTCGTATACATTTTTTTTTCGGAATATCGACCATTTTTCGTGTTTTCGGGTCACTCTGCTCGTTTTTTGTATCGACTTTTCGTGATTTCGGAAATTTTCATTTTTTTCGGAACGTCTGTTCTCCTCGTTTCAAAGTGTCTAACTCTATTCGTTTTGACGTAAACTACTATGGTTTACTTTTTTTATACTTTATATATTTTTTTATAATTAATTTTTGGTTTGTTTTTCGGATCCGATAATTCATTCTGTTGATACGATAATTCTGGCGATTCTATCGTGTTTTTTTTTATTAACCACTTCAATGCGGAGGACGCGCTCAGCGCGTCCTCCGCATTACCGCTGCTGTGCGGAGGACGCTCTGAGCGCGTCCTCCCATTGGGGTCAGCGTTCGGCCGGGTTCCGGCCGATCGCTGGCCCCTCCGGTGCGGGCTGACATCCTCGATGTCAGCCCGGCATCCGGAACCGCAGCCGCCGGAATTAGGTGTCATCGCGGCTGCGCGATGACACCTAATTCAGGCGCCCCCCGCATGTGCGGAGGAGGCGCCTGAAAGGGAGGGGGGAGGTCCTTCGGACCTCTCTCCCTCCCGATCGGCGGCATTGCGGGAGTTAACCCAGGCACCATTTGGAAGGGCACAGCCTGCCCTTCCAAATGGTGCCTGGCATTAACCCCTGGGGAGCCGGATCGCAAATCGGCGCTGAAAAGCGACGGTTCGCGATCCTTTCCCGGAGCTGGCCGACATCTTGGATGTCGGCCAAGCCTCCGGGAACTCCCCCTGAGGACTGGCGTCATCGTGCATAGCACAATGACGCCAGTTTTAGAGTTAACCCCTAACTGCCACCAACGGTGGAGATAGGGAGTTCCAACGAACTCCCTATCTCCCGATCCGTGGCAGTTAGGGGTTAATGTTTGGAATGGTTGGATCGGCCAGAGCATGGCCGTTCCAACGATACCAAACATGAAGGTGAAAAATTTTTTAAAAAAATAAATAAAATTAAAATTAAAAAATAAAAATATATTTAAAAAACAAATTATAAAAAATAAAATAAACATTTTTTTCTTTTTTTTGGTTCGTTAATGCAGCAATATTGTTCCCATTTCAATTATAATGTGAACAATGATGCTGCACTAACGATTTTTGTATGTGGTGCGTTTGTTAAAAATCGCGTAATTTTCCCCAAAAAAATATGTAACGAGACCCCATCTCTAATTTTTTTAACAAGCGCACCCCATACAAAATATAACCGCAATTGCTCGCATGTTAAAATGTGAAAAAAAACACTTTACACGTTGTAAATTATTGAAAATACATATTTTATTGCATTTTTTGTTATAATATACAGACATGACATAACGTATACATATAATAATGACATATTATGAATCTGCCGAGTCTGACGGAAAGAACAATATATAATATGTCTGGGTAATATACTAAAATAAGCCTTCAAAACACGTTTAAACATGATGAGCAAAACCGGTAAAAATGACCTCGGCACAGGGGCGTGAAACGCCTCAGCAGCGAAAGGGTTAAATAAAAATCCTTTTTTTCTAATGAATAATTGAATATACATTTCACAACTTTATTTAATCATATTAAAATGGTATGAAAGCCAAGGAACAAAAAAATGAACAAAACGATTTAAAAAACGCTAAACTGACCCGAATGCCACAAGAAACAAGTGATACGCATTTACAAATACAAAATTTACAGAATCAGCGATATAACCGATAATAGTTAAATATACGATGTCCAGAATTACCGAAATGGAACCGAAATCACGAATGGAACCGAAATCATGAATAGAGCAAAAATAAATTTCGATTTGACACATTTCAAGTCCATTTGAAAAATCCGAAAATATTTCGTTTAGGCTCGGAAAACTTTTCGGATCTGTCGGTTTTCGGGTCCGATCCGATTCGGAAATTCGGCCGAATCCGAAGACACGAATCGGGAAATTTCGTGAAAATTCCGAAATTCCGAAACCCGAAACGCACATCCCTACAGGATTCCTTGTGACTCACTGGATCATAAATAATATCATTACAAACAATGGTATAACAGAGGCTACAGACTGATCAAAAGACAAAATGCAACTTTAATTCAGAAAAAAACCCAGATATGTTGGATATTTATTACTCAAATAGTAATATTTCTACATTTTCCAGAAATAATCTTGTCCATGGAAACTCCTTTTCTCCTACCGCTTTTAGGGCACAGAAGTCTACACTCTCCTCTGCACCGTGCATCGCGATCCTACAAAATTTGCGACTCCGTTCCAGTTTAATCCCAACCACTTCCTGGACGAGAACGGCAAATTCAAAAAGAACGACGCCATGATGGCATTTTCTGCAGGTGATACAAACATACGAATAGGGTTACACATAGAGTTATTGGGTTGTGTATCATGTGTCACGACATCCAATGTGAATGTGCGGCTTTCACCTTTGGTTCATGTAAGAAATACAGTTACAGTCTTAACATCACACTAACTCTTCAACTTCACTGCAAGGACTGAACGTCACTTAACTGTCTTTCTAATCAACACACATATAATCCAACACCACTCAAATAATTGTCAATGGTAAAACTCGATCAGCAAATTCTTGGTGACCACAATCATTTATATCACATATACAGTATCCCAGGTTCTCAACAACAAGGAAACATCTAAACCAGGTCACAGCCTTTCAGGATTCACTCAAAAACTCATATTATTAAGTGAATTGGTTCTTGACCCCCTCTTTTACAAGAAATATGCACTAATTTTGCATAAATGAACTTTAGGCCATAATAACCCACATACAGATTGAGAAACTCTTACATGAAATACTTGGGAACCAGAGCAATTTGATTTTTGATAGGTTTTCGGAATACGTGCATAGCTGGAAAAGCTCCAAACAACATAGGGATCCCAACTTATAACACTGGAGCGACCAGGAGGCAACAGCCTGTTTTGTGCCTAACTCAGGTCCGGAGTTCAGATGTAGGTACGAGACAGAAGGCAACCAGAGCAGAAAAAAGAAAAAAGGTCACTGAGGCTCAAAGCATACTGCAAGAGCTCGAGCCAAGAATTAGCACGTGATAACGGCACCACCAAAAACCTCAATTGAGGCCAGGGGAGAGAGGCCGAATAAGAGCTCCATAGACTTTAAGTATGGTTGGGGGCTTGCCCAACCTGTACATATGCTTTAAATCAGAATTGATTGAGAAACACAATTATCATATAGGCCTCACTTTTCTCACCCTCTTTTGATAGAAATGAGCTGAAAGGAGGATGTCTCAACATCAGTGTAACAAAAGGTTCAACACCCTTTACTACATTCCAGCAGAAAGGGATTTGTCAGAATACAGGGAGAGCTGTGGGGACAGTCGCTGCTGTACAGGGATAAGATTCAGGTGGTTATAATGAGTGTAAATCCCTGTACAGTACAGATACAAGGTGTTGCTGTAATTGCCACACACAGGCATTATGCAGCACATACAGATACAAGGTGTTGCTGTAATTGCCATACACAGGCATTATGCAGCGCATACAGATACAAGGTGTTGCTGTAATTGCCACACACAGGCATTATGCGGCACATACAGATACAAGGTGTTGCTGTAATTGCCATACACAGGCATTATGCAGCGCATACAGATACAAGGTGTTGCTGTAATTGCCATACACAGGCATTATGCAGCGCATACAGATACAAGGTGTTGCTGTAATTGCCATACACAGGCATTATGCAGCACATACAGATACAAGGTGTTGCTGTAATTGCCATACACAGGCATTATGCGGAACATACAGATACAAGGTGTTGCTGTAATTGCCATACACAGGCATTATGCGACACATACAGATACAAGGTGTTGCTGTAATTGCCATACACAGGCATTATGCGGCACATACAGATACAAGGTGTTGCTGTAATTGCCATACACAGGCATTATGCAGCACATACAGATATTACATTACTAATAATCTCATTCTGATCACTACAAACCCCCATAAGCAGGAGATCTCCCCATTTTATTATCTGTCTGCCACACATTTAATGCATCTGCCTGTATGCTGATAATGCAGACCCAGTGTAAGCAGGAGATCTAACCATTTTAATATCTGTTTGCAGCACATTTACTGCATTGGCCTGTATGCTGATAATGCAGACTCTGTGTAAGCAGGAGATCTAACCATTTTATTATCTGTCTGCACCACTTTTACTGCATCTGCCTGTATGCTGATAATGCAGACCCCGTTTAAGCAGGATATCTCACTATTTTATTATCTGTCTGCAGCACATTTACTGACACAAAGGCCATTTCTGCCTGTATGTTGATAATGCAGACCCCGTGTGACATTGTGCCAGATAAGTGATGCCATCTAGAGTTTACAACCTTCCATCCCAGTCATATTCCTGTAATGCATAAATGGATGCACAAAAACGAAAAACTCTTTTAAGTTGTTACCTTGCTGTGTTTCACATAAATTTCATAATACTATTTTTAACAATAAGCACATGGTAGTGGACAGGTTAATTCATCAATCAGATAATGTGTCCTTTTACTTTACCAGTGGCCATATTATTCAGTGGTTTTGCTCTCATTGTTATAAATGGCACATCACCAGCCGCATCATGTAAAGTCCTTATTCTTCCATGAGATTCCATTTGAATGTATGAAAACCTTTACACTATATTTATACTGCGTAACAGCCATGGTGCCGATATTGAAAATAATTTTCTGTCCTTGTATAGGGAAGAGGATTTGCCCCGGAGAGAGCCTGGGTCGGATGGAATGCTTCCTATTCCTCACCACAATTCTGCAGAACTTCAAACTGACCTCACAGACTAAATTCACCGAAGCTGACATCGCGCCCAAGTTGGCCGGGTTTTTAAACGTTCCCATCTACTACAAGCTCTCATTTATTCCTCGTTAATTATGTGATATAACTTTTATTTTGCAGAATTCATTTATCTCTACTAGGGATGGGCTGCCGGTTCAAAGTTTGATTCGAACATCGGCTGTTCGAAAATTCGCAAACGTTCGCGGAAAGTTGGAAAAAAAGTCAAAAAATGCTTAAAAGATCCTAAAAAATCTAAAAATAAAGAGACTCTTTACTGCAGAATATAATAATAAATGGTTTATTAGATATTGGATTAAAACGGGAATATTTCCCACTCATTGTTGGTCAAACATTTCCCATTCATTGCTGGTCAACCATTTCCCACTCATTGTTGGTCAAACATTTCCCACTCATTGTTGGTCAAACATTTCCCTCTCATTGCTGGTCAAACATTTTCCACTCATTGTTGGTGAGAAAACATTTCCCTCTCATTGCTGGTCAAACATTTCCGACTCATTGTTGGTGATAAAACATTTCACATGGCTTAAAATCACATTTAAACATGTGCAAAAGCAGTAAAAATGAGCTCAGCACTCAGCAGTGAAATGGTTAAAAATTATTTGTTTGTGCAATTCTCAAAATAAATAATTTTAAATCAGAGAAAGACATATGCAGAATACAGACAGCAGCATATACAAATCATGAAGGTGCAACTCCGTACATTTTCAGAATAATAACAATAATCCGACGATATCGGGAAAAAGAAATTAAAAATAAAAATACACAGAAAGCACAAAAAGTAAAAAACATGACTACTAAAGGAAAACAATAAATAAAAAAAAAAAAAACATCCAATACTGGGGTGGGGTGCTGGAGTGTTAAGTGAGGTCAATCGGCAAGATAGGGGTCACCATAGAGAGCGGGAACAGCCAAAATCACATTTAAATCAAAGAGGCCAGTACTCAGTCCATAAAGACCCTTGTCTTAGAAAAGGAGCGCGCCGTGTCCCTAACCTTGGCAGTAAGGTCGTTCATGAGACAGGCATCATCAATTTTGTCAGCTACGACATCCCAGGATGGCAAAGAGCTCTGGCGCCATACAGCTGCCAAGGCTCTCCTGGCCGCTAAAGCCATTCTATTAAACAGTCGCTACTCTGTGTAGGACATATTAGGGAGAGGGCGAGAGAGGAGAAGAGCCCGAGGATTTCAGGGTAGTGGGCGTTGAAAAATATCCTGAAAATTACCGTGTACCAGCATCCAAAAATGTTGCAGAACTGGGCATTCCCACTACATGTATATGTATGTACCTTTCTCACCACAGTCACACCAGCAAAAATCACTGGGAGATACTCCCATACGGTGCAAGGACACTGGGGTTACGTACCATCGCATTAATATTTTGTATGCCTGTTCTTGGTGAGTCACACAGATAGATGAACGGGCCATGTGTTCCCAGATATCCTCCCATTCATCACCCAGTAGGGGGTCATGTAAGTCTGTTTCCCATTTACTACTGTAGCGCTGGTTTTAATTCCCTGTCGTTGTAGTACTTGTTTTTGGCCACCGGAGGGAGACAAGCGCAATGTAAGACACTGGACATTGGGACTACATTTTCCAGCATGCTTTGCGGGCGGGAACAGGAAGTGGGTGGGAGAGAGACAGTGACATCCACAGCCTCGTGGTAAGAGCCGGCAGAGCGTGCAGAGGAGTGAGAGGAGCAAGACGCAAGAGAGCAGAGAGTGATTACAACCAGGCCAGAGCGCAGGTGCAGCCTAGCAGAGCTGGAGATCGGGATTTTCCTTATTATTAATCGAAGACCCAGTGATCCACCACTAGTAATCTCACGCTGATACATAGTAAGCTGAAGGACCCCGAGTTAGGAGAACCGCAGACGATCTAACAGGGAGTGCAGGCGGTGAGCTGGATATCTTGTGGCCGATACAGAAAAGCAAGACAGCGGATCCAGTGACACAGAAAATCCCAGTCAAAATCGAGCAGAGAGACATCCTGGGTTCGAGCGGAACGCAGAGTATCTGGCAGATGGGTGAGAGGCCTTCCAGGCCATTGTAAAACACTAAAGCACGCTGCAGTCTGTTCAAAACCTACAGGGCCCCAACGTGACTAGTCAAAGATACCTCCTAAATAATTCACTGGCCAGTTGAATATTGTACCCGGGTACCAATACACACATACACATACATTCCTTGGGACATAACCTGTACGGGACTCACACTCCAATCACTAAGGGGTTAAAAATACCTTTTTCCTTTTCCGCTGCGCGTTTCTCGCATTACGAAGTACTGTAAATATATATACGTATACCGTGTTACTCATTATATGCCAGTTTATTCAGTAAACTATATGTAACCCCTTTTTCCCTTAATCCTGGAAGCAGGTCATAATGGACAGCAGTTGCACCTTCTTCTGATGCTGACAGGGATCCTGAGCCTCCGCTATAGTTGAGAGATCGGGACATCTTGATTTGACGCAGTGCCTCCACTCAGTGTAGTCTCTTTATTATAGGGAACCCACCCCACTGAGTAGATGAGTATCCTTCACTTAATAACACTCAGAAACCAGAAACATATTTAAAACGTGTAATGCAGCTGTATATGGATTAAAGGAATTTCAACATATAAACACAGCAATAACAATGCAGCTCCTGGATAATTCTCATTGGTTGTAAAGTCCTGTTGTGAGTATAACAGTCACACCATTCCTTTATTGCAGCAGGGCTGCCCCTAGCAAAGTCCCATGGGTAATTCGTGCACGTTGGGGCCCTTTTAGTATAGATAGCGCTATCTGGATAAAGTCTCTCATTCAACTGTATTAAACTGGATAATCCTGAAAACAGTCTCTGGAAACAGTACCTTTATATAGCTCCTGTGATTGTAGTTTCTTCATATATAGAGAAAAGAATGCTTGTCTGGATGTAGATCACTCCTCTTGTGTAACTTGGGTGCACATAGACTTCAATCTCTTTATGGAAAGCCAGTAAATCAGGGAGGAGAAGTCTGCAGCAACAAATGACAAGTTCTCAGCTTCTTGCACATATAGTCAGCCTGGTTTCTCTTGCTTTCACTTTCTCCCAGCAGGACTATCTCTTGCAGACTCCTGAAGAGATTTATTCTCTGGACCAGTAGACAATGGCTGCTGCTCCTCTGCTCCTTCCTGGTCCTCCTCCCCACATGCCAGAAAAAACCCAAAGTTCAAAAGGTCCTGGAGGTTCAGTAAAACAAAGTTCAAAAGGTCCTGGAAGCTCAGTAAAAATATAAAAAACATGAGTTCGTTACATATATAATTTATAAAACCCACGACGGTGCTGGAGTATATTTATTCCCTTGTGCGGGGAGACTGACCTGAGGTTCAAATTCAGCGGCTCCTCCGGGAGTGAGCGCTACACTACAATAGGTTAGAGGGCCCCATTCCCCAGGTCTAGAGTAGGGATGAGCTGTTCGGTTCGATCAGTTCGAAGTTCGATTCGAACTTTGGCCGTTCGCAAGTTCACGAACTTTGAACTTTTTGGCGTGTTCGGTTCGAGTTCGAAAAAAAAAATTTGAACAAAGTATAAAAAATGCTTAAAAAATACTAAAAAATCTAGAAATAAAGAGACTATTTACTGCAGAATATTATAAGCAATGGTTTATTAGATATTAAATTAAAAAATAATGTCTACGTGCAAAGATTCTCACCTCTAAATGACCTGTGTTCTCAAACGCCGTAAACAACAGGTGTTAATTAGTGTTTGGAAATAACATGTGCTTTTAATTAGTCTGGTCTAATGAATTTGATACGTTGTCTGTAGACTGAGGGTGTCTGGAGGTGTCTCCTGAACATGTATCAAACAACACCTGTGTGTCACGGTTCTCGGATCCCACCACGCAGCCCTTAAAGCCCAACACTCCACAGAGCCAAAAAGCTACTAACAGAGTAGCCGTAGAACAATCCCTAACTGTCTGGTCCTTAAAAATTGGCCAGGTATAAGTATTCTAGGTAGACAGAAAGGGTTAATCAACGACAATATCGTAATACAAAACCAGGTCAGCAACATGGGGGTAGTCAGACGAGCCAGAGTCAGGAATACAGAGAATAGAATAGTCAAATGGAATAGCCGGGTCGATATCAGTGCAGTAGGGTAGTACAAGGAAAATAGTCTAGGGCAAAGGAAGGCAGAATGGTCAGAAAACAAGCAGAGGTCAATAACAGGTTAAATCACGAGAGAATACAGGTACAGGGAGCTAAGGTATGGATAACCACGATCTGGCACTGCTGAGAAGGAACTGTGGGTTTTTAAAGACCTTCACCAGACCGCGCCCCCCTCTCAAGCTGTGCCTCATGCAGCCACCTCCCTGCCTGTCTCTATTTAAACCGGGTGTTGGTCATCGAGCAGCATCAGACATGCTGCCTTCAAGCACACTGGAGAGGCTGGAAGCCCCCAAAGTTACACTGTGCTTCTGAGAAGTGTTCATTTCTCTACTAAATGTTCCTCTGATATGCTGTTTAACCCCTTAACCCTGCATTTCACTGCTGTGTGCTCAGCTCATTTTTACCGCTTTCGCTCATCATGTTTAAACGCGATTTGAAGCCACATTTTATTAAACGACCCAGACATATCAGATATCGTTCTTTCCGGCAGACTCCGCAGATTCATAATATATAATTTTTATATGTATATGTCATGTCCTGTCTGTATATTATGACAAAAAAATGCAATAAAAATTGAATTTTTAATCATCTGCAGTGTGTAAAGTGTTTTTTTTTTCACATTTTAGCACATGAGCGTTTGCGGTTATGTTTTCTATGGGGTGTGCTTGTACAAAAATTAGGAATGGGGACTTGTTACATTTTGTGGGGGGAATTACGTGATTTATAGCAAACGCACCCCATGGAAAAAAATCATTAGTGCAGCATCATTGTTCACATTATAATTGAAATGTGAACAATATTGCTGCACTAATAAAAATAACACACACAAAAAAATACATGTTTTTCTTTTTCTTTTTGTTTACTTTATACCTGGTCATGTTGGGTATCATTCAAAAGGCCATGCTCAGGCCTTCCTATTGACACCCTCCATGACCCCCTAGCTGCCACGGTGAATGAATGAACCCCCTATCTCCACCAGGGGATTCCGGGCAGCTAGGGGTTCCCCGGCTATCTGACGTCATCACGCTATGCGTGAGGACGTCAGGCAGTGAGGGGGACCCGGGGATTGAGCTGCCATCCAAGATGGCGGCCCCCACCAGAGCTGGGCCGCATTTCGGCGCCGCAAGGCATCTCTATACACAGCATCTCTATACACAACCCCATCAGCATCTCTATACACAAACAGCATCTCTATACACAACCCCATCAGCATCTCTATACACAACATCTCTATACAAAACTTCACAGGCCCAGTCCATAATTTAAGGGCTCCTTTACAGCCGGTTTCACTTCTCTCGCTAATTACCTTTACTTAGCCCCACGTTATGGTCCTTCCCATGCAACTGTCACAACATTTCTTCTAGCAACCAGCTTCACCTTCCCTCTGCTCCCATTTGTTTCACTTAGATTGTAAGTCCCTTAGATTGTAAGCTCATGGGATGTCTGGCTGAGCACTTTGGGCAGGGTTGTCTTTTCCTTATTTATCATGTATGTCTCATGTTTGTGCTGCCCCATTGTGCAGCGCTACGGAATATGTTGGCGATTTATTAATAAAAGATAATAATAAAAATCTCTATACACAGCCTCACAGCATCTCTATACACAGCCTCACAGCATCTCTAAACACAACCTCACAGCATCTCTATACACAGCCCCATCAGCATCTCTATACACAAACAGCATCTCTATTCACAACCCCATCAGCATCTCTATACATAGCATCTCTATACACAACCCCATCAGCATCTCTATACACAACCCCATCAGCATCTCTAAACAACAAACAGCATCTCTATACACAACCTCATCAGCATCTCTATACACAGCGTCTATATACACAACCTCACAGCATCTCTATACACAACCTCACAGCATCTCTATACACAACCTCACAGCATCTCTATACACAAACAGCATCTCTATACACAGCATCTCTATACACAACCTCACAGCATCTCTATACACAGCCTCACAGCATCTCTATACACAGCTTCACAGCATCTCTATACACAACCTCACAGCATCTCTATACACAACCTCACAGCATCTCTATACACAAACAGCATCTCTATACACAGCCTCATAGCATCTCTATACACAGCTTCACAGCATCTCTATACACAACCTCACAGCATCTCTATACACAACCCATTCAGCATCTCTAAACACGACCTCACGGCATCTCTATACACAACCCCATCAGCATCTCTATACACAGCATCTCTAAACACAACCCCATCAGCATCTCTATACACAAACAGCATCTCTATACACAGCATCGCTATACAAAGCCTCACAGCATCTCTATACACAACCTCACAGCATCTCTATACACAACCCCATCAGCATCTCTAAACACAATCTCACAGCATCTCTATACACAACCCCATCAGCATCTCTATACACAGCATCTCTATACACAACCCCATCAGCTTCGCTAAACACAACCTCACAGCATCTCTATACACAACCCCATCAGCATCTCTATACACAGCATCTCTATACACAGCCACACAGCATCTCTATACACAGCCTCACAGCATCTCTATACACAACCCCATCAGCATCTCTAAACACAACCTCACAGCATCTCTATACACAACCCCATCAGCATGTCTGTACACAACCTCACAGCATCTTTATACACAACCCCATCAGCATCTCTATACACAGCATCTCTATACACAGCCTCACAGCATCTCTATACACAACCTCACAGCATCTCTATACACAACCCCACCAGCAGCTCTATACACAACCCCATCAGCATCTCTAAACACAGCCTCACAGCATCTCTATACACAACTCCATCAGCATCTCTATACACAGCATCTCTATACACAACCCCATCAGCATCTCTAAACACAGCCTCACAGCATCTCTATACACAACCTCACAACATCTCTATACACAGGCTCACAGCATCTCTATACACAACCCCATCAGCATCTCTATACACAGCCTCACAGCATCTCTATACACAGCTCCATCAGCATCTCTATACACAGCCTCACAGCATCTCTGTGAGCCCTCAAACAAACCCCCTATCTCCACCAGGGGATTCCGGGCAGCTAGGGGTTCCCCGGCTCTCTGACGTCATCACGCTATGCGTGAGGATGTCAGGCAGTGAGGGGGGACCCGGGGTGGAGCCGCCATCCAAGATGGCGGCCCCCACCGGAGCTAGGCCGAAGTGCGACCCGGTGCCTAAATGGTTAAAGACAGGCACCACTTAAAAGGGGAGACTCTC
This sequence comes from Leptobrachium leishanense, assembly GCA_009667805.1. NCBI lineage: Eukaryota > Metazoa > Chordata > Amphibia > Anura > Megophryidae > Leptobrachium > Leptobrachium leishanense. The sequence goes on from CM019071.1 coordinate 44,473,254, forward strand.
CCCTTTTAAGCGGTGCCTGGTTTTTCTTTGTGGGACCTCCCAATCGGGAGGGAGAGGGATCCAAACGGATCCCCCCCCTCCCTTCCAGGCGATCTCCCGGCATTGCCGGGGGTCGCCTGGAAATGGCGTCATCGCGCATGGCGCAATGACATCATTTACGTCGGGAGGAGCTTGACTTCAGAGTCTGAGGACACTGAAGTCAGAACGCCACGGGACCCCAGACAGAGAGGTGAGTATCTCCGCCAGGGGTCCCGCAAAGCTGATGTTGTGTGGAACACGTCCTCCTCAGCATACAGCGGGAGTAACTGAGGACGTGTCCCACACATCGTCAGCAGTGAAGGGGTTAAAAATGTCATTTTTAAAAACTTTTTGTCCTTGTTTCCTGTCCCCCAGGGCACTACCTGGACCTGGACATTGTTTTTAAATGTTTCTATACATCCTAGAAATCCGCCACTTCACGGGCAGGTTATGGGGACCTCCTAGGCACGATATTTGAAGGATTTTTTTTTTTTTTCTAACCCTTATTTCATGGAAAACTCACTGGCTCTTTAAAAACTTTTTTTTTTCTTTTTGTCCTTGTTTCCTGTCCCCCAGGGCACTACCCGGACCCCTATACACCTTTTATGGCAAATATCTAGCATATATGCCCTCTTGGAGGGCACTCTAAAAATCGAATTTTGAATCCCATTGACTTGTATTGAGTTCGTGTTCGAGTTCGAATTCGAACGTTTGAAAAGTTCGAGTTCGAATGCGAACCGAACTCGGGGGTGTTCGGCTCAACCCTTGAGCAGTGTAAAAAGTAAAGTTGTGAAATAAGACCTTTAGGAGAGCCGCCTACATCACAGAGACGTTCAAAAGTCGTGAGGGGGCAGTTGAAACCGTCTTTAGTTCCGAAGATAGAACATAGTGTCGAAGTTGCATATATCTAAAAAAGTCAAACGGGGTCAGACTCGCCCGCTCCTGCAGCATTTGAAATGTGATCAGTTGGCCGTGTACAAACAAGACGCGGTAACGTTGCAGCCCAACTCTAGACAAGCCAGCAAAGTCTTTCTCACGAAGACCTGGAGGAAAAGCGCAGTTACGTAGGTATGGTGTAAGGGGGGAGGAATCGCCCGTTAGAGCAAATGTCTTCCTAGCGGCATCAGACAAGCGTAAAGAGGTAAGTATAGACGGGCATACCGTTCGCAAAAGGGGTCTAAAATGTTTAGGGATCCAAATATAAAGGGCCAGAGAGTTAGGTGACATAAAAGCAGACTCCAGTGCAACCCATCTCCTAGATTCTGGCAGAGAATGCCATGCTACCACCTGGGCCAGTTGTACAGCGTCGTAGTAAAGGTAAAGGTTTGGGAGTCCTAAGCCCCCTCTGATCTTAGAACGATAGAGCAACCGCCTGGCCACTCTATGTCTCTTGTGTTGCCATACAAAAGAATATATTGCCTGTTGAAGTCCCGCCAGATCTCTACGTGAGATCAAAAGAGGGAGAGCTTGAAAACGAATAGAATGCGAGGGAGAACATTGATTTTGACACTGTGAATTCTTCCCAACCACGATATAGATGTATCTCCCCAGCTTTCTAAATCACCTTTAAGTCGTTGGATCAAAGAAGAGAGATTATGGGAGAACAAGTCCGCGGGATCCCTAGTTAGAGAAATTCCCAAATAGGAGAGGTCAGTGTGTGTTATTCGGAATTTATAGTCTGTCTCCACCTCAGCTATCGCCGTGTGCGACATGTGGAAAGGCATGGCACAAGATTTGTCATAGTTGACTCTAAAACCCGTCAATGCGCCATACTCCTCCAATACATCCCACAAACAAGCAAGCGAAGAGAGGGGTTCAGCCAACGTAAGAAGAATGTCATCTGCGTAGGCCGATACAGTGATAAACTCTTTACCCACCTTAACTCCCTTAGCATCTAGGTGACCCTTAAGTGTAGCTAAGAGAGGTTCTAGGGAGAGTAGGAATAATAACGGGGAGCGGGGACAGCCCTGGCGCGTACCGTTCAGGATGGGAAACCACATGGGATAACAACCCGGTATCCGAACCTGAGCAGACACATAAAGTGCGTGCACTGAATGAAGAAATCTGTCAGGGAGACCAGCCCGCTCCAGAGTAGCAAAAAAGGTATAGCCATTCCACCCTGTCGAAAGCCTTCTCGGTGTCAAGAGACAGCACAAGAGAAGGATCAGCATGTTCCGACATCCACCAAAGCAAATCAGCGCCTCTTCTAGTATTATCATAGAGCTGTCAGCCGGGGACAAAGCCCACCTGATCCGGGTGGATGTGGCAGAGACAGGCAGCGCAGGGAGGGAGCCACTGCACCTGCGGCCACGGCAGACCCCCCACAACCAGGATCCAGGGAGCCCCCACTGACCACCAGGCTAAGGTAAGGCAACACATTTCTAAAAAAAAAAAAATCCGAAGACATTTTTAAATGTCCGCGGGAACATAAAATAAAACCTTTTATTTTCTTTCTCTACCTGGCCGAATGTATTTAATTATATATATTAGATACATTCAGCCAGGTAGAGGGGGTAGCATGTGAGCTGCGTGGGGTCTCAGGCAATGGTTTTTTTTTTGTGTGTATATTTTTAGCAAATTTATAGGGGAAGGTAAGGGCAGGTATGATATATATATATATATAGATAAGATATATATCTATATTCTTATAAATATATATATCCAGACTTGTATTACACACACATTTTGGCAACTAATTGCCCCCCCCCAATTTGGCTGCTCCCTTCAGAAGAAATGTTGAACCCGATAGAGTAGAGAACAATATATATATTCTCTGCTCTGTCGGGTTCAACATTTCTTCTGGAGGGACCAGCCAAATTGGGGGGGCGCATTTAGATGAGATTGTCCACATGCCACCCCCCATGTGCGTATGTGTATATTATGGTCTGAGGTCTGTGGGTGTATATATATATATCTGTGTGTTGATATATACTTATATATAGGTCTGCATGTTGATATGTACATATTTGTCTGTGTGTGGTATCAATTCATCCCTACTCTATACAAAGCACTCCGTGTCCCTATAATATATATGATATGGGGTTACCTTTTTTATATATTTTATACTATTCCTATTAAATTAACAGTCATTTTTGATGTATTTTATTCAGTAGAAACTTTTTTTGCCTATATAACATGTGCTTTGTGAAAATAAAACGGTTTTGTGTGTACATTTTAATTTAGTTAGTGGATTCCTGTCCAGTGCGGTGAGAAGCAAACGCAATGCAGTGTAGACACGCTGCGAGGCGGAGCGGAGTAAAGTCAAGCCTGCAAAATGTTTGCTTCTCTTCGCTACGCTGTGCGTCACTACATGCTCAGTGTGTCTCAGCCTTTATTCCCGCATCGCTAGCTTACCGAATCAGTTTGTATACTTGTTACTGACCCTGCTTGTTCTGAGGACCCGATCTGTTGCTGACTTTGCCTGCCATTTGACTATTCTCTCTGTATTCCCTGCCTGTTCTGTTTGCTTACTGTTGCTACTGGTGTGCGCCGATTCTCACCATATACAGTAGCACAGTACAAGTGCCTAAATATTGTTGACCCGGTTTTGTTATAGCTGCTGATGTAACTGAATAGATCGGGGGTTCTCTTCTGCGTTACCAAAACCTCCACCACTGCACGCTTCCACAATACCTCAGAGGGTATTACGGTGTGAAGGCACTTGCTGCCACCAAAGGCACAATATTTGGGTGCACTGCCACTGATGCCTATACCAGATTCATGTCATTTTAATATCGGGCTGTAGGGTCCATCCCTGCACTCTTCCACAATACCACAGAGGGGTTACGGTGTGACGGCACTGTTGCCGACACTAAAGGCCCAATTTTAAAGCACCTATTTTTACTTTCATCCAAAGCCTGCATAAGTTTCACCATAATTTAGCCAAAAAATCACTAAACTTGTTCTGCGTGTCCTAAAACGTCTCCTCTTTTCATACAAGCTGCTGCCCCAAGCAGTTGTTTATGAATAGATTAAAGGAAAAACATTTACCGTCATTTGAAATGTCATTTTTTTTGTTTTAATTGTTTCTATACATCCTACAAATCCGCCACTTCACGGGCAGGTTATGGGGACCTCCTAGGCATGATATTTGAAGGGATTTTTCATTTTTATTCTTAACCTTTATTTCATGGAAATCTCACTGTTCCTTTAAAAATGATTTTTTTTTTACTTTTTGTCCTTGTTTCCTGTCCCCCAGGGCACTACCCGGACCCCCATACACCTTTTATGGCAAATATCTTGCATATATGCCTTCTTGGAGGGCATTCTAAAAATCGATCTTTCGAGTCCCATTGACTTGCATTGAGTTCGGTTCCTGTTCGAGTTCGAACTCGAAGTTTTGAAATTGTTCGAGTTCGAATGCAAACCGAACACGGGGGTGTTCGGCTCATCACTATTTAAGAGTTGATTTGGTGATTCTTTAGTCTGAATAAATCATATAACGATTAATCAGGGTTTTAGATCATTGTATACATTTATAGAAAAGCTTTTGTTGAGTGTCATTTACTAAATATTTTCTAACAATCAAAGTCTTTTGAACAACTGGGAGAGGGAGTACAGTGGAGGCGCTAATATTTGTAGATACGTTTGTGTTGTGCAGCCGACTGGGATTAAAACACAAAACCTCGACAGAAATGTGTGAATGTACAGTAGGAAAAAAGAGAGGGGATCCTAGTGGCGCAGTCTCTTTTGAGAGCGGTCAATATAAATTCTAGTACAAATAATAAATGGGTATGGTATTCCCACTATTCCAAATAGTGCACGGTCGAAAAGACCACTAAAGTACTACTGTGAATAAAGCTACGTACAGTAGTTTCACTGTGCAAAAAAAGGGAATATAGTGCAAGGTGACAGTTGATGACCTGATATATTCAAAAATCACATATAAAGTGCAAATGCAAGTAGAAAGTGCATATATAAGTGCATAAAGTGCAATTGAGGGTCTTTCAAAAAGTTATCGTTATCGAGTCTCGTTTTGCAAATCAATTGTGAAGGCAAAAAACAGTCCAACCGACCGTATGTTCTGTATTGAAGACAAAGGTAGTCTGGTTGAGTCTCCACGGGGGCAGTCCAGAGGCGTGCGTGAGGTCCTGGTGCACTGTCTTCACCTAAGTCCTATATAGACTCCTGATTCCCAAAAAATGGGAGGAAAAGAGGAGAGGGGTAGAAGGGGAACAGAAAAAGAAAGAAAAAATAAGTGCAATGTTGACTGATACAGAGTTAAGTGCCCATAGACAAGGGAACACTTACACTTTTTAGAGCCTCATGTACCGGCTCTGGTGTGGAATGCCTTGGGCCTAATTGAGGGTAGCCTCTGCCCTTCTTTAGAGTTCTCTTGGGGTAGCCTCTGCCTTTCCTTAATGTTTGCTCGATTGTCTCAGGTATAGAAAAAGAGAGATCCTCATAGCGCAACTTGTAATCAATGGTTAAAATAAGGTAAGTAGAGGTCAAAACAAACTCACCGATGTCGGAGCCTTAGGTTCCAGGCTCAACTTGTAAGCGTGTGGTACTGCTTATTCAGTGGGTACCTTCACCTCTTTCATCTGCAGGTGGTCTTCTTGTTTTATGTAGATGGTGGGAGAAATAAAGAGACGGAGCATATGGGGCATATGCTGTTTAAGATAATGGCTCTTAAACGGATGCAGATAGTAAAAAGGGGTTTATTGGTTAAGAGCAAATATAAAAGAATTAAAATATGGTGGGAGGGTATCACAGATATGGGATACGCGTTTCGGCTATAAACAAAGCCTTCTTCAGTCCATGTGTAGGATAAGATCAAAAGTTAGGGGATCTGGGGCACTCCACATGTCTCTGTTTATATAATAATCACTGGGCATTAATTTCCAGGGTTACTTCCGGGTTCGCGGCTATTGCAGTCACGTGGTACGTGCCGCGTCATCATGTTGCGTCGCGGCCATCTTGGGCGTGCATTCCATGAGCCGATTTCGTGCGTTCCACCTACTCCCATATTGTGGTTTCAGCGGCGTTATGGCCACAGCGTGAGATATCCCTTTCTATTACTAAGGGAGCAGTCCTGGTATGCATTGGAACATCTCACAAGTGGTTTATTAAAACAATCGGTGCAATAAAAACTGAGAATTCTATAAAAACTATGTAAATGCATATAGATATTGACCATTGTGTTGCACCATATTAGGAAGGGAAAAAGGAAGATAGTACAAGTGGTATAGCTATACAATAGAACATAGGAGGACCATATGTGCGTGTTGACGTCTAATTAAAAATGTGTCCCAATTGGAGTGGCAGTGTCGCCAATAGATGTGGCGATGAAAGTGTTCTATAGATATATCATTGCACACTCAAAGATAATATCGATTGAGATGTGCTTTACGGTATAATTAAAGAGTAACAATAAAATCAGCATGACATGTTAATCTCATATTAATAAAGAGGCATGGCGTAATGGCTTCTCAATGTAAAGGGAGGCATATATTAGTGGGAATAAATCTGGCAACTGTCGTAATCATAATGTGAATATCATAGAATGTTATTGGTCATAGGGTCATGTAGATAGGACCATGGTCTAGGTTAAAATAATATTAAAATTAATTTAAAAGTTATGGGTGTACATAATGTCCTAATATTGACATGTGGGACACTTAACTCCTGAGTTGAATCGGGAGGTGGAACGGGGGAACGGTCTGCTCGATCGGCTAAATAATTGATGGGCTGATAGGAATGTGTAGGGATAATGTAAAATCGTTGTGGAAGTTCGGTAAGTTGATACTGGTCAGTTGAGGAAGTGGCATAACTCGAAGTCGGCGTTCAGGCCTTGCGGTTGAAGTGTCCCTAGGTTAAAGATCCAGCTCATTTCCTCTTTTCCAATTAATTTTTCAAAGTTGCCACCTCTCCAGGGTGCTTCAACCTTCCTGATCCCTATGAAGGTTATCCCCTCTGGGTTCATGGTGTGTTTGTTTTTGAAATGTAGAGGAACACTGTGATTCTCGTTTCCGTTCCGGATGTTCCTAATGTGTTCTTGAACGCGTACACTAAGGGATCTGGTCGTTCTCCCTACATATCTTAGGCCGCATGGACATGTTAGCAAGTAAATCAGGTTTTTTGTGAACCAGCTGATTACATCTCTTATCTTTATGGGTCCTGTGGTTCCATCAATCTGCGTGATAATCTGTTTTTTGCTCCTAGTGTTCCGACAATTGAGGCAGTTACCGCACTGATGGAACCCTTTCTGTATACCGTAATGGTTATGCTTGGTTGGGGTCTTCTTTGTGTGTTTCTGTGCCAATTTCATTTTGAGATTGCCGACTCCTCTACAAATCATCCTCGGTTTCTCAGGTAGGATTTCTCTTAGTAATGGATCTTTCCTTAATATCGGCCAGTACTTCTTTATCGTCTTGCTAATGTATTGGTTTTGGGTGTTATACGAGAAGATGAAGGGCACGTCAGTTGTGTATTGAGGTCCTGTTTTGGATCTCTTCTTCAACATATTGGTACGTTCTGTGTTCCTGACTTTAGTTCTAGTTTCTTCAAGTGTGTCTGGATCATAGCCTTTCTCCAGAAAGTCTGTTTTCAGTTTTTCTGATTGTACTTCATATGTGGCCAGGTCTGTGCAGTTCCTCCTTACTGGTAAGAATTGACTTTTCGGAACTCCGTCTAACCACTGTGGAAGATGGCAACTGGTAGTTTCAATAAAGCTATTCACATCTACCTTTTTAAAAAAGGTCTCAGTCTTAATTATACCATCTTGAATGAAAATACTTAAATCTAAGAAGTTAATTCGTTCATTACTCCATGTAGTGGTTAGTATAATGCCTCTTCCATTTTGGTCCAGTTCTTGTAGGAATGTCTGCAAGGAGTTTATCCCGCCCTTCCAAATGAAAAAAATATGTATCTTTTGTAGCAAACAAGGTTACTCTGGTATTTAAGTAGGAAATATTCTTCCCAAAAGGCCATAAACAGATTGGCTGATATGATGGGGCAAAACGACTCCCCATTGGAGTCCCGTTAAGTTGTATGTAAAAGTCATTCTGAAAATAAAAATAGTTATTTTCTAAAATTAAACTTATCCCCTCCAAAATAAAAACAATTTGTTCTGGTTGTAGTGTGTCGTTTTTCTTTAAAAAGTATTCAGTGGTCTCTATTCCATTTCTATGCGGTATGATAGTATATAACAATTGGACGTCACTCGTGACTAGGAACAGATCATCTTCCCATCTTATATCATTTAAGATATTTAAAATCTCTGTAGTGTCTTTCAGATGTGCCGTGGTGCTGGTCACAAAAGGTTGGAGTTGGTGATCTATGTATTCTGATACCCTGCTGGACACAGATCCTATCCCAGAGATAATAGGTCTCCCCGGTGGTTTGGAAAGGTCTTTGTGTATCTTTGGAAGGAAGTAAAGCACGGGTATCTTTGGGTGTTCAATTTTCAGGTATTTGAACTCCTGATCGTTGAGTATACCTAATGTGTGACCTTCCTCAAGGTACTGTACAAATTTGTCTTGGATATCTTTCCCTGGATTCTTATTCAGTTTCTTATACGTACTTTCATCATTGAGGATTCTGTTAGATTCATTTTTATAGTATTCGGCCGACATGATTACAGTGCCACCTCCCTTGTCTGCTGGTTTAATTTCGATTTTGTCATTTAGTGTCAGTTCCTTTAGTGTTTCCCTTTCTTTTTTCGTTAAGTTATTGGATTTCGTAGATGTCTTAAGTTTACCTAAATCGGTCATTATCATCTGTTCAAAGGTATTAATCTCTTGAGAGATAAGGGACTTGGGAAAGAAAGTCGATTTTTCTTTCAGGTTTGTGTGGTGGTAAAACTGCAAGGTGTTGGGTCTTTCAAATGGGTTTTTTAAAAAATATTTCTTTAAGCACAAGTTCTTCTTAAATTTCTGCAGGTCGATGTACATCTCGAATAGATTCATATGTGTAGTAGGGGCATATTTCATGCCTTTTTTCAAAACTTTTATCTCTATGTCTGTAAGTGGAGTGTCAGTTAAATTAAAGATCCCTCCATCCTGCTGTGCTTTTCCCTACTCTTTCCTTCTTCTAGTTCGCCTTCCTCTGCATCCTCGTCTCGCTGGGGTCTTTTTCCGGGTGACCAACCTCTTCTCAGGGTAGTAAGGTCCCTGTCTGGTTGTTGGGGATTCTTGTGAAAATCCCCTTGTTGCTGGGGATTGCTGTGAAAATCCCCTTGTTGTTGGGGATTCCTGTGAAAATCCCCTTGTTCTCTCAGTGGATCATATCGGTTACCAGTTGGAATTGTATATGTTGGATGATTGAAGTAGTTGTCTTCTCTCCTTCTTTGGTTCCCATTCCAGGGTCCTCCAAATGAACCTTGATATGTTTGGTTGGGTGGACGATAACTGTTCAGGGGTCTATTATTGTTGTTGTTATATCTTGGCCTGGTATATTGGGGTGGTTCATAAGTGAATCGGTCATTGTAGGGTCCCTGATGTTGATTATAACGTCTAATCGGCCTTTGAGGTAGTGGTGTTCTTGAAATCATCTTGTATGGTTGCTGTTCTTGTTGGGGTGTTGGGAAATGTTGGAGGTTTCGGTGGTATATCCCACATGGGTGTTCTATTATTGTTGGGATAGTGGATAACTATTTTTATTTTCAGAATGACTTTTACATACAGCTTAACGGGACTCCGATGGGGAGTCGTTTTGCCCCATCAGATCAGCCAATCTGTTTATGGCCTTTTGGGAAGAATATTTCCTACTTAAATACCAGAGTAACCTTGTTTGCTACAAAAGATACATATTTTTTTCATTTGGAAGGGCGGGATAAACTCCTTACAGACATTCCTACAAGAACTGGACCAAAATGGAAGAGGCATTATACTAACCACTACATGGAGTAATGAACGAATTAACTTCTTAGATTTAAGTATTTTCATTCAAGATGGTATAATTAAGACTGAGACCTTTTTTAAAAAGGTAGATGTGAATAGCTTTATTGAAACTACCAGTTGCCATCTTCCACAGTGGTTAGACGGAGTTCCAAAAAGTCAATTCTTACCAGTAAGGAGGAACTGCACAGACCTGGCCACATATGAAGTACAATCAGAAAAACTGAAAACAGACTTTCTGGAGAAAGGCTATGATCCAGACACACTTGAAGAAACTAGAACTAAAGTCAGGAACACAGAACGTACCAATATGTTGAAGAAGAGATCCAAAACAGGACCTCAATACACAACTGACGTGCCCTTCATCTTCTCGTATAACACCCAAAACCAATACATTAGGAAGACGATAAAGAAGTACTGGCCGATATTAAGGAAAGATCCATTACTAAGAGAAATCCTACCTGAGAAACCAAGGATGATTTGCAGAGGAGTCGGCAATCTCAAAATGAAATTGGCACAGAAACACACAAAGAAGACCCCAACAAAGCATAACCATTACGGTATACAGAAAGGGTTCCATCAGTGCGGTAACTGCCTCAATTGTCGGAACACTAGGAGCAAAAAACAGATTATCACGCAGATTGATGGAACCACAGGACCCATAAAGATAAGAGATGTAATCACCTGGTTCACAAAAAACCTGATTTACTTGCTAACATGTCCATGCGGCCTAAGATATGTAGGGAGAACGACCAGATCCCTTAGTGTACGCGTTCAAGAACACATTAGGAACATCCAGAACGGAAACGAGAATCACAGTGTTCCTCTACATTTCAAAAACAAACACACCATGAACCCAGAGGAGATAACCTTCATAGGGATCAGGAAGGTTGAAGCACCCTGGAGAGGTGGCAACTTTGAAAAATTAATTGGAAAAGAGGAAATGAGCTGGATCTTTAACCTAGGGACACTTCAATCGCGAGGACTGAACGCCGACTTCGAGTTATGCCACTTCCTCAACTGACCAGTATCAACTTACCGAACTTCCACAACGATTTTACATTATCCCTACACATTCCTATCAGGCCATAAATTATTTAGCCGATCGAGCAGACCGTTCCCCCGTTCCACCTCCCGATTCAACTCAGGAGTTAAGTGTCCCACATGTCAATATTAGGACATTATGTACACCCATAACTTTTAAATTAATTTTAATATTATTTTAACCTAGACCATGGTCCTATCTACATGACCCTATGACCAATAACATTCTATGATATTCACATTATGATTACGACAGTTGCCAGATTTATTCCCACTAATATATGCCTCCCTTTACATTGAGAAGCCATTACGCCATGCCTCTTTATTAATATGAGATTAACATGTCATGCTGATTTTATTGTTACTCTTTAATTATACCGTAAAGCACATCTCAATCGATATTATCTTTGAGTGTGCAATGATATATCTATAGAACACTTTCATCGCCACATCTATTGGCGACACTGCTACTCCAATTGGGACACATTTTTAATTAGACGTCAACACGCACATATGGTCCTCCTATGTTCTATTGTATAGCTATACCACTTGTACTATCTTCCTTTTTCCCTTCCTAATATGGTGCAACACAATGGTCAATATCTATATGCATTTACATAGTTTTTATAGAATTCTCAGTTTTTATTGCACCGATTGTTTTAATTACCACTTGTGAGATGTTCCAATGCATACCAGGACTGCTCCCTTAGTAATAGAAAGGGATATCTCACGCTGTGGCCATAACGCCGCTAAAACCACAACATGGGAGTAGGTGGAACGCAAGAAATCGGCTAATGGAACGCACGCCCAAGATGGCCGCGACGCAACGTGATGACGCGGCACGCACCACGTGACCGCAATAGCCGCGAACCCGGAAGTAACCCTGGAAATTAATGCCCAGTGATTATTATATAAACAGAGACACGTGGAGTGCCCCAGATCCCCTAACTTTTGATCTTATCCTGCACATGGACTGAGGAAGGCTTTCTTTATAGCCGAAACGTGTATCCCATATCTGTGATACCCTCCCACCATATTTTAATTCTTTTATATTTGCTCTTAACCAATTAACCCCTTTTTACTATCTGCATCCATTTAAACATAGAAAAAAAAAATGTCGGCAGATAAGAACCTTTCGGCCCATCTAGTCTGCCCAATTACATGGATACTTTACCTGGATTTATCTTTTGTTTAGGATAGCCTTATGCCTATCCCATGCTTGCTTAAATTCAATTACTGTTTTGGCCTCTACCACTTCTACTGGGAGACTGTTCCATGTATCCACCACCCGCTCAGTAAAATAATGCTTCCTGATGTTACTTTTAAACCTTTGCCCCTCTAATCTAAGACTATGTCCTCTTGTTTTGCTATTTTGTTTCCTTTTAAATATACTCCCTTCCTCTACCTTGTGGATTCCCTTTACGTATTTAAAGGTTTCTATCATATCTCCTCTGTCTCGTCTTTTTTCCAAGCTGTACATGTTAAGATCATTAAGCCTTTCCTGGTAACTTTTCTCCTTCAAGCCGTACACCATTTTAGTAGCCCTTCTCTGAACTCTCTCCAAGATGTCTATATCCTTCTGGAGATACGGTCTCCAGTACTGCACACAGTACTCCAAGTGAGGTCTCACCAGTGCTCTGTACAGTGGCATGAGCACTTCCCTTTTCCTACTGCTAATACCTCTCCCTACACAACCAAGCATTCTGCTAGCATTTCCTGCTGCTCTATTACATTGACTACTTACCCTTAGATCCTCTGAAATAATAACCCTAAATCCTTTCCTCAGATGTTGAGGTTAGGACTGTATCAAATATTCTATATTCAGCCCTTGGGTTTTTACGTCCCAGGTGCATTATCTTGCACTTATCCACATTAAAACTCAATTGCCACAACTCCGACCATTTTTTTAGTTTACCTAAATCATTTGTCATTTGGCTGATCCCTCCAGGAACGTCAACCCTGTTGCAAATCTTTGTGTCATCAGCAAAAAGACATACTTTTCCATTAATACCTTCTGCAATATCACTAATAAAAATATTAAAGAGAATGGGTCCAAGTACTGACCCCTGAGGTACCCCACTGGTAACAAGACCTTGTGCTGAATAAACTCCATTTACCACAACCCTCTGATGCCTGTCACTCAGCCACTGCCTAATCCATTCAACAATATTGGAATCCAAGCTCAAAGATTGCAATTTATTGATAAGCCTTCTATGCGGAACAGTATCAAAAGCCTTACTGAAATCTAAATAAGCAATGTCTACTGCACCACCTGTGTCTATTATTTTTGTTACCCAATCAAAAAAATCAATAAGATTAGTTTGGCATGATCTCCCTGAGGTAAACCCATGTTGTTTCTGATCCTGTAATCTATGTGTTTTTAGGTGTTCAACAATCCTTTCCTTTAACATGGTTTCCATTAATTTCCCCACTACTGACGTAAGACTAACTGGCCTATAGTTCCCCGATTCCTCCCTACTACCCTTCTTGTAAATAGGCACAACATTTGCTAATTTCCAATCTTCTGGGACGACTCCTGTTAACAAGGATTGGTTAAATAAATCTGTTAACGGTTTTGCTATTACATCACTGAGCTCTTTTAATAATTTAGGGTGGATCCCATCAGGCCCCTTTGACTTATTTGTCTTTACTTTAGACAGCTGCTTTAGAACCTCCTCCTCTGTAAACTCATATGTAAATGTCTCTTTAGTGTTCTCTCCTAACTGAGGTCCCTTTCCTTCCTTTTCTTCTGCAAAGACTGAACAAAAATATTTATTGAGGCAGTCAGCGAGACTTTTATCCTCTTCTACATACCTTCCTTCCTTTGTTTTTAATCTAACTAATCCTTGTTTTACTTTTCTTTTCTCGTTTATGTATCTAAAAAATGTTTTGTCCCCCTTTTTTACTGACTGAGCTATTTTCTCTTCTGCGTGTGCTTTGGAAGCTCTTATAAATTGCTTTGCCTCTTTCTGCCTAATCTTATAGGTTTGCCTATCTTCTTCACGCTGAGTTTTTTTATAATTATTGAATGCTGACTTTTTGTTCTTCACTATTTTGGCCACTTCTGCAGAGTACCACAGTGGTTTCTTCCCTTTTTTGTTTTTGCTAACAAGCCGAATGCAATTTCCTGTGGCCTTCAATAATGCTTCCTTTAAATAATCCCATTTCTCCTGGACTCCCTTTAAACTCCTCCAGTCTGATAATGACTCCTTCACACAAAATCTCATTTTAGAAAAATCTGTTTTTTTAAAGTCTAAAACTTTTGTTTTTGTGTGGTGCGGCTCCATCCCTGTTGTTATATTAAACCATACTGACTGGTGATCACTAGATCCCAAATTTTCACCTACAACAACGTCCGATACCAAACCTCCATTTGTGAGTATTAAATCCAATATGGCCTCTTTACGGGTCGGCTCCTCAACTACTTGTGTTAGAGATAATCCCAGTAAGGAGTTTAGAATATTTGTACTCCTGGTGCACCCAGCTGTTTTGGTTTTCCAGTTCACATCAGGAAGATTAAAGTCCCCCATGATAATAACTTCCCCCTTCATTGCCATTTTGGCTATTTCCTCAACCAGCAGATTATCTAGCTCTTCTACTTGTCCAGGGGGTCTATAGATCACACCTACACGAGCTACTGTATGATTGCCAAATGTTAGTGTAACCCAAACTGACTCTATGTTCACCTCGCTCACTTTTATTTGGTTCGTTTTTATGTTGTTTTTCACATACAGGGCCACTCCTCCTCCTTTCCTACCTTCTCTGTCTTTTCTATATAAGAGTACCCCGGTATTGTTATGTCCCAGTTATTTTTCTCACTGAACCATGTCTCAGTAACCGCCACTAAATCTAATTTTTCAGCTGCCATCATTGCCTCCAGTTCATTGATTTTATTGACTAAACTGCGAGCATTTATAGACACGACTCTGAGCTTGTCATTTTTTACCTCGCATGTTGCTTGCACCCTCCGATTTAGTTTTGGGGGACAATCGGGCAGATTGTTTACCCTTTTGTCCCCCCCTCCTAGTTTAAATATTTCTTTGTGAAACCTTTGAACTTCTCACTGAGAACATATGTTCCCCTATGAGTAAGATGCAAACCATCTTTTTTATACAGTTCCTTTCTGCTCCAATTAGAGCTATCATGGACACAAAGCCAAATCCTTGCTCCCGACACCATTCCCGAAGCCACAAATTGAATTCCTTATTGCGCATCTTTCTATCTTGAATGTTATGCACAGGCAAAACTTCAGAGAATGACACAGTGGACGCAATCTGCTGTATTTCACCTCCAAGAACACAAAAATCTTCCTTAATCTCAGAAACCTCATTGCTAGCCAAGTCATTTGTCCCTAGATGGACTAGAACATCTACTTCCCCTTGCTGCTTTGCTTCTTTGACAATATTGAGAATACGTCTCCTGTCTCTACGAGCAGTAGCCCCAGGAAGACATCTCACCAAACCACTACTCTCCAGCTCAACACCTCTTATGATAGAATCACCCAGCAACAATTGCCTTCTATCAAGTCCCACCTTTTTATTTTTGTCCTTGGTTGCAGTGCTGCATACCTTAGGCATAGTGGATGGTGGTTCCTCAACTATGGTGTCTGAGCCTGCATCCGTCTTACCACTACACTCTGAAAGTGCCTCAAAAGAATTAAGAAGAGCCACAGATTGTGGGACATGCTTTCTATCCACAACGCTAAGTCTACCAGATCCTACAGTAGTCCATCTGCCGCTCCTAGGAGGCCTCTGTGGCAGTGGCTTTGTAACAGTCATAGCCTGAGTTTCTCTAACAGATAATTTACAAATCTCAGACTTCAAACAGGCAATTTCCTGCTGCAATAAAGAGAACTGCCTACATATCAGGCACACTCCAAACCTCCAAAAATTGGATCTAAAAACAAACGCATGACAGCTCTTACACTGGACCAAGCCTGCCATTATAAAATAATGGATTTAAAACCAGCAAATCTTACCTTTTTGTAGGTTTTTTACCTCCTGTCAAACCTCAGACTACCTCCAGAGTATCTCCAGAAGATCTCCTGTAAGTTCACTTTGAAGACTTCACTTAGAAGGCTTGCCAAGCCATTATCTTAAACAGCATATGCCCCATATGCTCCGTCTCTTTATTTCTCCCACCATCTACATAAACAAGAAGACCACATGCAGATGAAAGAGGTGAAGGTACCCACCGAATAAGCAGTACCACACGCTTACAAGTTGAGCCTGGAACCTAAGGCTCCGACATCGGTGAGTTTGTTTTGACCTCTACTTACCTTATTTTAACCATTGGTTACAAGTTGCGCTATGAGGATCTCTCTTTTTCTATACCTGAGACGATAGAGCAAACATTAAGGAAAGGCAGAGGCTACCCCAAGAAAACTCTAAAGAAGGGCAGAGGCTACCCTCAATTAGGCCCAATGCATTCCACACCAGAGCCGGTACATGAGGCTCTAAAAAGTGTAAGTGTTCCCTTGTCTATGGGCACTTAACTCTGTATCAGTCAACATTGCACTATTTTTTTCTCTTTCTTTTTCTGTTCCCCTTCTACCCCTCTCCTCTTTTCCTCCCATTTTTTGGAAATCGGGAGTCTATATAGGACTTAGGTGAAGACAGTGCACCAGGACCTCACGCACGCCTCTGGACTGCCCCCGTGGAGACTCAACCAGACTACCTTTGTCTTCAATACAGAACATATGGTCGGTTGGACTGTTTTTTGCCTTCACAAGTGATTTGGAAAACGAGACTCGATAACGATAACTTTTTGAAAGACCCTCAATTGCACTTTATGCACTTATATATGCACTTTCTACTTGCATTTGCACTTTATATGTGATTTTTGAATATATCAGGTCATCAACTGTCACCTTGCACTATATTCCCTTTTTTGCACAGTGAAACTACTGTACGTAGCTTTATTCACAGTAGTACTTTAGTGGTCTTTTCGACCGTGCACTATTTGGAATAGTGGGAATACCATACCCATTTATTATTTGTACTAGAATTTATATTGACCGCTCTCAAAAGAGACTGCGCCACTAGGATCCCCTCTCTTTTTTCCTATTGTGTCTTTTGAGTCTGCCCATGCTCAGAAGCTGGAGCTGCATTATATATTCTGAGAGAAAACAAATATATGGAAAGTGTCCTTACAATAGCGCCAATGAGGGTTATCCGGGTATACAGTATGCTGTCGCTAGTGAGGGTATGTGAAACCTATGAACAGAGTTGAGTGTAATATCTGTGTGGCGCCACCAGATGGCTCTATTGTAAAAGGCAGGGAAATAGCCACGAAATAAACTGTGTATACACTGAAAAAAATAGAACCAAGGTGAATGAGTAGAAGATTCGCAGCAGAAAAAATATATCAACCGGATATGGTAAACAAAATCTAATACATTATAAAGGGTAAAAAAATATATATATATAGAAAATAGTGTACACCATAAAAGTTAGATTTAGACACAAATTAAAGCGTACAGCTGTGGAGATCGGTATTCCAAGTGCAGTGAATGAACAATTCAAACATGAAAAGGCAAGCTGCTACAGAATGTGTGCTGCAGCGGCAATTGGTAATCCAGGTGCTTAAAATTAGGCACTGCTTAATGAAGAACCAAATGTGTATCAGTATGGGGGAAAACACACAGTGACAGAGAATAAGTGCTGCAATAAACCAAACAAGTGGTAAAAATAATTGATGCAGCAAAGCAGGGTTGAAAAAACAATTAACACGATAAAGCAACAGGTATATCATATAATGAAAACTAAGGTGAAAAATTAAGGTGAAAATAAACTGGTAAGAGAACGGTGTAAACGAAAAATTATAAAGTATACAAACACAGAGTGAAAAAAATTAGTGGATGGTTGCTTATCAGTCCAAGTAAATCAAAGCGGAACTCCAGAACTGTCCAAAGTCTGTAGAGGAAAAAATGTACTGTGTATACTGGCCAGATTAGATGTGCAGCAGCCGGACAAACCAGCAGGGTTATTCAAAGAGATTCGAAAAGTCACCGCACGTTCGGTGACTTTTCGTTCTCTTCAATTCGGTTCCTTTTGCCGATCCCATTTCGGTGACCCTGCGGTGTATTCAGCAAACACCACAGGGTCCCCGAATTGCAGGGAAAAGCTGCCGCAAACCTGACGAAAACTAACCGCCAAACCCAGCGAATGCACGCCGAAAAGCCACAAAACCATCTGGATTAACCTGCCGAAAACCACGGAAAAAGCCCGAGCAGGAGCCGATCACACACAGCCGAAGCAGCCGAGACGGCAGAAGAGGCAGTGTAATAAATTAGCAAAACAGTTTGTATGAATGTGTGAAAATGAAACGCTGTTTGCAAAGAAACGACTGAGTGAAAATGTCTGAAATTTAGACAGGAGGTCCAGGGAATGATAAAGAGGGCTGTTACAGAAAAAATAAGTAAACATTAAAAAAAATAAAAAATCGGACTTTTAAAAAAAAACAAACAAACAGAAAAATGCTTAAAATATCCTAAAAAATCTATAAATAAAGAGACTCTTTGCTGCAGAATTTTATAATAAACGGTTTATTAGGTATTGAATTAAAACGGGAATATTTTTAACATTGAAGCCTATGGGATTCTCCTGAATAAACTTGCTGAATTAAACCACCGAATGGCAGGGCATTAGGGGAACCTTTCACTGCTGGTTTGTGTTCTCTGAATAGCCGAAGCAGTGCTTTTTTATGGGGATTTCACTGCCCTCAAACAGGCACCGAACAGGCACCGAACAGACACCGTATGTGCAGGCAATTCGCCAGGATTTGGCGAATTGCCTGCTCTCTGGATAGTCGAATGGCCAAGAAAGGTAACCGAACGCTGATTTTCAGCGTTCGGTTACCTTTCTCAAGCAATTCGGAGCCCTTTGAATAACCCTGCAGGAAAAAACGGAAAATCCCCAAGTCCGTTAGGTAGAGAATGTGGGTCACAGAGTTGGTGTCAGGCACTAGCACTCATTATCAGCTCCAGTAAAGGCTATTCAGCCCAGAGTTGCATCCTCAGTGGGTCAGTTTAGGAGAGAAGAAAAAAGAAGGGTTTTGTGTAGACTGTAATATATTAATTGGAGTAATTGCAGGACAAGAGATGTACTCACATTTTCTGGTGCCAATTTGAACAAAAAGGCACCAAACAGAAGGCAGATCGGTGAATTTAAACAGGGGGCACCGATTCCCCTACTGGAAATCCAAGGAAAAGGAGTCCCGGTCCATGAGGATATCTTTCCAGGATACCAGAGGATTAATTCACCAAGAGTCGTTCAAGATGAAAAATCCACAATTGGTTTAATTAACAATAATAAATACACCTCAAACGCGTTTCGCTGTACGCAGCATCATCAGTGGGTGTGAAACCTATGACTTTCCAAGGTTTCCAGTATATGGTAAAGAGAAAAGAAAAAACTCCCAATGGGCGCAAGTCGCTACAAGTGTGGTAGAATCTGTAATAATTTTGAGTGAATACTGGAGAAAGGAGGCAGCACTGTCATCGCGTGACACACAAGTACAAGAGGACACTAATCTATCAACATACATCAATTCACACCAGAATTATAAAGGGCCCTATTACTTTCTTAACGCTAATGTTAGAGCTAAGCTGTGTGAGCGTAAGAGTTAGGATAAAGTGGCCCTAGCGTTTACAGTTCATATTACAAACCAAACTCTAAAGGGTTAAAAAACTCAGTTGTAATGCCCCACGCCGTGGTCGGATCACGGCCGCCATGTTGGGACGCCTGGCAGACTCACCTGAGGTCCCTCGTGGCGCGTCGCTCCCTGATTCCGATCTTCAGCTCGAGGGAGGAGAGCCAGGATGTGTCCCACGTCGTCTCCGGGATCCAACTGAACAGAAGGCAAGCGCGCATGCGCGATCATCCATCCTAGAGCATGAAGACCTAGGTACTCTGGCGCCCTCTGCTGGTCAAGTAAAGGTACTGCATTCCACCTGCACTGGAGATCCTCGTATACCACCAATTAATCCATCAAGTGCTCAGGTATCCCAATTCCACCTGCGAGCTCCAAGTGAGCGGTGTTCTTATGATTCTCTGAACCCTAATTAAACCTGCCGCCTTCTCCAGTTCATTAACCAGGTTATACTGTGGTTCACCACCATGTTCTCCATTGGTTCCCCTTCGTATTGCTCCAAGAGTATCCTGACTTTCAGTCCTGCTGCCCCGGTACCAGCTCCGCTTCCAGTCCGGCTTCCACGGTACCAGCTCTGCTTCCAGTCCTGCTTCCACGGTACCAGCTCCGCTTCCAGTCCTGCTTCCACAGTACCAGCTCCACTTCCAGTCCTGCTTCCACGGTACCAGCTCCGCTTCCAGTCCTGCTCCCACGGTACCAGCTCCGCTTCCAGTCCTGTTTCCACGGTACCAGCTCTGCTTCCAGTCCTGCTTCCACGGTACCAGCTCCGCTTCCAGTCCTGCTTCCACAGTATCAGCTCCGCTTCCAGTCCTGCTTCCACGGTACCAGCTCCGCTTCCAGGCCTGCTTCCACGGTGCCAGTTCCGCCTCCAGGCCTGCTTCCACGGTGCCAGCTCCGCTTCCAGCTCTGCTTCCACGGTACCAGTTCCGCCTCCAGGCCTGCTTCCACGGTGCCAGTTCCGCTTCCAGGCCTGCTACCACAGTGCCAGCTCCATCTGCAAGTTTGCTACCACAGTGCCAGCTCCATCTGCAAGTTTACCACTACAGCGCCAACTCCATCTCCCGACTTGCTTTCACTGCACCAGCTCCATCTTCAGGCTTGCTTCCACGGCACCAGTTCCATCTCCAGGCTTGCTTCCACGGCACCAATTCCATCTTCAGGCTTGCCTTAATACAACTGGTACCGGTTCCAGATCCTGTCTTCAGTCTAATCCCTTTATCCCAGGACTATTTCCAAAGAATTCAACTTGTGTTATTTATCCCTACAGCCCTCCGTTCTGGACTTTACTTTGTCAAAGACATCTTGCATTCCTTTTGTTCTGGACTTATATTTTGTTCCACCCAGTAAAGGTTCAACTGATTATATCCCTTCTGGTCTGCTCCTTCGGCTTGCCACCGGGGTCCATACACACAACACTACACAGGGGTCAAGCCTCTGCCCTTACAGAATAACCTGGTTCAAAAGACATGGAACCTGCAAGCTCGAACCAAATCCTTGCTGTACTTACAGAACAAGTGTCAGCACTAACCAAGGTGGTACAGAAGCTACAAACCGGCCAAGAAGCCTTATTGCACAAGGAAAGAAGCCATGCTGAGCATACTGCATTAACCACCATCCGACATCTAAAACAAGGAAGGCGACCGGTGGAGGACTACATCTCTGAATTCCGGGCGGTGGCAGCCGAACACAGGTTTGAACGATGTGGGCCTTAAGGATCACTTTCGTCATGGTCTTTCTGAACAACTGAAAGTTGATTTGGCTCGCATAGGAGTACCTGCGTCCTTAGAGGCCTTGATCACCCAATCTCTGGTCTTGGACCAACACTTCAGAGAACGACGCCAAGAGAGACTTTCTAATGCTCCTTTTACGTCTCCTCGAAGACACGAGCCTTCCCCTGTGTCTTCTTCACGACCGACCTTCTCCTCTTCAAGTCCAGAGCCCATGGAGATCGGCTCTATCAAAGGTCCGCTGTCACCTTCTGAGCGTAATAGACGTCACGCCCAGAATCTCTGTCTGTATTGTGGTCAACCAGGTCACCTGTTACGTGGCTGCCCTACACGACCACCACGTCCCTCTGAGAGAGGTAAGAACCATCCTACGGTTGCCTCTCTTCAAAGTGTGGTCAGCTCTGCTTCTACTCACCTAGCCATTCCTGTCACCTTACAATGGGGAGATAGAAGCTTCGACTTGAACGCCATCATCGACTCCGGAGCCAGTAACAGCTTCTTTGACCTATCCCTTGCTACCTCCTTGGCTGTTCCTACCCAACTAAAAAAGAAACCCGTGCCTCTGCATATGGTGGATGGAAGCACCCTACGCACCGGTCCAGTTACTCATGAAACCATTCCCTTGAAGCTCCTAATCGGAACCAAGCACAAAGAAAGTGTTCAGTGGGACATCGTCCCTTCCCCCTTATTCCCTATCGTACTGGGACTTCCTTGGCTCCGCACTCATAACCCTTATATTGATTGGTCTTCCAAAACCGTGTCCTTCCCATCCTGTCACTGCCGAGTCCACTGCATGAACGGTTCCAAATCCAAGAAGGTCGCCTTTTCCACCTATCCGTCTTCCACGCTAGCACCAAAGTATTCAGAATTTCAAGACGTGTTTGAGAAAAAAGGGGTTGATACACTTCCTCCACACAGAGAGTACGACTGTCCTATTGACCTCCTCCCAGGAGCACCCATTCCCCATGGACGCATTTTTAATCTGTCTGTTCCCGAATCACAGTCTCTGAAGGACTACATCGAAGACAGTCTTACAAGAGGATTCATCCGTCACTCCACCTCTCCTGCTGGAGCGGGCATCTTCTTCGTTGGGAAAAAAGACGGCGGCCTTCGCCCCTGCGTTGATTATAGAGCACTAAACGCAATCACAGTACGGAATCGCTACCCACTCCCATTGATTCCTGAACTACTTGATAGGGTGAAGGACGCGTGTATTTTTACTAAGATCGATCTTCGCGGAGCGTATAACTTGGTCCGCATGAGTGAAGGAGACGAGTGGAAGACCGCCTTCCGATCCCGATACGGTCACTTCGAGTATCTCGTCATGCCATTTGGGTTATGCAATGCTCCAGCCGCCTTCCAGCATTTTCTCAACGACATCTTCCGTGACGTTCTGGATACCTTCCTTGTGGTCTACCTCGACGATCTCTTGATATACTCTCGAACCATCCAAGAACATGAACAGCACGTCCGTCTCGTGTTATCTCGTCTTCGTCAACATAAGCTATATGGCAAAATCGAGAAAAGCACTTTTGAAAAATCCTCTATAGAATTCCTGGGATATGTCCTATCACCAGGACATGTTGAAATGGACAAAGCCAAGATTAAGGCGATCCTAGACTGGCCGACACCCAGAGATAAAAAGATGGTTCAGCAATTCATGGGATTCACCAACTTTTATCGTCGCTTCATTCGGTCCTTCTCTCATCTCACCGCACCCATCACTTCCCTGACCAAAAAAAATGTAAAATTCTGTTGGACTGAAGAAGCTCAGCAGGCCTTCGACAAGCTGAAAGAAAGCTTCACCCAAGCCCCCATCCTGAAACAACCAGACATCGATTTACCATATTCTCTGGAGACAGACGCCTCCGATATCGCCCTAGGAGCGATTCTCTCCCAGAAATCGGGAGTCAAGAACCTTATGCATCCCGTGGCCTTTTATTCCAGACGTCTTTCCCCAGCCGAAAAGAATTACAGTATAGGTGAGAAAGAGCTCCTGGCGATCAAGAGTGCCCTCGAGGAATGGAGACACCTTCTCGAAGGGGCGAAACATCCCGTGGTCGTCTACACAGACCACCGCAATTTGGAATATCTCCGCACCGCCAAAAGATTGCGACCTCGACAAGCCAGATGGGCGTTATTCTTCGCCCGCTTTCTGTTGCATATTACCTACAGACCTGGAGTAAGAAATGGTAAGGCAGATGCGCTTTCCCGTCGGTACGACTCAGACGCCTTTCCTTCCACCACTCAACCCGACTCCATCCTGCCTGACAAATTCTTCTGCGCCTCACAAGGATCCTTAATAGAAAATATAAAGAAATATAGTCTTCAACCACCGACTGACGTCCAGGGGCTCATACCCAACGATGGTCTTTTCTATCATGACGAACAAATATATGTTCCTCCGGAGGTTCGTCTACAGGTATTGCAACACTCCCACGACATCCCGGCTGCTGGACATGGTGGCATCAAGAAAACCATAGATGCCGTTCATCGACACTTCTGGTGGCCATCCGTGAAGAAGGACATCATCGCCTTTGTAACCTCTTGTTCTGTTTGTGCACGCAACAAACAACCCCGCACCCGTCCTGCTGGTCTTCTCCAACCCCTGGCTCCACCGCTGCATCCGTGGAAAGATATTTCGATGGACTTTATAGTAGATCTTCCCCCTTCGCATCGCTACACCACCATCCTGGTAGTGGTAGACCGCTGTACCAAGATGGCCCATTTCATACCAGCAGTAGGCCTACCCACAGCAGCTGAAACAGCCACCTTGTTCATCAAGGAGATATTCCGCCTCCATGGTACTCCTCGTTCCATTGTCACAGACAGAGGATCTCAGTTTACTTCCCGATTTTGGTCCCAAATGTGTCGTAGCTTAAAAATTGCCAGGTGTCTCTCTTCAGCCTTTCATCCACAGAGTAATGGCCAGACTGAGCGGACAAATCAGACGTTGGAACAATACCTTCGTTGCTTCACCACGCACCTCCAAGACGACTGGCTAGACATCATACCGACTGCCGAATTTGCATACAATAATCAGGTACATTCATCAACTCGTTTTTCACCTTTCTTTTCCAATTATGGATATCATCCTAGCACTCTTCCGGAGATGCCGCTCAACACTCCAGTTCCAGAAGTGTCAACCCGTCTGAGAACCCTACGCAGTCAACTACGCACGCTTCGCCACCAGTTGCGACTAGCCCAACAGAACCAAAAGAAATATGCTGATTGTGGTTGAAAGGAAGCTCCTGCGTATGCACCCGGGGACAAGGTGCTACTATCCATGGCCCATCTCCGTTTGGATTGTCCTTCGAAGAAACTGGGCCCTCGTTACATTGGCCCATTCCCGATCCTCAGAATGGTTAACTCTGTGGCGGCCCACTTAACTCTTCCTCCTTCCTACAGGATCCACCCTGTCTTCCATGTATCTCTCTTGAAACCCTGGCATGAGAATCCGTTCCCTGATCGGAATACTAAACCACCTGCTCCTGTGTCCATATCTGGAGAAGAGGAATACGAGATCTTACGCATTCTGGACTCAAGACTCCGTTATGGCAGGTTTGAATATTTGGTACGCTGGAAGGGATACGGTCCTGAAGAACGATCTTGGGAACCCAGTGTCAACATCCATGCTCCTGCGAAGGTTCGTGCCTTTCATATCCGTTATCCTTCCAAGCCATCAATCAAGCGCACCCGGGGGTCGTGCCTTGGTGGGGGGTCCTGTAATGCCCCACGCCGCGGTCGGACCACAGCCGCCATGTTGGGACACCTGGCAGACTCACCTGAGGTCCCTCGTGGCGCGTCGCTCCCTGATTCCGATCTTCAGCTCGAGGGAGGAGAGCCAGGATGTGTCCCACGTCGTCTCCGGGATCCAACTGAACAGAAGGCAAGCGCGTACTCTGGCACCCTCTGCTGGTCAAGTAAAGGTACTGCATTCCACCTGCACTGGAGATCCTCGTATACCACCAAGTAATCCATCAAGTACTCAGGTATCCCAATTCCACCTGCGAGCTCCAGGTGAGCGGTGTTCTTATGATTCTCTGAACCCTATTTAAACCTGCCGCCTTCTCCAGTTCATTAACCAGGTTATACTGTGGTTCACCACCACGTTCTCCAGTGGTTCCCCTTCGTATTGCTCCAAGAGTATCCTGACTTCCAGTCCTGCTTCCCCGGTACCAGCTCCGCTTCCAGTCCGGCTTCCACGGTACCAGCTCCGCTTCCAGTCCTGCTTCCACGGTACCAGCTCCGCTTCCAGTCCGGCTTCCACGGTAACAGCTTTGCTTCCAGTCCTGCTTCCACGGTACCAGCTCCGCTTCCAGTCCTGCTTCCACGGTACCAGCTCCGCTTCCAGTCCTGCTTCCACGGTACCAGCTCCGCTTCCAGTCCTGCTCCCACGGTACCAGCTCCGCTTCCAGTCCTGTTTCCACGGTACCAGCTCCGCTTCCAGTCCTGCTTCCACGGTACCAGCTCCGCTTCCAGTCCTGCTTCCACGGTACCAGCTTCGCTTCCAGTCCTGCTTCCACGGTACCAGCTCCGCTTCCAGTCCTGCTTCCACGGTACCAGCTCCGCTTCCAGTCCTGCTTCCGCGGTACCAGCTCCGCTTCCAGGCCTGCTTCCACGGTGCCAGTTCCGCCTCCAGGCCTGCTTCCACGGTGCCAGCTCCGCTTCCAGCTCTGCTTCCACGGTACCAGTTCCGCCTCTAGGCCTGCTTCCATGGTGCCAGTTCCGCTTCCAGGCCTGCTACCACAGTGCCAGCTCCATCTGCAAGTTTGCTACCACAGTGCCAGCTCCATCTGCAAGTTTACCACTACAGCGCCAACTCCATCTCCCGACTTGCTTTCATTGCACCAGCTCCATCTCCAGGCTTGCTTCCACTGCACCAGTTCCATCTCCAGGCTTGCTTCCACTGCACCCGTTCCATCTCCAGGCTTGCTTCCACGGCACCAATTCCATCTTCAGACTTGCCTTAATACCTCTGGTACCGGTTCCAGATCCTGTCTTCAGTCTAATCCCTTTATCCAGGACTATTTCCAAAGAATTCAACTTGTGTTATTTATCCCTACAGCCCTCCGTTCTGGACTTTACTTTGTCAAAGACATCTTGCATTCCTTTTGTTCTGGACTTATATTTTGTTCCACCCAGTAAAGGTTCAACTGATTATATCCCTTCTGGTCTCCTCCTTCGGCTTGCCACCGGGTTCCATACACACAACACTACACAGGGGTCAAGCCTCTGCCCTTACATCAGATGTGATTCAGATCTTTTGCTTTTCATCTCCAGTTTACTGTACTTAGTGCACCCTATGCTTAACATGGAGAGCGCAAAGAGTTAATTAGCGTTAGGATTACAAAGACTTAATGCTAAATACGTCCCGTTGCGGTTACTTAACCCTTTCGCTGCTGAGCCATTTCACACCTCTGTGTGCTAAACTAATTTTTACCGGTTTCGCTCATCATGTTTAAACGCGATTTGAAGTCAAGTTTTATTATACAACTCAGACATATTATATATCGTTGTTTCCGGCAGACTCCGCAGATTCATAATATATCATTATTATATGTATACATCATGTCCTTCCTGAATATTATAACAAAAAATGCAATAAAAATTGAATTTTCAATCATCGACATTGTGTAAAGTGTTTTTTTTCACATTTTATAATGCAAGCCTTTTCAGTTATATTTTCTATGGGTGCGCTTGTTAAAAAAATTAGAAATGGGGACTCATTACATTTTTTTGGGGAACATTACGTGTTTTTTAGCAAACGCCCCCCCACAGAAAAAATCGTTAGGGCAGCATAATTGTTCACATTATTATTGAAATGAGAACAATATTTCTGCATTAATAAAATAAAAAAAACAATAAAAACAGTTTTTAATTATTTTTAATTTAAATTTTTTTATTTTTATAATTTTTTATTTTGTTTTACATTTTACATGGTTATGTTTGGTATCATTGGAAAGGCCATGCTAATACCAAACATTAACCCCAAGCTGCCACTGATCGGGAGATAGGGGGTTCATTGGAACCCCCTATCTCCACCATAGGTGGCATCTAGGGGTTAATTGCAGAACTGACGTCATCACGCTATGCACGATGACGCCAGTCATCAGGGGGATATCCTGGAAGCTTGGCCGACATCTTGGATGTCGGCCAGCTCTGGGAGTGGACAGCGATCCAGCGCATGCTAGCACCATATTGCGATCCAGCCCCCTAGGGGTTAAAGACAGCTTCCGCTTGGAAGGGCAGGATGTGCCCTTCCAAACGGTGTTTGCCTTTTCCCGGTGGCCCACACGGATGGGGAGGGAGAGAGGTCCAAATGACCTTCCCCCCCTCCCCTTCAGGCACCTTCCCCACACTGGCGGGGGAGCCTGTAATAGACATCATCGTGCTGGCGCGATGGCTTCTATCATGCCCGCCTGGGTCCCGGAGGCTGGGCTGACATCGAGGATGTCAGTCCGCACTGGGGGATGCCGCGATTGGCCGGAATCCCGGCCGATCACCCTGCAAAGGGAGGACACGCTCAGCGCGTCCTCTGCTGCAAATTGCACATGCG
Source organism: Leptobrachium leishanense (assembly GCA_009667805.1). Lineage (NCBI taxonomy): Eukaryota > Metazoa > Chordata > Amphibia > Anura > Megophryidae > Leptobrachium > Leptobrachium leishanense. The sequence continues at coordinate 44,501,093 of CM019071.1, forward strand.
GCAGGACGTGCTGAGCACATCCTCCGCATGGAAGGAGTTAAAAGTTAGCAACAGCTAGGAGCCTTAACGCTGCAGTACAGGGCAGGCTGCCGGTTCAGCCCATGCCTCGTAAGATCACGTTAAAATGGGGACGCTAAGAAGAAAGCTGCAGGTGTACATTATCCACCTTAGCATCCCGTTTTATGCGGAACAGTATCAAAAGCCTTAATGAAATCTAAATAAGCAATGTCTACTGCACCACCCAGCATCCATTATTTTTGTTACCCAATCAAAAAATCAATAAGATTAGTTTGGCATGATCTCCCTGAGGTAAACCCATGTTGTTTCTGATCCTGTAATCTATGTGTTTTTAGATGTTCAACAATCCTTTCCTTTAACATGGTTTCCATTAACTTCCCCACTACTGACGTAAGACTAACTGGCCTATAGTTCCCCGATTCCTCCCTACTACCCTTCTTGTAAATGGGCACAACATTTGCTAATTTCCAGTCTTCTGGGATGACTCCCGTTAACAAGGATTGGTTAAATAAATCTGTTAACGGTTTTGCTATTACACCACTGAGCTCTTTTAATAACTTAGGGTGGATCCCATCAGGCCCAATTGACTTATTTGTCTTTACTTTAGACAGCTGCTGTAGAACCTCCTCCTCTGTAAACTCATATATAAATGTCTCTTTAGTGTTTCCTCCTAACCGAGGTCCCTTTCCTTCCTTTTCTTCTGCAAAGACTGAACAAAAATATTCATTGAGGCAGTCAGCGAGACTTTTATCCTCTTCTACATACCTTCCTTTGTTTTTAATCTAACTAATCCTTGTTTTACTTTTCTTTTCTCATTTATGTATCTAAAAAATGTTTTGTCCCCCTTTTTTACTGACTGAGCTATTTTCTCTTCTGTGTGTGCTTTGGAAGCTCTTATAAATTGCTTTGCCTCTTTTTGCCTAATCTTATAGGTTTTCCTATCTTCTTCACTCTGAGTTTTTTTATAATTATTGAATGCTGTCTTTTTGTTCTTCACTATTTTGGCCACTTCTGCAGAGTACCACAGTGGTTTCTTCCCTTTTTTGTTTTTGCTGACAAGCCAAATGCAATTGCCTGTGGCCTTTAATAATGCCTCCTTTAAATAATCCCATTTCTCCTGGACTCACTTTAAACTCCTCCAGTCTGATAATGACTCCTTCACACAAAATCTCATTATAGAAAAATCTGTTTTTTTAAAGTCTAAAACCTTTGTTTTTGTGTGGGGCGGCTCCATCCCTGTTCCTATATTAAACCACACTGACTGGTGATGACTAGATCCCAAATTTTAACCTACAACAACGTCTGATACCAAACCTCCATTTGTGAGTATTAAATCCAATATGGCCTCTTTATGGGTCGGCTCCTCAACTACTTGTGTTAGAGATAATCCCAGTAAGGAGTTTAGAATATTTGTACTCCTGGTGCTCCCAGGTATTTTGGTTTTCCAGTTCACATCAGGAAGATTAAAGTCCCCCATAATAATAACTTCCCCCTTCATTGTCATTTTGGCTATTTCCTCAACCAGCAGATTATCTATCTTTTTGGTATTTTTCTATTTAAAGCTAGACAAGGTATTGCTTTAATCAGAAGAAAAAATATATAAAGGACACGTGCAATAAAAACACACAGAGACATGGTGCACCCGAATACTGAAATAGTTTCTCCTGCCAAGGGTAATAAAATCTGTGCACCAAATTAAAGAATATAACGGGTTTATCTGAAATCTGGATGAACTTCATTCATTCCTCCTTAGGATCTCAGCATCCACAGAGTCAGGATCCAACGGCCTGGAATCAACTTCCAGAGGAGCAAAACAGACTCAGCTTGTGAATAAAAATGCCAATGATTTATTCCAGCAATTAAAATAGCAATATGCAGCGTGTTCCGTCCCTTACTGTTCAGATTGGGATTATTATTTTCATTTATTTAATATTTATGTAGAGATATTCATCAGGGATATGTGCTCACTCTCTGACAACCGCATATACAGTTGTGTTCAAAATTATTCAACCCCCACTGAAATTGAGTGTTTTGGCCAGTTTGACATTGATTTTGATCATTCAGTCATCTTGATTACAATTAAATCAAAGAGGCACGTGTAGGTCAGACAAATATAACATAACATTTATAATGAAATAACCACAAATGTCTTTTCTGTGCTCACATCATTATCAGTTTAATTCAACCCCCAAGTGACATTCAATCTTAGTACTTAGTACAACATCCTTTTACAGTTATAACAGCTTTTAAACGTGAAGCATAGCTTGACACAAGTGTCTGTCACGGTTCCCAGATCCCACCACGCAGTACTTAACGCCCCACACTCCACAGAACCCAGAAGCTACCAACAGAGTAGCCGTGAAAGATCTAACTGTCTGGTCCTTAGAATTGGCCAGGTAAACTAGCTAGACAGATAGGGTTAACAACACGGGGAGTAGTCAGCCGAGCCAGAATCAAGAATACAGAGTTCAGAATGGTCAAATGGAATAGCCGGGTCGATATCAGAGCAGTAGCTTAGTACAAGAAAATGGTCTAGGGCAACAGAAGGCAGAATAGTCAGAAACAAGCAGAGGTCAATAACGGGTTAATTCAATATAGCAGTCAGGTACAAGGAGCTCAGGTATGGATAACCACGATCTGGCAACTGCTGAGAATACACTGAGGGTTTTTAAAGACCTTCACCAGGCCACGCCCCCCACTCAAGCCGCGCCTCTTGCAACCACCTCCCTGCCTGTCTCCATTTAAACCGGGCTTTGGTCAGCGAGCAGCATCAGACATGCTGCCCTCAAGCACACAGGTAGGGCTGGAAGCTCCCAACGTTACAGTACCCCCCTCTCCACGGGAGGCCACCGGACGACCAACAGGACGAGCGGCAGGACGACCACCAGGGCGATCGGGGTGTGAGGCATGGAACGCCCTGACCAACCTAGAGGCAGACATGTCGGAAGCTGGAATCCAGGACCGGTCCTCTGGACCATAACCCACCCAATCGACCAAGTACTGCAGAGTGCCCCTGCACAGCCTAGAATCCAAAACCCTCCTAACCTCATACTCAGATTCACCATCAACCTGAATAGGTGGAGGAGGAGGAACGACCCGCGTGTACCTGTTACACAACAATGGCTTCAGTAGGGAGGTGTGGAAGACGTTGTGCATGCGAAGATGTTTAGGAAGGGCAAGAGCATAAGCCACAGGATTAATGCGGCGAATGATCTTATATGGACCTATAAACCGAGGTGCCATTTTCATAGAAGGCACCCGCAACTTCACGTTCCTAGTGGACAACCAAACTCTATCCCCCACGTTATAGGAGGGAGCTTGTAACCTATGCCTGTCAGCCTTGCGTTTCTGGACAGCAACATTGCGCTCCATATTTTCTCGAATCTGTCTCCAAATCTCTTGCAGTTGAGTGAGATGGTCATCGAGAGCCGGGATGACCTGTTCAGTAAACTGAAGCGGTAGAGCCGGAGGGAAAAAACCATAGATGGCAGAAAAAGGAGAGTGGCCAGTGGTCTCGTTAACGGCGTTATTACGTGCATACTCAGCCCAGGGCAACAACTCCGACCAATTGTCTTGTTGTTGTGTGGTAAAGCAACGTATGTACTGCTCGAGACCCTGATTTGCCCTCTCTGCTGCCCCATTGGTTTGTGGATGATATGCTGAAGAGAAGGCCAATCGCACCCCCATCTCTGCACAGAAAACCCTCCAGAAACGAGAGACAAACTGGGCTCCTCTGTCAGAGACTATTTCAGACGGAACCCCATATTCGTACAATCTCTCTAGCAAATACAACCGCCAGTTCTTTGGCTGTAGGAAGCTTAGGTAGAGGGACAAAATGAGCCATTTTGGAGAAGCGGTCTACAACTGTCAGAACCACAGTATGACCCTTGGACTTCGGCAAGTCCACAATAAAATCCATAGATAGATGAGACCAAGGCCTCTTAGGCATGGGTAAAGGCTGCAATAGACCGACAGGCAAGGATTTACTGGTTTTGCTTCTGGCACAGACTTGACAAGCCAAAACAAACAGACGTACGTCCTGTCGCATGGTGGGCCACCAGAACTGTCTGGAGATACTGGTAAGAGTCTTAGTAATACCAGGATGACCTGCTGGTTTAGAATCATGAAACATTATGAGTAATTCTTGTCTTTCCTTTTCAGGTACAAACAACATATCTGGAGGCTTGTCAGGTGGAGCCCCTACTTGAACTGCCTGGAGGCGTTCCAGGAAAGGCGAGGAGACAGACAAGACTGTGGAAGCCACAATACGTTCAGGAGGAACTATAGGATTGTGGTCTTGTGTATTAGATTCATACGGGTCATATTGACGAGATAAGGCATCAGCCTTTACATTGCGGTCACCTGGTCTGTAAGTCAATACAAAATTAAACCGAGACAGTAGCAATGACCACCTGGCCTGTCTCGCGTTCAAACGTTTGGCATCCCCGATGTACGTAAGGTTCTTATGATCAGTAATTATCAATAAAGGGTCAAGAGTACCTTCCAACAAATGTCTCCACTCTGAGAGGGCAGACACAAAAGCAAGCAATTCTCTGTTACCGATATCATAATTGCGTTCTGCTGGTGATAATTTTCTTGAAAAGAACCCACAAGGATGTAGAGGTTTTCCTGGAGACTCTCTTTGAGACAGGACAGCCCCAATGCCTATCTCGGAAGCATCAACCTCAAGAACAAACGGAATCCTGGGATCAGGATGCCGTAACACGGGAGCGGAAGTGAAAGCTTGTTTGAGGGCTTCGAATGCTTGTTTGGATTGAGAAGACCAGATCTGGTTCTTCAGACCTTTACGTGTCATATTAATGATAGGGGAGGCTACAGCGGAATAATTCTTGATAAATCTCCTATAATAGTTGGAAAACCCCAGAAACCTCTGTATGGCCTTGAGACCTTGAGGGAGAGGCCATTCTGAGATGGCCGTGAGTTTAGAAGGATCCATCTCAAAACCTTCTGGAGTGATAATATACCCAAGGAATTTCACAGTAGTTATGTCGAATAAACACTTCTCTAGTTTGCAATAAAGACCATTGTCCAGTAATTTTGCTAATACCTGTCTGACATGTGCATGGTGGGTTTTCAGATCGGGAGAGTAAATCAATATATCGTCTAGGTATACTATAACAAAGGTTTGTAAGAAATCTCTGAGCACATCATTAATAAAATCCTGGAATACCGCTGGAGCATTACAAAGACCGAAAGGCATGACCAAGTATTCATAATGCCCACTCCTGGTGTTAAATGCTGTTTTCCACTCATGCCCCTCTTTTATACGTATCAGGTTGTAAGCTCCTCTTAAATCAAGTTTTGTGTATACTGCTGACCCCCTTAACCTGTCGAACAGTTCTGATATGAGAGGGATAGGGTACACGTTCTTAATGGTGATCTTGTTAAGCCCCCTATAATCGATACACGGGCGTAAATCTCCCTCTTTTTTAGACACAAAAAAGAACCCAGCCCCTGCTGGAGAAGAGGAACGTCGGATAAAACCTCTCTCCAAATTCTCCTTTATGTACTCTTCCATAATTTGGTTCTCCTTTATGGAAAGAGGATATACTTTGCCTCGAGGAGGCATGGTACCAGGATGAATATCAATGGCACAATCATATGGTCTATGTGGAGGCAGTTTCTCTGCCTCTCTTTTATCAAATACAGCCCTGAGGTCGGCGTATTGGTCAGGAACCTCTGTAGACAATGGAGGAGCTGTGGGTGTGTTCAGGGCACCGACATGCTGAATGGGTATTAAACAAGTCCCAAAACAAGCAGGACTCCAAGACAGTATCTCTCCCTTAGCCCAATCAATAACAGGATTGTGTTTCACCAACCAAGGGAAACCAAGTACAACAGGATTGGAAGGTGAATGGATAACTTGAAATATGATTTCTTCTTTATGCAAGAGACCAGTGGTAAGAACCACTGTAACCGTATCGTGAGTAATCCTAGGGCAGGATAACGGTCTGCCGTCTATGGCTTCGACGGCTAAGGGTGTCTCTCTTACAACCAGAGGTAGAGAAATGGAAGAAGCGTAGTTAACATCGATAAAGTTGCCAGCAGCCCCAGAATCCAAAAAAGCGGTAGTCTGTGTGGTCTTGGTCTCCCAAGCCAAGGATACTGGTAACATAAGTTTAGTGTCTTTGACAGGAGACATGCATGTCACACCCAAGGCCTGTCTCCTCAGCTGCCTTAGGTGCGGTAGTTTTCCGGCTTATCATGCATTTTAGGACGATTAGGACATTGAAATCGTACATGTCCCCCCAAACCACAATACAGGCACAATCCCTCACGAAAACGCCTTGTTCTCTCTTCCTCTGTAAGCCTAGTACGGCCTAGTTGCATAGGCTCAGAGGGAGGAGATAACTCTCTTGGTGGTGCCTGAAAGACAGGGGCCAACCTAGGTAACGGTCTCTTGGGTTTCTCTCTTGGAGTCCTTCTGTCCCTTATCTGATTATCCAGATCTATACAATTATCAATGAGTTCACACAATACCTCAGGTAGTTTACGTGGAGCCAATTCATGCATCAATGACTCTGATAACCCCTCCATAAAAGCCAGAACCAGTGTCTCATTTGTCCAGTTCACATCAGAGATCAAGGTTTTAAATTCTATGGCATAATCAGAAACAGTCCTGTTCCCTTGACGTATGCGGAACAAGGATTTGCCAGCTACCGTGGCCTTTCTGGTAGGATTAAATGTATGTTGTAACTCGGCTATGAATTCTTTATAATCCCGTATGATAGGCTTCTCTGCCTCCCATAACGGAGTCGCCCATGTCAATGCTCTGCCAGACAGGTGATTAATAATGAACCCAACTTTGGCAATGTCAGAGAAAAACATCTGTGGATTTAATTTAAAATGAATATCCACATGGAAAAAAAATCCCCGGCACTCTGAGGGAGTACCGTCAAACCTCATAGGAGCGGTCATGTGTACCTGGGATGTCTGAACGACAGGGGACACAGGTATATCAAGCGGGGGTGCAACCCCAGCTGGTTCCAGGTGAGCCATACGAGTCAGGATAGTTTGTAAGGCAATAGCAAACTGATCCATCCTATGATCCTGCTCATCCTGTCTGGATACAAAGTTAGCCAAGTGCTGTGTTAAGTCTGCGGGATCCATAGTGGCCAGATCGTAATGTCACGGTTCCCAGATCCCACCACGCAGTACTTAACGCCCCACACTCCACAGAACCCAGAAGCTACCAACAGAGTAGCCGTGAAAGATCTAACTGTCTGGTCCTTAGAATTGGCCAGGTAAACTAGCTAGACAGATAGGGTTAACAACACGGGGAGTAGTCAGCCGAGCCAGAATCAGGAATACAGAGTTCAGAATGGTCAAATGGAATAGCCGGGTCGATATCAGAGCAGTAGCTTAGTACAAGAAAATGGTCTAGGGCAACAGAAGGCAGAATAGTCAGAAACAAGCAGAGGTCAATAACGGGTTAATTCAATATAGCAGTCAGGTACAAGGAGCTCAGGTATGGATAACCACGATCTGGCAACTGCTGAGAATACACTGAGGGTTTTTAAAGACCTTCACGAGGCCACGCCCCTCACTCAAGCCGCGCCTCTTGCAACCACCTCCCTGCCTGTCTCCATTTAAACCGGGCTTTGGTCAGCGAGCAGCATCAGACATGCTGCCCTCAAGCACACAGGTAGGGCTGGAAGCTCCCAACGTTACAGTGTCTTGCAGCCATCTACGGGTATCTTCGCCCATTCGTCATGGGCAAAAGCCTCCAGTTCAGTCACATTCTTAGGCTTGCGCACTGCAACTGCTTTCTTTAAGTCCCACCAGAGGTTCTCAATCGGATTTAAGTCTGGTGACTGCGATGGCCACTCCAAAATGTTCCAGCCTTTAATCTGCAACCATGCTCTAGTGGACTTGGAGGTATGCTTGGGATCATTGTCCTGTTGAAAGGTCCAACGTCTCCCAAGCCTCAGGTTTGTGACGGACTGCATCACATTGTCATCCAATATCTCCTAGTACTGAAGAGAATTCATGGTACCTTGCACACGCTGAAGCTTCCCTGTACCTGCAGAAGCAAAACAGCCCCAAAGCATGATTGACCCCCGCCATGCTTCACAGTAGGCAAGGTGTTCTTTTCTTCATAGGCCTTGTTCTTCCTCCTCCAAACATAGCGTTGATCCATGGGCCCAAACAGTTCTAATTTTGTTTCATCAGTCCACAGAACACTATCCCAAAACTTCTGTGGTGTGTCCACATGACTTTTGGCATACTGCAGTCCACTCTTCTTATTCTTTGGAGACAGCAAGGGGGTGCGTCTGGGAGTTCTGGCATGGAGGCCTTCATTACGCAGTGTGCGCCGTATTGTCTGAGCTGAAACTTCAGTACCCACATCTGACAAATCTTTTTTCAGTTCCTCAGCAGTCACACGGGGACTTTTCTCCACTCTACGCTTCAGGTAGCGCACAGCAGTCGAAGTCAGCATCTTCTTTCTGCCACAACCAGGTAGCGTTTCAACAGTGCCCTTTGCCTTGAATTTGCGAATGATTCTTCTTATGGTCTCTCTTGGTATGTTTAACATCTTTGCAATCTTCTTATAGCCATTGCCCTTCCTGTGAAGAGTAATCACAGCTTCTCTTGTCTTCCTGGACCATTCTCTTGACTTCACCATGTTTGTAACCACACCAGTAAATGTCTAGAAGGAGCTGAGTATCACAGTCATTTTAAAGCTGCCTAATTGGTGCTTATTATGCTTTATTGCTGCTCCGTGACATCCACAGGTGTTTTCAATACCTGATTGAAAACACTTGAATGAACCTCTATTCTTCAGAGTGGTAGTCTTTAAGGGGTTGAATAATTGTGTCAATGAAGAATTCACAAAAGAAACATTTACTACTGTATTACAAAACCAATTGATGTCATTTTAGTTGCATATGGTTCTTTAAAAAGTCCTTGTAGGATTTCATTCTGAATACAATTACAAATGTACACTAAATTCCCTAAAACCCTTTACAGCATTGGGGGTTGAATAATTTTGAACACAACTGTAAATACACATTTAAAACTCAATAAAATAACAGTTAAACAATTGAAACGATCAGTATGCCACAAGCTATTGATATTCTTCAGGTTCTAATCCTGATTCCACCAGTTGTGCAGCAGCCCTTCTCAATACCAAGAGATTTCCATTTGCCAGATCGACAGTTCCGCCATGCCTTCACTTCACCAGATATACATCATTCTCCTTCGGCCATTTCTCTCATTTCACATTTCTTGCGTTCCGGCTTCCCATCAATCCGTGCATGCGCAGGGAATTGTTTCTTCTGTCGATACTGGCACATGCTCTGTGGGGGGGGGACCGTTCTCCCATCCCTTGCCGCAAATATAAGTCCACAAGTATAAAATCCATACGTTCAAAGGATTGTCCATATGTTTCCTCAAAACCACCATGTGGGTCATCACGGGGCATGTACAAGACAAAAAAGATGTGTTGTATTCAATGATCCATTCAACAATAGTATTTCAAGAGCTCCAGCCACAGCCTCTAAAGATAAACTGCAAAAATGTGAAAAAATGGAAAAAAGGAATAAAAATAAAATAAATATAATATAATACATAATAGAAATAAAAAAGTATAAAAGCTAAAAAGTAATAATAAAAAATAAAATATTAAAATATTAAATTAAAAATATGCAATAAAATGAAATAAAATAAAAACAACTTACTAAAAACCAGTTGCAGTTTTTAACATCAATATCTACATTTAAACCACTCTTGTGCATAGTTCTAAATTTGAAAATATTTTGAAAAAATTTCTTCAGAGGTATTACTTCTCCTTGCTCCCAGGTTTGCACAGTGTCCGGCCACGTGTCGCAGGGAGTGGTGTACTGGTTATAGGGTGCGGTGTCCTCTATGGATTAAATACTGACTCTGCCAGAATTCTATCAATTGCAACACAATGAAGTAAACATATTCAGGATAGGTAAACGCAAACAAAATGCTCAAAGACAATGTGATGAGAATAAAGAAAAAAACAAACAAATAAAGAAAGCACTACACAAACACACAAAGAATACACTGCAGTCCCAGTTAAAATTAACAAAACTGCACTGTCATAGGGACACATGGAAACTCTGTGTTTAACTCACAACGTCAGCAAAGCGCTTCAGCACCGGGTCAGGGGGTATTCAGTCTATTCACGATGTATCGTCTCGGCACAAGGTTTTCTATAAACTGGAGGAATGGGCCAACAGGTGACAAATGGAATCCAATGAGTTATTCAATAACCTCCCAATTGGCCCCGAAATTGCACCGAAAGGTGAATTTCACTGTCCGGCGCAATTTCGGGGCAATTCATCTATTCACAAAGCTGTCGATTAGTCAAATACAGGTGAATTGACAGTGAAATACGGTGCAATTTGCCACTAAAATCGCCTCATTGAAGACTATCGTGTTTTCTATTCACATAACGCTGAAATTGCGACAAAATGCCCTGATTTCCAGTGATTCAATTCAACAGGTTTAAACAGACGAATCCCGTAGGATTTAATGTAAAAAATGTGCTATCTTTTTTTTGTAAATATCGTTTATTAGGTATATATTTTTTTAAAGACCGTTTATTATTTTTTATAAAGACCGTTTATTATGAATATATTGAATATATTGAATACTATTAAAATTTATGAATATTCTACTTATTTTTTTACTTTGAATTTATTTTTTTCTTTGCTTTTCTTATTTTTAAAATAGTTTTTTGAATTTTACATATTTTTTAAAAAAAATATTTTAATTTTTAACATTAAACATTAACATTTTTACTGCATTTTTACATATCCATGAGAGCTGGGGCATATCCATGTGAGCTGGGGCAGTATCCATGTGTGCTGGGGGCATATCCATGAGAGCTGGGGCAATATCCATGTGTGAGCTGGTCTGGGGCAATATATCCACGTGTGAGCTGTCGGGGCAATATATCCATGTGTGAGCTGGTCTGGCGCAATATATCCATGTGTGAGCTGGTCTGGGGCAATATATCCATGTATATATCCATGTGTGAGCTGGTCTGGGGCAATATATCCATATGTGAGCTGAGACGCAATATATCCATATGTGAGCTGGGGCAAAATATATCCATGGGTGAGCTGCTGGGGGCAATATATAATTGTGAGCTGGGGCAATATATCCATATGTGAGCTGGGGGCAATGTATATCCATGGGTGAGCTGCTGGGGGCAATATATCCAAAGCTGCTGGGGGCAATATATATCCATATGTGCTTTCACTGCCTTCGAACAGGCACCGTACTTGCTGGCAGTTGGCAAAAATTTGTGTGAGCGTATGAGAGAGCTCCACAGCAATAAACCTCACAGTATTGTGCGCTGTGTGTATGAGCATTCAGTGTTATATGGGAGTACTGATTTATGAGTAAGAGTAGTAAAAAAAAATGCGTAAAACTCGGGGGGGGCGACACTATAAGTTACCGCACCGGGTGACACCAACCCTAGTGACGCCACTGATTCTGTGCATTATTTTTGGAGCATATATTTCATTCTGTATGTCATTTCTGGAGCATATGCTTCATTCTGTGCATCATTTGTTGGAGCATATGCTTCATTCTGTGCATCATTTCTGGAGCATATGCTTCATTCTGTGCATCATTTCTGGAGCATATATTTCTTTCTGTGCATCATTTTTGGAGCATATGCTTCATTCTGTGTATCATTTTTGGAATATATGCTTCATTCTGTGTATCATTTTTGGAATATATGCTTCATTCTGTGCATCATTTTTGGAGTATATGCTTCATTCTGTGCATCATTGTTGGAGTATATGCTTCATTCTGTGCATCATTGTTTTAGCATATGCTTCATTCTGTGCATCGTTTTTGAGCATATGCTTCATTCTGTGCATCATTTTTGGAGGATATGCTTCATTCTGTGCATCACTGTTGGAGCATATGCTTCATTCTGTGCATCATTGTTGGAGCATATGCTTCATTCTGTGCATCGTTTTTGAGCATATGCTTCATTCTGTGCATCATTTTTGGAGCATATGCTTCATTCCGTGCATCATTTTTGGAGCATATGCTTCATTCTGTGCATCATTGTTGGAGCATATGCTTCATTCTGTGCATCGTTTTGGAGCATATGCACCATTTTTTGCATCAGTTTGGAGCTGGCCTCATGGCCAATGCTCAGCACTTTGGGGGTGGTGGTTTTGCCAATATTTAGTGGAATAGTATGTGTGTCTGTGCCATCAAATTATTGAGTCCTTTTGCAAATCTGCTGAACACCCATAGGTACAGCTAGAATTACCTTACACTCCTTGATGGCCAGAAGAAAATAAATAGTTACGAACTATGTATGCTTTAACTCCTTAGCTTCATTCAGAAGGTACAAGATATCCTGAGGAAGGTGGGCTTCAAAGCCCCCAAAAGATGTCACTGAGGCTGCTTCAACCATCTCCACAGACAGAAGTAGAATATATATATATATATATGATCGAATCCCACTAGAACATTACCTTTAAAGAATATAATTGTTAAAAATAAATTAACAACAGTTTTTGGCAAATGAAGGAGCAAACTCAGTGCAGTTTTGGACGATTTCCATATAGCTCCACCCAACTCTCTCTATCTTATATGCCGTGCATGAAGATCTAGGATCTGATGTCTATATGGGAACATGGAGGCTGTAGGGATCGGGACGCTGCTTGTTGGGTTCATTTCTTTGCTACTCATCTACATCGTATGGAATTCAATGCGCAGGAATAATAAACTTCCTCCAGGTCCAACTCCTTTACCGCTGATTGGGAACCTGCTCCAGATCGAGAGAGGACAACTGGTGAATTCATTCATGAAGGTGGGTTACCAGAAATTTACTGCATTTAATGAGTTAAGAGAAATTGAGAGAGAACTTAGTTATGAGTTACAGGATCTAATGACAGAGAGGCGAACAATGGGTTAAAGCAGTGTTTCCCAAACCTGTCCTCAGGACCCTCCGTCTCGCCAGGTTTGCAGGATATCTGAAGCACAGGTGATATGATTTGCTGCTCAGTGATTGCAGGATTCAGTCTGCTTTTCCCCAAGGTGATCTGCAAAATCTGGCCTGGTTGAGGGTCCTGAGGAGAGGTTTGGGAAACACTGGGTTAAAGGAATCTAATGCCAGAAAACTCGTTAATAGGTTAAAATGATCTAATGACAGGGATGTGATTAATGAGTTAAATGGGCCTAATGACAATGAGAATAGTAAGGGGTTAAAGGGATCTAATAGCAGTGAGGTGATTAATGGATTAATGGATTACTTGACCTAATGACAGAGAGGCGATTAATAGGTTAAAGGGATCTAATAGCAGTGAGGTGAGTATTAATGGGTTAGACGGCTCTTATAACAGTGAAGTGATTAATGGGTTAAAGGGATCTAATAGCAGTGAAGTGATTAATGGATTATACGGATCTAATGACAGTGAGGTGAGTAATGGGTTAAAGGGATCTGATGACAGCAAGGTGGTTAATGGGTTAAATGAATCTAATGACAGCAAGGTGATTAATGGGTTACTTGACCTAAGGACACCAAGTTGATTAATGGGTTAAATTATCTAATCACAGCAAGGTGATTAATGGGTTAAAGGGATCTAATAGCAATGAGGTGGTTAATGGGTTAAATGACCTAATGACAGCAAAGGTGATTAAAGGGTTAAATGGCCCCAGTGATCTATTTCATATTAGTTTTCCATAGCTATGGTCGCTCGTCTCATTCCAAACGCGCACAATGTTTGCATAATGTAAATATTCCGTGTTTCCGTCTCTCAGTTCTCTAAGAAATACGGCTCCGTTTACACGTTATATTTTGGGCCAAATCCTGTGATTTGTCTGAGCGGGTATGAAACGGTTAAAGAAGCCCTCATTGATAGAGCAGAAGAATTTGGAGGACGGGGAAGAATTCCGACGCTGGAAAAAGTTACACAGGACTACGGTGAGAAAAAACTCTGCATTTTAGACGAGGGTCAAACGAACGCATTATTCGCAGCGACAGTCAAAAAGTGCGTCCAAACGCATTGCCGTATTTTTTCACGGAATGCGCGAAAACGGTCATACGACGCGCATTTTCGTGCGTGATTTTGTACGGATCGTCAATAAAACTCTTTTTGCGTCTGGATGTTATGTAGGCTGGACATTAGCAGCGTCTGACGTCTCCTAATCACACACACACGCCGCTAGCGGACGCAGCGCACTCTGTACGTCAGTACTAGAGGTTCTGCTTTCTCAAAAAAATGCGTTCATTTTCCACTTGCGTTGCGACTTTTGTGCGGCCGTACATCGTATATTGTCCGTCATTGCCCGTCATCTGCTGCTAGTGCGGCCGTAATTAAGTGTGGCTAAACGCACGTTAAAAAAGTGCTAGTCTGACCCCAGCCTGAATCTTGGATCATTTTCCCCCTTGGAAATGCAGGAAACATCTCTATTTACAGGATTCCCATCACATGTTAAATATTTATTTCAGTACTTTGCCAGAATGTTCCCAGATATTTGCTCGTGCATTCGTCATAGATAAGATATGTTTGAGTGTTTTTTTTTTACAGATTTTAGGATTAAATAAATGAGCTGCTCACATTTTAGATTTGGGAAGAATTGCCTTTTCTTTATATTTTAACTTTTCACCATAATTTGCCAGATCTTTGGGGATCTTAAGGGTTAATTCAAAGAGCAATGAATTGGCTGCCGAATTGCACCAAACGGCAGATACAGACATAGTTATCCTTTCTCTGGGCCTATTATAGGGCTGCTGCTCCAAATAGCCCTTATGTTAATCGACCCTGTTGCAGGGCAGCATCTTCCCTGGGCTCCCCCTCTGCATGAAATAATGCTATATGTTCAGGAAAACACAGCCGATCTGGCGAACCTACATTCAACACTTGTCGTATGGACTTCGGAGTCCACTGGAGACTGTAGAGTGATGCTGCGGGAGTTGCACATGTTCAATCATGCAAGGCGCAACTCAACTTCCAGGGGAAAGACAACAATTAACTCCTCGTGTCCTTGTTGTTACACCATCAGAATGTGGCCGATCATTGCGAGATTTTCTAGGCGCCTGATAGTTCTGTGTGGACGGTGAGGGGCTGTTTATTGACGCGTTGTTAAGTGATGTTACTCTCACAAACTCACAATACACCTGATTTATTCTTATCGCAATCTACTTCCGTTGTTTTATTTGCGCTTTTGTCATGAATAATGATACAAAATGCCGCGTGCGTCTCTTCTCAGGGATCGGGTTAAGTAACGGGGAGCGATGGAAGCAGATACGAAACTTCACTTTCAGGAACCTGAGAGATTTGGGTTTCGGCAAAAAAGGCTTTGAGGAGAAAATTCAAGAGGAAGCGGAAAACGTTATGGAGGAATTGAGGCGACTCGAAGGTTTGTCCGATTTTTCTTAACCCTTTCTGTTTCAAAAACGAGTTTACACAATTTAGCATCGAAATACAAAATAATAAAATAAAACTAGAGAATTAAACCCCATTTACATTGATTTTTAAGGCAAGTTTCTTTAGGAGAAATGAAATTCTCTGAGATCTCCCTCATGTCCTCCTGCATTACTGTAAAGAAGCTACAAGGCGCAGCTCTCACCCTCACTGTAATAAAAAGCTCAACAAACTTTATTGCAGCCAGCGAATTGTCAGAATACAGGGAGAGCTGTGGGGTCAGTCAATGCTGAACAGGGATAAGATTCAGGGTATTATAATGAGAGTAAACTCCTGTATAGTACAGATACAAGGTGTTGCTGTATTTGCCATACACAGGCATTATGCAGCACATACAGATACAAGATGTTGCTGTAATTGCCATACACAGGCATTATGCAGCAGATACAGATACAAGGTGTTGCTGTAATTGCCATACACAGGCATTATGCAGCACATACAGATACAAGGTGTTGCTGTAATTGCCAATACACAGGCATTATGCAGCAGATACAGATACAAGGTGTTGCTGTAATTGCCATACACAGGCATTATGAGGCACATACAGATACAAGGTGTTGCTGTAATTGCCATACACAGGCATTATGAGGCGCATACAGATACAAGGTGTTGCTGTAATTGCCAATACACAGGCATTATGCAGCAGATACAGATACAAGGTGTTGCTGTAATTGCCATACACAGGCATTATGCAGCACATACAGATACAAGGTGTTGCTGTATGTATGAGCGGACAGGCCCTGCAGCTGCTCACTTCGTTTAATACTTACCTTCCTTCAGCGACGCCGGGAAAGTTTCCGCGCGCGCGCTCGTTGGAAGGACCCCAGCCGCGATCACATGGTCCCACGTGGTCGCGGCTGGGGTCCTTCCAAGGAGCGCGCGCGCGCGAAGACTTTCCCGGCGGCGCTGAAGGAAGGTAAGTATTAAACTTAGTTAGGTGACCAGCTCCAGGGGCAGCTGTCCGAATGCCGATAGAGCATTCGGACAGCCGCCCCAGCCCCTCGGATACCGGCAAGCCGGCTCAATGCCGGCTTCCGGTATCGGAAAAAAATATCAGGGGTACTGCACGAGTACCAAGTACTCCTGCAGTACCCGGTATCGGCACCGATATCGATACTAGTATCGGTATCGGTGCAACCCTAATTGCCATACACAGACATTATGCAGCACATACAGATACAAGGTGCTGCTGTAATTGCCATACACAGGCATTATGCAGCACATACAGATACAAGGTGTTGCTGTAATTGCCATACACAGGCAATATGCAGCACATACAGATACAAGGTGTCGCTGTAATTGCCATACACAGGCATTATGCAGCAGATACAGATACAAGGTGTCGCTGTAATTGCCATACACAGGCATTATGCAGCAGATACAGATACAAGGTGTCGCTGTAATTGCCATACACAGGCATTATGCAGCACATACAGATACAAGGTGTTGCTGTAATTGTCATACACAGGCATTATGAAGCACATACAGATACAAGGTGTCACTGTAATTGTCATACACAGGCATTATGCAGCACATACAGATACAAGGTGTTGCTGTAATTGCCATACACAGGCATTATGCAGCACATACAGATACAAGGTGTTGCTGTAATTGCCATACACAGGCAATATGCAGCACATACAGATACAAGGTGTTGCTGTAATTGCCATAAACAGGCAATGTGCAGCACATACAGATACCAGGTGTTGCTGTAATTGCTATACACAGGCATTATGTGCAGGAGTGAGAGGAGATTGTTCCTTCACTGTGTCTCACAGACGTCTAGGAGATTTCTGTGAATTGTAATCTGTGTCTTCTCACTACCAGCTATCAGAGGGTCCCTTCTGCATTCCCAAAACCTCCACCACTGCACTCTTCCACAATATCTCAGAGGGGTTATGGTGTGAAGGCACTAGCTGGCACCAAAGGCCCAATATTTGGGTACACTGACGTGTGTACCAGATTCACATCATTGTAATATTTGACTGCAGTGTCCACCCCTGCACTCTTCCACAATACCTCAGAGGGGTTACGATGAGAAGGCACTAGCTGCCACCAAAGGTCCAATTTCAATGCACCTGTTGTTACTTTCATCCAAAGCCTGCTGTAATTGCCATACACAGGCATTATGCAGCACATACAGATACAAGGTGTTGCTGTAATTGCCATACACAGGCATTATGCAGCACATACAGATACAAGGTGTCGCTGTAATTGTCATACACAGGCATTATGCAGCACATACAGATACAAGGTGTTGCTGTATTTGCAATACACAGACATTATGCAGCACATACAGATACAAGGTGTTGCTGTAATTGCCATACACAGGCATTATGCAGCACATACAGATACAAGGTGTTGCTGTAATTGCCATACACAGGCATTATGCAGCACATACAGATACAAGGTGTTGCTGTAATTGTCATACACAGGCATTATGCAGCACATACAGATACAAGGTGTTGCTGTAATTGCCAATACACAGGCATTATGCAGCACATACAGATACAAGTTGTTGCTGTAATTGCCATACACAGGCATTATGCAGCACATACAGATACAAGGTGTTGCTGTAATTGCCATACACAGGCATTATGCAGCACATACAGATACAAGGTGTTGCTGTAATTGCTATTATGGATGAGCCAAACACCCCCGTGTTCGGTTCGCATTCGAACTCGAACAATTTCAAAAGTTCGAGTTCGAACACGAACCGAACTCAATGAAAGTCAATGGGACTCAAAAGTTCAATTTTTTTGAGTGCCCTCCAAGAGGGCATATATGCAAGATATTTGCCATAAAAGGTGTATGGGGGTCCGGGTAGTGCCCTTGGGGACAGGAAACAAGGACAAAAAGTAAAAAAAAAGACGTTTTTAAAGGAACAGTGAGTTCATCTTTAAAATGCTGCAATGGGTGATGGGGATTTTCTAGCTTACAAGGAAAGCATGCTTTACAGTCTGCCTAATGTCTAGGTGCAAAGATTCTCACCTCTAAATGACATGTGCTCACAGCAGGGCTCTCAAACTCTGGTGCCCCTGATGTTTTTGAACTACAAATCCCAGGATTCCCTCGCCATGTATTGCTTTGACATCATCCTGGGACTTGTAGTCCAAATCATGTTGGGGGCCGTGAGTTTGAGACCCCTGGCATACTGTGCATGAGGCTTGCATAGGTTTTTTTGCACCGCCTGTGTGTTTCATCTTTAAAATGCTGCAATGGGTGATGTGGATTTTCTATCTTACAAGGAAAGCATGCTTTACAGTCTGCCTAAAGTCTAGGAGCAAAGATTTGCCACCTCTAAATGACATGTGCTTACAGTAGGGCTCTCAAACGGCGTAAACAATAGGTGTTAAACAACCCGAATTGAACTTTATTTGATATTGTATCACTCCGTGGATGTGAACACCCGTGAGATTAATATTATGGAGAATATTCCATCAACTGCTAATAGAACCTTGGCACAAGCCGGAAGAGATAATACATTTCTTAAATTACCCAGTTAGTCTTACGTCAGTAGTGGGGAAATTAATGGAAACCATGTTAAAGGAAAGGATTGTTGAACATCTAAAAACACATAGATTACAGGATCAGAAACAACATGGGTTTACCTCAGGGAGATCATGCCAAACTAATCTTATTGATTTTTTTGATTGGGTAACAAAAATAATAGACACAGGTGGTGCAGTAGACATTGCTTATTTAGATTTCAGTAAGGCTTTTGATACTGTTCCGCATAGAAGCTTATCAACAAATTGCAATCTTTGAGCTTGGATTCCAATATTGTTGAATGGATTAGGCAGTGGCTGAGTGACAGGCAACAGAGGGTTGTGGTAAATGGAGTTTATACGGCGCAAGGTCTTGTTACCAGTGGGGTACCTCAGGGGTCAGTACTTGGACCCATTCTCTTTAATATTTTTATTAGTGATATTGCAGAAGGTATTAATGGAAAAGTATGTATTTTTGGTGATGACACAAAGATTTGCAACAGGGTTGACGTTCCTGGAGGGATCAGCCAAATGACAAATGATTTAGGTAGACTAAAAAATTGGTCGGAGTTGTGGCAATTGAGTTTTAATGTGGATAAGTGCAAGATAATGCACCTGGGACGTAAAACCCAAGGGCTGAATATAGAATATTTGATACATCTGAGGATTGGGATTTAGGGGTTACTATTTCAGAGGATCTAAGGGTAAGTAGTAAATATAATAGAGCAGCAGGAAATGCTGGCAGAATGCTTGGAAATGCTGGCAGAATGCTTGGAAATGCTGGCAGAATGCTTGGATGTGTAGGGAGAGGTATTAGCAGTAGGAAAAGGGAAGTGCTCAATGCTCATGCCACTGTACAGAGCGCTGGTGAGACCTCACTTGGAGTACTGTGTGCAGTACTGGAGACCGTATCTCCAGAAGGATATAGACATCTTAGAGAGTTCAGAAAAGGGCTACTAAAATGGTGTACGGCTTGAAGGAGAAAAGTTACCAGGAAAGGGTTAATGATCTTAACATGTACAGCTTGGAAAAAAGACGAGACAGAGGAGATATGATAGAAACATTTAAATACGTAAAGGGAATCCACAAGGTAGAGGAAGGGAGTATATTTAAAAGGAAACAAAATAGCAAAACAAGAGGACATAGTCTTAGATTAGAGGGGCAAAGGTTTAAAAGTAACATCAGGAAGCATTATTTTACTGAGAGGGTGGTGGATACATGGAACAGCCTTCCAGTTGAAGTGGTAGAGGCCAAAACAGTAATTGAATTTAAGCAGGCATGGGATAGGCATAAGGCTATCCTAAACTAAAGATAAATCCAGGTAAAGTATCCATGTAATTGGGCAGACTAGATGGGCCGAAAGGTTCTTATCTGCCGACATTTTCTATGTTTCTATGTTTTTAATTAATGGACAATCTATGCCCCTGCTGTAATGTTAAAAAAAATTGATGTGGGCTTATTACTTTGTTTCTTTTCTACTCTGTAAAGTGTTTTTTTTTTTTTTTTTTTGCTTCAGGAAAGCCCTTGGATGTGACCAAGCTCTTCATGGATGCTTTTTCCAATGTCCTTTTCTCCATCATATTGGGAAGCCGCTACGAATACAAGGACGAGAAGTTCGTGGAGCTGCTGAGTATCGTGGAGAAAATATACTATCTCCTCAGCTCTCCATGGGGGCAGGTAACCGTATTTTGCTTTAAAAGGGGAAATAAAAAATAAATAACAGTTAAGGGGTTATTCACACCGCCGAAATTCTAAAGTTATAAATAAATAAATAAAGAGACTTTTTGCTGCAAATTAAAAGAATAAACGGTTTAATAAATATTTAAGAAAGACGGGGAATATTTTTAATATTGAAAAATTTGGGATTCGTTTAAACCTGTCGATTGAAACCACTGAACATCAAGGCATTTCACTGACATTTCTCTGCTATTCGGTGTCTCTGAATAGATTAACCATTGCTTCTCTATGGGGATTTCACTGCCGTCAACCAGGCACCGTATTTCGCTGCAATTCCCCAATATTTGGTGAACTGCAGGCCGGTCCTGAATGACCGAATGGCCATGACATTGCACCATATGGGGAAATTCACTGTTCGGTGCAGTTCAGTGCGCTCTGAATAACACCTTATGTTATTATTATTATTATTATTTATTTATAAAGCGCCAGCATATTCCGCAGCGCTGTACAATAAGCACAGTACAGACAGGGTTACAATACATTGAACAACATTTGACAAACAGTACAGGAGGAGATGAGGGCCCTATTCCCGTAGGAACTCACAATCTAGGAGGGTTGGGGTTGGAAACAGGAGGAGAGGACTGTAAGGTGAGAGTGATTGATGGTTGCGTCAGTGAGTTGGGTGGTAGGCTTCCCTAAATAGGAATGTTTTAAGGGAGCGTTTGAAGGAAGAGAAGTTAGGGGAAAGTCTGACTGCAAGAAATGGCCGAATTCTGGAAATATTACGCAGTTGGTATCGGCAGGAGGAGGAAAGAGACTTGATGTGGGGGATGAAGGAAAGAGCAGAGTCCAGTGTAACTCCAAGACAGCGAACTTGGTTTGATGGGGAGATGGTGATACCCTCCACCGTGATAGAGAAGTCAGGAGGTGGGGAGGCATTGGAGGGAGGAATAAGTAGGAGCTCAGTCTTTGACATGTTGATCTTTAGGTGGTGGGAGGCCATCCAGGAGGAGATGCCAGATAAACAGTCACTGACTTTTGAAAGGACAGGGGGAGAGAGATCAGGGGTAGAGAGGTAGATCTGAATGTCATCAGCGTAGAGGTGGTAATTAAAGCCAAAGCTGTTGATGATTTTGCCCAGGGAGGAGGTGTAGATGGAAAAGAGCAGAGGACCAAGGACAGAGCCTTGAGGTACACCAACAGATAGAGGCAATGAAGAGTAGGAGTTACCAGCAAAGGACACACAGAAGGACCTGTTGGATAAATAGGAGTCAACCCAAGCAAGTGCAGTGTCACCGAGACCCAGAGAGTTGAGGGTCTGTAGAAGGAGGGGGTGGTCAACAGTGTCAAAAGCAGCCGAGAGGTCAAGCAGGATGAGAATAGAATAGTGGCCGTGTTTTTTAGCAGTTAGGAGGTCGTTGGTGACTTTGGTGAGGGCAGTTTCAGTTGAGTGTAGGGGACGGAAGCCAGATTGCAGGGGGTCAAGTAGGGAATTGGAGGACAGGAAGAGGGAGAGGCGGTTGAAGACTAGTTTTTCTAAGAGCTTTGATGTGAAGGGAAGCAGGGATACAGGGCGGTAGTTGGATGGAGAGTTGGGATCTAGGGATGGTTTCTTTAGTAAAGGGGTAACTAGCGCGTGTTTGAAGGTGGATGGAAAGGAGCCAGTGGAGAGAGATAGGTTGAAGATGTGTGTGAGAGCAGGGGTGAGGGAGGAGGAGAGGGGAGGAATTAGATGTGAGGGAATGGGGTCGAGCGGGCACGTGGTGAGATGTGAGGAGGACAATAAGGAATTGACTTCCTCCTCAGTGGTTGGGAGGAAGCGGCAGAGGGTGGCAGAGGGGACCTGTGGGAGTGGAGGTGGCAGATAACTATCTTGTGTTGGGATGTTGCTTCTGATAGTTAGAGTTTTACTGAGGAAGTAGTCTGCCAGGTCTTGAGCGCTGAAGGCAGCTGAGGGGGGAGGTGCAGGTGGGTGGAGGAGGGTGTTGAAGGTGGACCAGAGCCGTTTAGGGTTGGAGGACAGCGTAGATATAAGAGATGAGAAGAAGGATTGTTTGGCCAAGTGGAGGGCAGAGGTGTATGACCGGAGAATAAACTTGAAGTGAACAAAATCAGCTTCAGAGTGGGATTTCCTCCAGGCACGCTCTGCAGTGCGGGAGCATCTTTGCAGGTAGCGAGTTTGGAGGGTGTGCCAGGGCTGAAGCTGGCGGCGTGGGGCCTTACAGAGTCGAAGAGGAGCAAGAGTGTCTAGAGCAGAGATAAGCGTAGTGTTGTAGTGATTAGTGGCAGCATCAGGGCAGGTGAAGGATGAGGTATGAGGGAGGTGGTGAAGTAGGTTGGAGAATTAATGGGGGTCCACAGCCTGTAGATTTCTGCGAGTGTGTGTGCGGGGTGGGGGAGCAGGGTGTTTAGGAAGTCCAGATAGGTTGAAAGAGAGAAGGTGGTGGTCAGAGATGGGGAAAGGGCGACATTTGAACTCAGAAATGGAGCAGAGGTTGGAAAAGACCAGGTCAATAACGTGACCATCGCGGTGGGTAGGGAGGAGGGAGGATTGTGTGAGTCCAAGGGAGGACGTGAGTGAAAGAAGTTTGGAGGCAGCAGGGGCGGAAGGATCATCAATGGGAATGTTGAAGTCCCCGAGAATTAGGCATGGAAGATTAGAAGACAGGAAGTGAGAAAGCCAGGTAGCAAAGTGGTCAAAGAACTGGGAGGTTGGTCCCGGTGGGCGGTAGATGACTGCCACCCTGAGGGCCAGAGGAGAGAACAGGCGGACGCAGTGTGTCTCGAAGGAGGAGAAGGAGAGGGATGGGGGTGGAGGGAGATGCTGGTAGGTGCAGGTGGGAGAGAGCAGGAGCCCGACCCCGCCACCATTTCTCTCACCCGGTCTGGGGGTATGACTCAAGTGTAGACCGCCATGTGAGAGAGCAGCAACGGAGGCCGTGTCAGAGGGAGTTATCCAGGTTTCAGTTAAAGCTAGGAGGTTGAAGGAGTTTGAAAGGAAGAGGTCATGGACGGCTGTGAGTTTGTAAGGGTATGTAAGGGTATGTAAGGGTTTTCCAGCAATGCCTTTAAAACCAAAATGTACGACATGCTAAGTATTAAGTTATTGTGATCTTACTCCCATATATTTAACCCCTTCCCTACCATTAAAATAAAATGTCCCACTCATGCATTACGCATTGCAAATCTTATTCTCAGCATTTGATATACAGAAGAGGGCAGCTGTCTCCACGCATTGCACAGATCTTTAACCCCTTCCCTACCAAGTGATTTTTATAGTAACCTGTGGTTGTTTGGAAAATAATTTTTAATTAGTTATACAGTAAGAAATATTTGGGAATATTCCCAGTGTATTACTTACTGTAATAACTATATTAACCTTATTTATCATAACCTTAATTGTAATTCGGCAGGAGATGTCGCCACCTGCTGGTCCTAAGCAGTTACTTCAGGTAGAACTGCAGATCGGTAGAACAGCAATTAGGTGGCACCTAAATTGTCCCTTAGAAGACTATTGTGTCTTCTATTCACAGTGTCGAGTTGCACCGAAATTGTGGCGAAATACCCTGACGTTCAGTGATTTGAGTTTGACAGGTTTAAAAAGGCGAATCCAATAGTTTTCAATGTAAAAACGTAATATTGATTGTTTTTATTTATTTTTTTAAAAAAAAAAACATTTATGCTTTTTAATTCTTGAAAAATGTTTATTAATTCGTAGAACACTTTTTTGTATTTTTTTAAAACATTTTTATTATTTGTTTTGTAACAAACCTTTTGATTATTTTTTAACCCTTTCGCTGCTGAGGCTTTTCCCGCCCCTGTGCTGAGGTCATTTTTTACCTGTTTTGCGCATCATGTTTAAACGTGTTTTTAAGGCTTATTTTAGTATATGACACCGACATATTATATATCGTTCTTTCCGTCAGACTCGGTAGATTCATAATATGTCATTATTATATGTATACGTTATGTCATGTCTGTATATTATAACAAAAAATGCAATAAAATATGTATTTTCAATAATTTACAATGTGTAAAGTGTTTTTTTTCACATTTTAACATGCGAGCAATTGCGGTTATATTTTGTATGGGGTGCGCTTGTTAAAAAAATTAGAGATGGGGTCTCGTTACATTTTTTTTTGGGGAAAATGACACTATTTTTAACAAACGCACCGCATACAAAAATCGTTAGTGCAGCATCATTGTTCACATTATAATTGAAATGGGAACAATATTGCTACACTAACAAACCAAAAAAAATAAAAAAAAAGTGTTTATTTTTTTTTTTTTAATTTTTTTTTTAATTTTTTTTATTTTTATTTTTATTTTTTTTTTACAAAATTTTTAACTTTCATGTTTGGTATCGTTGGAACGGCCATGCTCTGGCCGATCCAACGATACCAAAATTTAACCCCTAACTGCCACGGATCGGGAGATAGGGAGTTCATTGGAACTCCCTATCTCCACACTTGGTGGCAGTTAGGGGTTAACTGTAGGACTGGCGTCATCGTGCTACGCACGATGACGCCAGTCCTCTGGGGGAGTTCCCGGAAGCTTGGCCGACATCCAAGATGTCGGCCAGCTCCCGGGAAGGATCGCGAACCGGCGCTTTTCAGCGCCGATTCGCGATCCAGCTCCCCAGGGGTTAATGCCAGGCATCATTTGGAAGGGCAGGCTGTGCCCTTCCAAATGATGCCTGGGTTAAGCCCCTGTGCGCCGCCGATCGGGAGGGAGAGAGGTCCGAAGGACCTCCCCCCTCCCTTTCAGGCGCCTCCTCCGCACATGCGGGGGGGGCGCCTGAATTAGGTGTCATCGCGCCCCCGCGATGACACCTAATGTTGGCGGCTGCTGGTCCGGATGCCGGGCTGACATCCAGGATGTCAGCCCACACCGGAGGGGCCAGCGATCGGCCGGAACCCGGCCGAACGCTGACCCCGATGCGAGGACGCGCTCAGCGCGTCCTCCGCATACCAGCGGGAATGCTGAGGACGCGCTGAGCGCGTCCTTAGCATTCAAGTGGTTAAAGGACCTTTCTATTATTTAGACAACTGTTTCTTACATTTTTACTGATTTAACATCTGTTTGACATCTTATTAGGAGAAGGCTAGGGTCAGACGAACGCATTTTTCACGTTGTCCGTGAAAAACTGTGTTCGAACGAATGGACGCATTTTTTCACGGAATACGCGATAGCGGTCATACTATGCGCATTTTCGTCCGTGATTTTGTACGGATCATCAATAAAACCCTTTTTGCGTCTGGACGTTATGTTGGCCGGACATTAGCAGCGTCTGACGTCTCCTAATCACGCACACACACCGCTAGCGGACGCAGCGCACTCTGTACGTCAGTATTAGCGGTTTGACGTTCTCAAAAAAATGCGTTCGTTTGCCACTTGCGTTGCACGGACGACCTTTCGTGCGGCCGTTCGTCGTATGCTGCCCGGCATTGGACGTCATTTGCTGCTAGCACGGCTGTGATTTCGTGCGGCTAAACGCACGTTAAAACTGCGTTCGTCTGACCCTAGCCGAATAGGAGACTTCTTTTTTTTTTTTTAATTTGGTGCAGCAATTCGACAGTTATCGGTGCAATTCGCCGGTTTTGTCAAACATTCGATATCTAATAGGTTTCAATGTAAAAGCATAATATTTCTTTAAATGTATGTTTTAAGACCGTTTATTCTTTCTATTTCTTGAAAAAAATATATATTTTTTTTTTTCTAGAAATACTTTTTTGGATTTTTTTAATTATAAATAATTTTTTTAAAAGACTTAAATATTTTGTAACAGACCATATTATTATCATTATTTTTAAAGAAACATTTTTATTATTTAGACACATCTTTATTACATTGTTACTGAATTAACCTCTTATTAGGAGAAAAGGAGATTTCTTTTTTTTAATTCGGTAGTTATAGGTGCAATTTGGTGATTTTCGCTGACATACAATAATTGCTGTGGTGATTCCAATTTCTGCAAAATATGGTGCCCATTCACTAAATAGTGAATTCACCATTTTTTTCTGAATTTAGAATCGCCGAATTGGGGCAAAATTCCAAAGCAGAGAAATTGACGTAAATGTCGGTGCTTTATGAATAGACCCTTAAGACTGGTGAAGGTCCTACAAACAGAGGCTAACAATAATGACCAGCAGTACCTCCTTTATTCATACGTAAACTGCAGCATTGTTTCACCATTGTGTGTTTTAGGATATTTATTTATAAAGTATTTTACATTGAGATTTCTCTCGTTTTCAGTACGTCCTGATATATTGAAGATCCTGCACCAGTTTTGGTGTTTTTTCCTCCAGTCACTGTAAAGTTTGTGTTTTTTAGCACATAGGGATTACTGTCAAAGAGTTTATTATCCAACATTACACAGGGTTATTCAAAGAGAATCAAAAAGTCACTGCATGGTCGGGGACTTTTCGTTCTCTTCAATTCCGCACGATTTGGCGATTCCCATTTCGGCGACCCTGCGGTGTATTCAGCAAGCACTACAGGGCCGTTGTAGTGCAGGGAAAAGTCGCCGAAAACTCACCCCAAAACTCGGCGAAGTCACACCAAACACCCACAAAAACATCTGGATTAACCCCGCCGAAAACACCGGAAAAACCCGAGCAGAACCCGATCACACGCAGCGCAGTTGCCGGAAAAACCCGACACAGCAGACAAATGGAATGGAAAAAAACAAAACAGTTTGTATGAATGTTTCAAAAAGTGAAACGCTGTTTGCAAAGAAACTACTGAGCGAAAATGTCTGAAATTTACATATAAAATCCAATGAATGATAATAAAAAGGGCAGTTACAGAAAAAAGAACGAACGTTTAAAGAAAAAATTGAAAAAAAAAGGGAAAATCACGAAAAATACTTAAAATATCCTAAAAAATCTATAAATAAAGAGACTTTTTGCTGCAGAATATTATAATGAACGGTTTATTAGATATTGAGTAAAAACAGGAATATTTTTAACATTGAAGCCTATGGGATTCTCCTGAATAAACCTGCCGAATTAAACCACCGAATGGCAGGGCAATTCGGCAACTTTTCACTGCTGGTTTGTGTTCTCTGAATAGACGAAGCAGTGCTTTTTCATGGGGATTTCACTGCCCTCGAACAGGCACCGAACAGGCACCGTATGTGCAGGCAATTCGCCAGGATTTGGCGAATTGCCTGCTCTCTGAATAGCCGAATGGCCAGGAAAGGTAACCATACCCTGATTTTCAGCGTTCGGTTCCCTTTCGGCAGCCATTCGGATCTCTTTGAATAACCCTGACAGTTTTTGGAAAACATAAACATTCTTCTGGATTTTCTGCGCAATAACATTTTAGTTTCTGGGGTTTGTGACGCCTCTGAATGCTCCTCACTGTGATGTATCTATTCCTTGTGTCCTCCAGCTTCACACTATCTTCCCTCAAGTCATGGACTACATCCCGGGTCCTCACCAGAGAATCGTATCTGTATCTGAAAAGCTGATGTTGTTTATTAAAGAGAGAGTGAAGATCAGCCAGGAGACCCTGGACCCGGATTCACCCAGACACTACATAGATAATTATCTCATAAAAATGGAGAAGGTACGGTCTATAGACTTGTGCGATTCTGATTGGGCCAAGTTGATATTCGGCAGAATATTGTTATGGGCAGTTGGGTATGAACAGGTTAATTCGATTTTACAATATCAGCGATTCAGAATATCAGAACCATCTGAAAATCCTAATTTCTGAACCAGAATGCATCGGAATAAAATATTACCGAGTATTTGCAGATCCAGACAAATTTTCGAAAACTTCGGAAGCTTTTGATGCTTAAAAACTACAATTGCATTAGGCTGAAGGGCAGCCCTTTTCATGTCTTGCACATGGGACAAAACATTATAAAGCTTCACACTCATACACAGGGCAGCCCTTTTCATGCATTGCACATTGCATACATATACTGAAGGGGTTATGCAATGAGAGACAAGTTTGGCGCCAAAATTTCCCCGTTTGGTGCAATTTTGTGGCCATTCGGCTATTCAGAGAGCCGGCAGTTTTCCAAATACTGTTGAATTGCCAGCAAATACGGTGCCTGTTCAACGGCAGTGAAATCCCCACAGAGAAGCAATGGTTAATCTATTCACATTGAACAGCAGAGAAATGTCAGAGAAATGCCCTGATGTTCAGTGGTTTCATTCGGCAGGTTTAATCAGGCAAATCCCATAGGTTTCAATGTTAAAAATATTCCCGTTTTTATTTAATAAACCATTTATTATTTTAATTTGCTGCAAAAAGTCTCCTTATTTTTAGTATTTTTTTTTGGCATTTCTCCGGAAAATCTTTTTTTTTTTTCTGTAACAGACCTTTTTATTATCATTCATAGGACCTTCTATATTTCCAGGTATTTTCGGCCAGTAGTTTTTTTGCAAACATCTTTAAAATGTTGTTGTTTTTCAATTCGACAGGCCAATCCCATAAGATTTAATGTAAAAAACTTAGTATCTGATTTTATTTATTTTTTTAAAAGACCATTTTTTTTTCTTTTATTTTGAAAAAACCCTTTTAATTTTTTTTTTTTTAAAGAAACCTTTTTCGAGTTTTTAAAGTACATTTTTTTTATTATTGTGTAAAATATTTTTTTTATATTTTAACAGATATTTTTATTATTTATTTGTAAGACCTTTTTTATTAATTAAACCTATTTTTTCTTACTACAATTTTATTGGTTTGATCCCCTATTAGGAGGAGACTTTCTATTTTATTTATTTTTTCCAATGTAGTGGAACTTGCCGAGGCTAATTCGACGCGATTCAGAGCCTTTCGCTGCCGTCCGGTAACTGCTTCTGTGACTCCAATTTTTGGCAAAATACAGTGAACAGTCGTTAATAGGGAATTGTCTAATTTCCGGCTAAATGGAATCGCTGACGTGTGCCAAAATGCAGCAAAAAAACAAAGCACCGCAATTACACACAACTTTGGTGCTTTGTCGATAGACCACTTTGTTTTGCCGGATGTGATTCATTGATTTCCAACAATAGTGGAGGAGAACCCAAGCCTATCATCTGCCAATGTATCCAGTGACATGGCTTGAGGCGCTTGTATTTACATGTCTGTCAGGGTAATTCTACATTTCTTATATTTTTCAATGTATTTTGCTTTTACAAAGCATTGAATGAGCTGCCGGGTCAGAATTGTTTCCGTTCAATTTATTTTCCTGCAGGAGAAAAATAATCCAAGCTCTGAGTTTACTGAGAGGAATCTCGTAGCGACGATTCACAACCTGTTTATGGGCGGAACAGAGACTACTACCAGTACGCTCCGACACGCGCTGCTCCTCCTTCTCTACCACCCCGAGGTGCAAGGTGACAATTGTTTTTTGACATGCTTTAAAATCTATAACAATGCAAAAATCGAGATATTTTACTTTGGGTGCGAAGGGGTTAATATTTCAGTTGTATACATAAAACCCACGAGTTCCATTTTTTTTTTAAATATTTCAGCGGCAGATTAAAAACCTGCAGGGTCCTTCTTAAATATTTTAGTGTCAGATTGTAAACCCTCAAGTCTGTATTTTGATATTGCTTCGTTATATTTAAAACCATTGAGTCGTTACTTTATGCCCCATCGACAGAGCCATTGGTCAGTGACTTGTCCTGTTCGCAAATATGGACTTTTTCATCCTGACACGAGGCTCAGCTATGGCTCCCACTAAAAAATGCACTGATGCTCCTGATGTCTCATGGAAGCAGTGCCCGAGAATCACAGAGCTGGGAAGAAAAGAACTACAGCGCAAACAGCACTTGTCCAGTTTCCATGGGCTTATTTTGGACTGTGGCCATGGAGCTCCACCAACCTCCAGCTTAACCTGGCCATATCGCATTTTATTAGTCATATTATTCCTAGGGATGTGAATGGATGAAAAAATTTTTGTTTAGTTTCCTTTCGTTACATTTTTAAATAATTTTGTTTTCGGAATTTCGGAACTAATTTCGTTTCATATTTTGTTTCGGATCGCTTTGAAATTTCGAATTTCATATATTAATTCGATAGTTGATATCAATTTGAATTTTGGATCACTAGATAAAACCCCAATTAATCAAATTTTGCTGTTAAAAGAAAAGCTAGGGATCAATTTTAAGCTGTGTCACAGATTTAGAATTTGAGTCAATTTAAACAGTGAAACAAATTTAATTTGTTTCATAAAGTCCTTTGCTGACTATTAGTTGTATTGTATGTTAAGATCAATTTGATAGTTGATATTAATTTGATAGAGCATTTCAAATTCGATAGCTGATATCAATTTGACAGTTCATTTCAAATTCGATAGTTGATATCAATTATTCAAATTTTTCTTTTAAGATGACGACAGTGTAAAACGAAATAAATTCATTATATACCGTTTCGTTTTGTTTCGAATTCGTATCGTATCGATTCATTATTTGGAAGTACTTCCGAAATACAAATTATGAAATTTTGTTACAAATTCCGAATATTTGGATCACTAAATAAAATCCCAATTGATCAAATTTTGCTGTTAAAAGAAAAGCTAGGCATAAATTTTAAGCTGTGTCACAGATTTAGTATTTGAGTCAATTTAAACAGTGAAACAAATTTAATTTGTTTCATAAAGTCCTTTGCTGACTATTACTTGTATTGTATGTTAAGATCAATTTGATAGATGATATCAATTATGATAGTTCATTTCAAATTCGATAGTTGATATAAATTTGATAGTTCATTTCAGATTCGATAGTTGATATCAATTATTCAAATTTTTCTTTTATGATGACGACACAGTGTAAAACAAAATAAATTCGTTATATACCATTTTGTTTCATTTCGAATTCGTATTGTATCGATTTAATATTCGGAAGTACTTCCGAAATACCAATTATGAAAATTCGTTACAAATTCCAATTTTTCCGAAACGAATGCAGATCTCTAATTATTCCCATGTTTCTCAGTTTTATCAGTTTTATATTTAAAGACCATGATGGAGCCATGAGCAAAGCAAGTAATGCACGGCAATTTGTTCCACGTATGATCGCAATATTTTTCATTTATTAAAAATCTTAAGAGAGTGAGTGGGGTTTATCCAATCAGGGTTTCAAGACAAAGTATGTCTCAGTTGGAATTCTCAGAGTGTTAAGGTTAAACAATATCAGGGTTATTCAGAGAGCGATGAAAAGCAGGAGAATGACTGGAGAAGTGAAAATTCTAGGTCAAAATAGCCGATTTGGAAAGTGAGATAAATGGGAGAATTTTTCTGGTTTGACTATTTTGACCTAGAATTTTCACTTCTCCAGTCATTCTCCTGCTTTCCACCTCTCTCTGAATAACCCTATATGTTCTTCTATATTTCACAGAGAAATTACACCTGGAAATCGATCAAGTTATCGGGCGAGACAGGATCCCGAACAATAACGATAGAGCCAACATGCCGTACACGGACGCTGTACTCCACGAGGTCCACAGGTTCTGTGATCTGGCTCCTTTCAATATGCCTCGTCAGGTGACCAAGGACGTAGAGTTTAGAGGATATTTTCTTCCAAAGGTACAGGATTCCTTGTGACTCACTGGATCATAAATAATATCATTACAAACAATGGTATAACAGAGGCTACAGACTGATCAAAAGACAAAATGCAACTTTAATTCAGAAAAATAAACAAGATATGTAGGATATTTTTTACTCAAATAGTAATATTTCTACATTTTCCAGAAATAATCTTGTCCATGGAAACTCCTTTTCTCCCTCTTTTAGGGCACAGAAGTCTACACTCTCCTCTGCACCGTGCATCGCGATCCTACAAAATTTGCGACTCCGTTCCAGTTTAATCCCAACCACTTCCTGGACGAGAACGGCAAATTCAAAAAGAACGACGCCATGATGGCATTTTCTGCAGGTGATACAAACATACGAATAGGGTTACACATAGAGTTATTGGGTTGTGTACAATGCGTCACGACATCCAACGGGAATTTTGGCAAATTGCCTGCACGTACGGTTCCTGTTCGGCGGCAGTGAAATTACCCATAGAGAAGTAATTGTTAATCTATTCAGAGACACCAAACAGCAGTGAAATGCCCTGCTGTTCGGTGGTTTCATTCGGCGGGCTTATTTAGGTGAACCCCATAGGTTTCAATGTTAACAATATTCCCATTTTTATCCAATATCTAATAAACCGTTTATTATTTTAATCTGCAGCAAAAAGTCTCTTTATTTATTGATATTTTTTTTTTTAGTATCTTTCAGGCATTTTTCAGATTTTTTTTCGGCAATTTTTTTTAAAATTTTTTTTTAATAGCGGAGTTTCATTTTTCTGTAACAGACCTTTTTATTATCATTCATAGGATCTTCTATGTTAATTCCAGACGTTTTTGTTCAGTAGTGTTTTTTTTGCAGCAGCCGATTCCCTGCATTTCGGGGACCCTGCGATGAATGGTGAATTCGCTGCAGGGTGGGGAAATTTAATTCCACAAAGTGTGGGGAACAACAGAACACAGAAATGTCAGCGTCACTTCGGTGCTCTGTGAATAACCCCTTTAGTGGCTTTTTTTTTTTTGCCGCCCCCTGGAAAGTGCCGGCCTTGCCTACCCAGGACATACTTGAAAATTAGAGAAATCTCAATGTATCCTTCTGGGTAAAATACTTTCAGGGTTATTCAGAGAAAGGTGAAACTCAGGACAACTGGAAGGAGAACAATCTAGACCAAATAGCTGATTTGGAAAGTGAGATAAATGGGAGAATTTTTCTGGTTTGGCTATTTTGACCTAGAATTTTCGTTTCTTCAGTCATTCTCCTGAGTTTCACCTTTGGTTGAATAGACCTGCTTGTAAAAAAAAAAATATATAATATATATATATTTTAGGGTGTCATCCAAGGGGTGGTGTCACCCGGTGCAGGCCACACCCACTGCCCCCCCTTGTGACACCACTGCTGTAAAACTCAATTGAGGTCGGGGAGATAGGCCAAATAAGAGCTCAAAAGACTATACGTAAGGTTGGGTGCGTGTCCAACCTGTACACATGCTTTTAAATCAGTATTGATTGAGAAACACAATTATCATATAGGCCTCACTTTTGTCACACTGTGTTGTAACAAATGAGCTGCAAGGAGGATGTCTCAACATCAGTGTAACAAAAGTTCAACAATCTTTACTACATTCCAGCAGCTAGGAATTTGTCAGAATACAGGGAGAGCTGTGGGGTCAGTCGCTGCTGTACAGGGATAAAATTCAGTGGTTATAATGAGTGTAAATCCATATAAAGTACAGATACAATGTGTTGCTGTAATTGCCATACGCAGGCATTATGCAGCACATACAGATACAAGGTGTCGCTGTAATTGCCATACACAGCCATTATGCAGCACATACAGATACAAGGTGTTGCTGTAATTGCCATACACAGGCATTATGCAGCACATACAGATACAAAGTGTTGCTGTAATTGCCATACGCAGGCATTATGCAGCACATACAGATACAAGGTGTCGCTGTAATTGCCATACACAGCCATTATGCAGCACATACAGATACAAGGTGTCGCTGTAATTGCCATACACAGCCATTATGCAGCACATACAGATACAAGGTGTTGCTGTAATTGCCATACACAGGCATTATGCAGCACATACAGATACAAGGTGTTGCTGTAATTGCCATACACATGTATTATGCAGCACATACAGATACAAAGTGTTGCTGTAATTGCCATACGCAGGCATTATGCAGCACATACAGATACAAGGTGTTGCTGTAATTGCCATACGCAGGCATTATGCAGCACATACAGATACAAGGTGTTGCTGTAATTGCCATACACATGTATTATGCAGCATATACAGATACAAAGTGTTGCTGTAATTGCCATACGCAGGCATTAGGCTAAGGTCAGACGAAAGCAGTTTTAACGTGCGTTTAACCGCACTAAATCACGGCCGTGCTAGCAGCAAATGACGTCCAATGCCGGGCCGCATATGAAGAACGGCCGCACAAAAGTGCGGCCGCGCAACGCAAGTGGCAAATGAACGCATTTTTTCGAAAACATCAAACCGCTAGTACTGACGTACAGAGTGCGCTGCGGCCGCATAGCGGCGTGTTTGTGTGATTAGGAGACGTCAGACGCTGCTAATGTCCGGCCAACATCACGTCCAGACGCAAAAAGTGTTTTATTGATGATCCGTACAAAATCGCGGACGAAAATGCGCATCGTATGACCGCTATCGCGTATTCCGTGGAAAAATGCGTCCATTCATTCGAACGCACTTTTTCACGGACAACGCGAAAGATGCGTTAGTCTGACCCTAGCCTTATGCAGCACATACAGATACAAGGTGTTGCTGTAATTGCCATACACAGGCATTATGCGCACATACAGATACAAGGTGTTGCTGTAATTGCCATATGCAGGCATTATGCAGCGCATACAGATACAAGGTGTTGCTGTAATTGTCATACACAGGCATTATGCAGCACATACAGATACAAGGTGTTGCTGTAATTGTCATACACAGGCATTATGCGGCAAATGCAGATACAAGGTGTTGCTGTAATTGCCATACACAGGCATTATGCAGCACATACAGATACAAGGTGTTGCTGTAATTGCCATATGCAGGCATTATGCAGCACATAGAGATACAAGGTGTTGCTGTAATTGTCATACACAGGCATTATGCAGCACATACAGATACAAGGTGTTGCTGTAATTGTCATACACAGGCATTATGCAGCACATACAGATACAAGGTGTTGCTGTAATTGCCATACACAGGCATTATGCAGCTCATACAGATACAATGTGTTGCTGTAATTGCCATACACAGGCATTATGCAGCACATACAGATACAAGGTGTTTCTTTAATTGTCATACACAGACATTATGAGGCACATACAGATATTGGTATAATTATACGTATCTGGCGGCGCGATTGCAGTCGCTTCTTGGTATTCAGATGGTCCTCACGGTGTGTATCATTAATGTCCAATATGGATTATATATAAAAAACACAAATGGCAGAATAATAGTGCAGGGTGTATACACAATGTTGGAATAGATGACAATAAATGGTTCCACTCACAGACAGAGAGCCCCGTCACTGGCTCTGAGTGGTTCCAAACATCTGGGTCCTTTATCTTCTTAGGAATATTTAAAGGAGACCCACTCCCTTTAAAGTTGGTATTTTCTTTATCTCGTCAAATATGGAAGAAAACATAAAAACAAGGACCTTCTTGTGTAGATCTACCACAATATTAATAATATATATGGTGATGGTATCAACTCACATTGGGTGGAGCTTAGAACCAAGCTCTGGGTGGGAATGCCGGTGGATTTATTGAGTAGGTTAAATCCACGAATACCTCTGAATTCCAAAACAGCAGGGACCAGACTTTTCTTTATAAAAGAAAAATCTTTAATTTAAAACATAGAGTAAAATAAAACATGTTAAAATAAACACAAAGATGCTCTGTAAGTCGCCAGAACGCGTTTCGCCATAAGATTAGGCTTCTTCAGCTGGTTTACAGAGATATTCTACAGTGTACCATATATATAGTCCCTTAATTGGGTATTAAAAGGTCCCATGTGTTTGGAATGTCCGAAAACATACAGATATTGCATTGCTAATAATCTCATTCTGATCGCTACAAATCCCCATAAGCAGGAGATCTCACCATTTTATTATCTGTCTGCAGCACATTTACAGACACAAAGGCCATTTCTGCCTGTATGCTGCTAATTCCTGTAATGCATACACTCACACACAAAAAATTAAGAACTCTTTTAATTTGTGCATTCTGTGTTTTATATAAATTTCAGAATACTATTTTTAACAATAAGCACATGGTGGCAGACAGGTTAATTCACCAATCAGATAATGCGTCCTTTTACTTTACCAGTGGCCATATTATTCAGTGGTTTTGCTCTCATTGTTATAAAAGGCACATCACCAGCCGCGTCATTTAAAGTCCTTATTCTTCCATGAGATTCCATTTGAATGTATGAAAACCTTTACACTATATTTATACTGCGTAACAGCCATTGTGCCGATATTGAAAATTATTTTCTGTCCTTGTATAGGGAAGAGGATTTGCCCCGGAGAGAGCCTGGGTCGGATGGAATGCTTCCTATTCCTCACCACAATTCTGCAGAACTTCAAACTGACCTCACAGACTAAATTCACCGAAGCCGACATCGCGCCCAAGTTGGCCGGGTTTTTAAACGTCCCCATTTACTACAAGCTCTCATTTATTCCTCGTTAATTAAGTGATATAAGGTTTATTTTGCAGAATTCATTAATCTGTACAGGTGCAGGATTGCGTAGCAGCACAGTCACTTCATGTCCTGGCTTCTTAGGAGTTGATTTGTGATTCTTTAGTCTCTGAATAAATCATGTAACGATGAATCAGGGTTTTAGGTCATTGTATCCATTTATAGAAAAGCTTTTGCTGAGTGTTAGAAATGATATATTAAATGACAATCAATATATTGTGTCTATTGAACTTTTCCCATGACTCTGTCCATGTTCAGAAGCTGGAGCTGCATCATACATTCCGTGGGAACCTGGAGATGCAGTTAATTGGTCCGTGGGCTCTCAGATACCGTGAGAGTTGCAGGCAGACGGCACTCACTTTACGAATCTCATGATATTCTCCATATTCAGACACTTTGTTTCTTTTAATATACGATTTCTTTGTAAGCCGCAATCTGTGAAATATTTTGTATCATTATGTGACATGTATTCACTGTACAGCCACAAAAAAATAGAAACGCTTATACAGAAAACTGTAACGTCTCTTATAGCAGAGGATTTGGGTATCTGTAGAGCATGTGAGTACACGCCAACGAAAACCATACTGTCTTTCTGGACAAAAAAAACGAAATCAAGATGGGATCCTGTTTATGTGTTCAAGTAATGTATAATAAGGCTTATCGGCACTCAAGGACCTGCTCTGTGTCTTTATTCCTCCCGTCACCATGGCTCGTGCCGTTTGGGCGCCACCTCTGTGGCCTCTCCTGAGGCTCATGTCATTACGAGCGCCAAGTGCGATGGAAAAACCATCTCTTTGCCATCAGACAAAAAGAGCTGATATGGTATAATTTTGTAAAATGGAGCATGAGTGTGACATCAATCTAAACCCTCACCGTAACCTGACACATTGCCTTGTTGTGGTTCCTTGCCTCCCAATAGCGTGCTATAATATATGTATCTGAATGTGATCTCGTGTTTGACCCAGTTTGTCTTTTGACCTCTTTTGTATCTGTATCCCTGTGTACAGATACCGGCTAGTTACTGACCCTGCTGTGATTGTCCTCCCGTGTACAGATACCGGCTAGTTATTGAATCCGCTCTGATTGTCCTCCAGTGTACAGATACCGGCTAGTTATTGAATCTGCTCTGATTGTCCTCCAGTGTACAGATACCGGCTAGTTATTTACTCCGCTCTGATTGTCCTCCCGTGTACAGATACTGGCTAGTTACTGACTCCGCTCTGATTGTCCTCCCATGAACAGATACCGGCTAGTTATTGACTCTGCTCTGATTGTCCTCCAGTGTACAGATACCGGCTAGTTATTTACTCCGCTCTGATTGTCCTCCCGTGTACAGATACCGGCTAGTTATTGACTCCGCTCTGATTGTCCTCCCATGAACAGATACCGGCTAGTTATTGACTCTGCTCTGATTGTCCTCCAGTGTACAGATACCGGCTAGTTATTTACTCCGCTCTGATTGTCCTCCCGTGTACAGATACCGGCTAGTTATTTACTCCGCTCTGATTGTCCTCCCGTGTACAGATACCGGCTAGTTATTGACTCTGCTCTGATTGTCCTCCTGTGTACAGATACCAGCTAGTTATTGACTCCGCTCTGATTGTCCTCCCGTGTACAGATACCGGCTAGTTACTGACTCCGCTCTGATTGTCCTCCCATGAACAGATACCGGCTAGTTATTGAATCCGCTCTGATTGTCCTCCAGTGTACAGATACCGGCTAGTTATTGACTCTGCTCTGATTGTCCTCCTGTGTACGGATACCGGCTAGTTATTGACTCCTCTCTGATTCATTGCATGTATCGGCTCTGGCTTTCCTCCTATTCTCCAATTTGCTCTCTGTCGCCCATCCACCACAAGGACTGGTACCCTTCTGTCCTGTCTTATTGCTTTTTAGGTTGTGGGAGCCCATATCAGACATGTTTTAAGCCCAGTCACTTTAAAGGACTGGTAATCAGGTCTGGTGTAGTCCTGTCCATTCCATCACCATTGGAAAATGTATGAGACTCTAGAATTGGTATCACTTATGGTTCAGAGGATCTTCAGTGCTGCTTGGTGGGAGTCTCCTTAGCATCGCCCGCTCACATGTAAAAAATGATTAATTGACTTTCAGAGCTTCAGCTGCATCCTACCCTCCAAGAAAATAGACAAGTAAATGGGATTCTTAATGTACTGCCCTAGATTATTGCGCAAGGTGAATCACCTTTGTTTTTAGGGTCAGCATCAGGGGTAGACACCCTGTACAGTTGTACCGTGCCAGGCCCTCTGAGGGGTCCAGGCACAAGACAAGTAGCTGTTAACCCCTGGACCCACATAGGTGGCCTACCTTCACACAAGCTGTCGGCTGATAAGTCAACTGTAGTATAATTAATAACCAAACTTATCAATCACCATGGCAACATCGTACTCCTTTATAGGAGGAGGAATTCTCCATATGATGTAGGGATGTGCGTTTCGGGTTTCGGAATTTTCACGAAATTTCCCGATTCGTGTTTTCGGATGTGGCCGAATTTCCGAAAATGGCAGATCCGAAAAGTTTTCCGAGCCGAAACGAAATATTTTCAGAATTTTCGAATGGACTTGAAATGTGTCAAATCGAAATTTATTGCTTTGAAACGAGGAGAACAGACTTTCCGAAAAAACGAAAATTTCCGAACTTACGAAAAGTCGATACAAAAAACGAGCAAAGTGATACGAAAAATGGTCGAAATTCTGAAACCATGTACAATTCCGAGAAAAAACGAAAATTTCCGAAATCACGAAAAGTCGATACAAAAAACAAGCTAAGTGACAGGAAAATACGAAAAATGGTCGATATTCCGAAAAAAAAAAGTACACGAAAAACGAATCGAGCCGAACCGAATCGAAACAGAAATCGGTCGAAACGAGCCGAATCGAAAAGTTTAAATATCCGAAAAATCGATCCGAAAAAAAAAATCGGTGCACAAGCCTAATATGATGACACAACATGGTGCTGAAATAAAAAAAAATACACCATAATATCTAATTAAATTGAAATTGCATCACGAAGCCAGTAATTATTATCACACATTTATAAGAGAGATGAATCATGAAGACCAGGCATAGGTTTGTTTATACGTTACATAATTTGAATAAATTATACTGCGTAGGGATGATCCACCCTCCGAGTACATACAGGAGACCAAGACTCCACGGTCTGTGACCAGCCTGTGAGATACCACGCAAGAAACCGAGCAAATGCCGATATTAAGTACTGAGAATGTGGGCAGTATAAACATTCTCCCAAGAGTGAGAAAAAGTCATGCATTCAATGACGACTAATTTAATTGGCCAACATCATTGATTAATAAAGAGGCGTATTGGCACCAAAACAATTATCAATTCATTTCAAAAGCCTGGTATAATGACCATTTCTCTGGAAGCCAAGCGGTAAGCCAGGCAGTGACCTGACTCAAAGCGTCCAACGTTCTAACAATCAGAGCACTGGTTCACTCGCTTTCTTCAATGTTCATACAATTATAGACATTTGGGACCCAATTAATATTCGGCAGAATATGTGATTAGGAAAATTTAGGAAACATCGGAAAATCTGAATCTATGACTTGCCAACCTGGAAGGCATCCGAAAAAAATATCACCAAATAAATGCTTTCAGACGGATCCGAATACCATTGAATCTATTCAGTTGACTAAGAAAAAAGTCTATTCAAAAACGCCGAAATTGCATGGATTTCCGTGACTTAATTTCCCCGATAATAAAGTGAATTCACTATTAAGCAAATGGTTACCATATTTTGCCTAAATTGGAGCCACCGATGCAGTTATTGGACGTCGCAAAAATCACTGAATTGCGTAGATAGCCGCCAAATTGCCCCGAATTAGCATCGGACAAATCCGCCGACCTGTAAAAAAGAAAAGGGAAGTCTCCTATTCTCCTGATAGGAGGATAAAATCAATAAAAATGGAATAAAATGTGTCTAAATAATAAAAAAGACTATTTAAAAAGTAATAAAAATGTCTGTGAAAAAATAATAAAGAGTCATAAACAAACAAGAGAAAAACAAAGCAAGATATCAGCAACATAAATAAACACAATAAGGATGTTTCATTTATTGGCGGTACCGGCCCTTTAAAATCAACTGGGCTTTGACGACAAGAACTACAGCTCAGAAGAAGCAGAGGAGGTGGTTATTAGGAAAGTCAGAGCTTTGCATTGTGCAATATGGACATTATCTTCATTATCACACATAACACACATCTATACATTCACACCCATATTCCACTTATTATTGCAACACTTTTTACACAATATATCTGTAAATGTGCCAGAGAGAGTGTCAGGTCTATGTGGGGGTGAGAAAGGGAGAAGATAATGTGGGATGGGGAGAGGAACAGGGAGGAGATGGAAGGAGGAGGAGGAGATGGAAGGAGCAGGAGATGGAGGAAGGAGGAGGAGATGGAAGAAGGAGAGCAGAAGAGATGTGGGAAGAAGCAAAGTAGGGATGGGCAAATGTCCACTGTCACCCCGAGAGCTGGG
The DNA here is from genome assembly GCA_009667805.1 of Leptobrachium leishanense. Lineage (NCBI taxonomy): Eukaryota > Metazoa > Chordata > Amphibia > Anura > Megophryidae > Leptobrachium > Leptobrachium leishanense. Next base: position 44,542,494 of record CM019071.1, read on the forward strand.
ATCTGCAGGATCTCACAGCCCGGAAATCATTATTACTCCCAATATATTCATCTTGGAGTCTATCGTATGTTGTTACAGATATCTCGTTTTGGGATTTTGATGAAGTGTCTGTTGAAAAGAGGTCTCTCGGTAGAAGGGTGTCTTGGTAGAAGGGGTCTCTCGGTAGAAGGGTCTCTCAGTAGGTGGGGTCTTTTGGTAGAACGGGGTCTCTCAGTAGAACGGGGTCTCTCGGTAGGTGGGGTCTCTCGGTAGGTGGGGTCTCTTGGTAGAACGGGTCGGTAGGTGGGGTCTCTCAGTAGGTGGGATTCTCAGTAGGTGGGGTGTCTTGGTAGAAGGGTTTCTCGGTAGGTAACAGGAAGATTTCAGGAGGCAGGTTTGGTTAGAAGCACAGGTCAGTGTAACGTTAGGCCCCCTATAGGGTGATGGGGAGCCCCCAGGCTGTGTAGAGTGAAGCCTTTAGGGCAGGTATATGGTTTTGTTTGCAGACTTCAGCAATCCCTTGCAACACTTAACACGATGAATTCTACATACTGCAGGACAGGACCCAATACTTGGAAAATGTGAATCTTATATAGTGCAAGACAGAACTTGATATGTGAATGCAGCACACTGCAAATCCTCACACTCCCAGCCAGGGAGTTCAGACAAAGCCCTGGGAATCACTCACACCATATGGCTTTGTGGCCAAATGCCTGTAGAGTGAAAACAACTGAACTAGACACGTACAGACAAAACTAAACAGACAAGATACATACAGAAGAAATTCCAGAAGCCAAGCCAGGTCATACACGAGATATCAGAAATGCAATATTATTTAGGGAGCAGACTAGAGAATAACCAGAAACCAGAGCCAAGGAGTCATAAACAGATATCAGAACATGAACTCGAATTAACACGAGGAACAGGAACTAGAGGATCTCAGATTTAGTCTATCCTGATCCAAGGATCAAATGCCTGGTTGGCCCTATATATATAGCTAAGCAGATCATGTGACTGCAGACCAAATCAGCCCAACAGGTGGTCTGTAGAACCTGAAAACCAAAAAACATGAATCCCTGCTACAACCAGCAGGGGGCAGGGCCGAGATGTGACAGACTTCAATGAAGAAGCTCTGAAAGGAAGGTGTAGCTTCCTCTTAAGGAGGCATCATTAGCGTGGAATCAGATGGATCTGAGGCGTCCTGAACTTACCAAAATCCTGTAAGTTCCCAGGAAATCTGAATTTAACATAAGGTCCATGCAAAACCATTGGTAAAATCATGCATGAGCAGGGGCTGCTGGAGTCAGGTGCGGGCACGAGCATGTCTGAGCCTGGTTTCCTGACAGTTTTATCGGCATTCGCTTCAGCTGAGCTCGGCTAGTTTCAGGTTTCAGGGTTTTAACATAACTCTATTTTTCTACATGTGTTCTTCACTAACGAACTGAATTACACCGAACGGTGAATATCACCATTCATTCATTGCAATTTCAGGGCAATTCATCTATTTAATCGTAATATGGTCCTCCAAAACGTGTTTCGCCAGTCTATGACAGTTGGATGAAGCCAGTCATAGACTGGCGAAACGCGTTTTGGAGGACATATTACGATTCCTATTGCGAATTTTATGAGTTATTGAAGCTCTTTTATTCTGTAAAGCAGTTTTCATTAAACCCACCTTACTGGCATTAACTGCGTCCTGTATTTACTGCCCACCGGACCCGCTTGGAGTAGGATCTCAACCCCCAGAAAAGGGCACCCCTGGAGACCACCCAGCAGGATAAACGGAGGAGCAGAAAGTGGAGCAGAAAAATACCAGGCGGGGAATAAGAGCGCACAAGCCTGCAGAATCTGTGTAAGTACTCATTTTCTGACATTCCCAGAATTCACTGCAGTAAAAAATAGCATAAACTCCTGATTATCCTTTCCAGGCATTATGCAGCACATACAGATACAAAGTGTTGCTGTAATTGCCATACACAGGCATTATGAAGCACATACAGATACAAGGTGTTGCTGTAATTGTCATACACAGGCATTATGCAGCACATACAGATACAAGGTGTTGCTGTAATTGCCATACACAGGCATTATGCAGCACATACAGATACAAAGTGTTGCTGTAATTGCCATACACAGGCATTATGAAGCACATACAGATACAAGGTGTTGCTGTAATTGTCATACACAGGCATTATGCAGCACATACAGATACAAGGTGTTGCTGTAATTGTCATACACAGGCATTATGCAGCACATACAGATACAAGGTGTTGCTGTAATTGCCATACACAGGCATTATGCAGCACATACAGATACAAGGTGTTGCTGTAATTGCCATACACAGGCATTATGCAGCACATACAGATACAAGGTGTTGCTGTAGTTGACATACACCGGCATTATGCAGCACATACAGATACAAAGTGTTGCTGTAGTTGACATACACCGGCATTATGCAGCACATACAGATACAAGGTGTTGCTGTAATTGTCATACACAGGCATTATGCAGCACATACAGATACAAGGTGTTGCTGTAGTTGACATACACCGGCATTATGCAGCACATACAGATACAAGGTGTTGCTGTAGTTGACATACACCGGCATTATGCAGCACATACAGATACAAGGTGTTGCTGTAATTGCCATACACAGGCATTATGCAGCACATACAGATACAAGGTGTTGCTGTAGTTGACATACACCGGCATTATGCAGCACATACAGATACAAGGTGTTGCTGTAATTGCCATACACAGGCATTATGCAGCACATACAGATACAAGGTGTTGCTGTAATTGCCATACACAGGCATTATGCGGCACATACAGATGCTGTAATTACCAGACACAGGCATTATGCAGCACATACAGATACAAGGTGTTGCTGTAATTGCCATGCCATGCCATGCATTATGCAGCACATACAGATATTGCTTTGCTAATAATCTCATTCTGATCACTACAAATCCCCATAAACAGGAGATTTCACCATTTTATTATCTGTCTGCAGCACATTTAATGCATCTGCCTGTATGCTGATAATGCAGACCCCATGTAAGCAGGAGATCTCATAATTTTGTTATCTGTCTGCAGCACATTTACTGACACAAATGTAATTTCTGACTGTATGCTGACAATGCAGACCCCGTGTGACATTGTGTCAGATAAGGGACACCATCTAGAGTTTAGAATGTTTCATCGTAGTGAGATTTTTGTAAAGGATACACCAATACATGAAAAATTACAAATGATCAAATTTACATTATTTACATTTTTTAGAACAACTATTATTATTATTCTGTATTTATAAAACGCCAGCGTATCCCGCAGTGCTGTACAATGGGGGAGTGCAGACATGAGACATACTAGAACACATAAGGAATAGATGGCCCTGCCCTTAGCATAATTGTTCTACTGATACAACATACTGAGGCAGAAGCATGGTGGGAAAACAAAGGATTTGATAGTACAAAAAACCTAACAGAAATGCAGGGAAGACATTAAAGGGAAAAATAATCAGCATGGGGATAATACATAAAGTGCAGAAAAGTATGCACGCAGCAGGAGTGAAGCAGAGGAATGGCTTGAATGAAGTCATGGTCGAATCGTGGATACCTTTGGTCCTTCAGCGTGCAGAGTCTGTAGTTGTGGCTGTGTGTGATGAGCTTTCGAGTCCTTCCTTTCTACAAATGTTCTATTTTTCTGTGTATTTAATTGTCCTCTTTGCATCTCATGGTTGAAATAAATGTTATGACAAAAACGGTTTCAACAAAAATCACTTGGTAGTGATGGAGTTAAATTGTAAATTTCCCTTGGGGATAGTGTCCTCCCTCCTTCCCTCCCTCCTTCTCTCCTTCCTTCCCTCCTTCTCTCCTTCCTTCCCTCCTTCCCTCAGTTCTTTCCCTCCTTCCTTCCCTCCTTCCCTCCCTCCTTTATTTGTTTGTCAGATGTCCTGTCTTTCAGTGTATCCTACCTGTCTTTATATCTGCACCCTTGTACTTTGCTGCAGAACGTGTTGGTGCTTTACTAAGATATATTTAGAATTCTAAGTATATTATAGGATTTATTATTTAATAAAACGTGTGGCAGCCAATCACAGCTTCGAGTTAAGATCACTTTGCATAATATAAAGGTGCAATCTCCCCTGTGTTTTGCAAGTTTATGCCGTTGCACAATTCAAACAAATCTCATTTCTGAAAAGGAAAATGTGCAATCTCACCGGATGGCGACACATTATGCCACTTAGGCTAGGGTCAGACGAACGCAGTTTTAACGTGCGTTTAGCCGCACAAAATTTATTTATTTATTTATTTATAAAGGATTTTACCAGGAAGGATACATTGAGATTTCTCTCGTTTTCAAGTATGTCCTGGGTTCAAGTACATTGAAGTGTTACAGTTACAGAAATACAAAGTAATACAATGTAAGATATTAACAACACAAATATACAGATTAACAGGAAATAAATATGTAGGAAATATAGTCACTAGGTTACATGTTTACAGGTGCATTCTGTATTGAGGTATGTTAACAGGGAAATTTTGAGTGACTTAAGACTGGTGGAAGATTTGATGGTGTCTGGGAGGTTATTCCATAATTGTGGTGCTCACGGACGTGCTAGCAGCAAATGACGTCCAATGCCGGGGAACACACGACGAACGGCCGCACGAAAGTTCATCCGTGCAACGCAAGTGGCAAACGAACGCTTTTTTTCGAGAACGTCAAACCGCTACTACTGACGTACAGAGTGCGCTGCGTCCGCTAGCGGCGTGTGTGCGTGATTAGGAGACGTCAGACGCTGCTAATGACTGGATAACATAACGTCCAGACACAAAAAGTGTTTTATTGAAGATCCGTACAAAATCACGGACGAAAATGCGCATCGTATGACCGCTAACGCGTATTTCGTGAAAAAATACGTCCGTTCGTTCGACCGCACTTTTCCACGGACGACGCGAAAAATGCGTTCGTCTGACCCTAGCCTTAAAACGCGGGCGAGGTCTGGATTTACCATCAGTCTGTAATCACATACGGAAAGTGATACATATACTGTATATCTATGAGTACGTAAAACCGCTCGGGGCCTTTACTTATTTCATAAGGATTGAACATTGTAATTATTTCTTCAGAGGGCTGGATTATGATTTCACTCATCATAAAAAGGGCATTAATCCAATTAACCCTTTCACTACCAAAGTTGAATTAAGTTGATTTTGCATTGTATTACATTGAAAAGCAATCATTGGAATATTAACCATTACATATCTCTTTAACGCGGTATTAGTGCGCCCCCTAGAGAGAAAAGAAATTCACTGTGACAATTCACTCTTGTCCCTCTGTAACACTAACACATGCTGCTAAGGAGTAGGGATGAGCCGAACACTCCCCGAGTTCGGTTCGAGCCCGAACCCAAACTTCCCATTTGTTCTGGACCGAACCCAAACCCCCATGCAAGTCAATGGGGCTGAAAATTCGTTTTTTTAGAGTGCCCTCCAAGCACATATTTGCCATAAAAGGTGTATGGGGGTCCGGCTAGTGCCCTGGGAGACAGGAAATAAGGACAAAAAGTTTTAAAAAAAATGTTTTTAAAGGGACAGTGAGTTTTCCATGAAATAAGGGTTAAAAATAAAAACGAAAAATTCCTTCAAATATCATGCCTAGGAGGTCCCCATAACCTGCCCGTGAAGTGGCGGATTTCTAGGATGTATAGAAACACTTAAAAACAAATAAATGACGTTTCATATGACGGCAAATGCTTTTCCTTTAATCTATCCATAAACAACTGCTTGGGGCGGCAGCCTGTATGAAAAGACATTTTAGGACGCGCAGAAAAAGTTTAGTGTTTTTTTGGGCTAAATTATTATGAAACTTATGCAGGATTTGGATGAAAGTAACAATAGGTGCTTTAAAATTGGTCTTTTAGCGTCGGCAACAGTGCCGTCACACCGTAACCCCTCTGAGGATATGAATCTGATACAGGCGTCAGTGGCAGGGCACCCAGATATTGTGCCTTTAGTGCCAGGCATGCAAGTACTATCATACAGTAACCCCTCTGTGGTATTGTGGAAGAGTGCAGGGGTGGACCATGTGGTCCTATATTGAAATGTTTTTTATCTGTTAATGGGCGTCAGTGCACCCAGCTATTGTGCCTTTAATGCCAGGCCATCAAGTATCATCATACAGTAACCCCTCTGTGGTATTGTGGAAGAATGCAGGGGTGGACCATGTGGTCCTATATTGAAAAGTTTTTGATCCGGTAATGGGCGTCAGTGCACCCAGATATTCTGCCTTTGGTGCAAGACTGCCAGGCCAGCAAGTATCATCATACAGTAACCCCTCTGTGGTATTGTGGAAGAGTGCAGGGGTGGACCATGTGGTCCTTTGATTGAAAAGTTTTTGATCCGGTAATGGGCGTCAGTGCACCCAGATATTGTGCCTTTGGTGCCAGGAAAGCAAGTATCATCATACAGTAACCCCTCTGTGGTATTGTGGAAGAGTGCAGGGGTGGACCATGTGGTCCTATATTGGAAAGTTTTTGTTTTTTTTAATGGGCGTCAGTGCAGCCAGATATTGTGCCTTCACACCGTAACCCTTTTGTGGTATTGTGGAAGAGTTCAGTGCTGGAGGTTTTGTGAATGCAGAAGAGGACATCCCCTATCTATTCCATTACTTCAGCATCAGGGGATTGATAGCTGCTGATCCAGGACTGATTCATTTTTATAAATGTCAGCCGGTCTACAGAGTCGGTGGACAGACGCACTCTTTTGTCTGTGACAAAACCTCCAGCGGCACTGAACGTCCTTTCGGAAAGCACACTAGATGAAGGGCAACCTAGTAGCTGCATAGCATATTGGCTAAGTTCTGGCCAGTGATCCAATCTCATCACCCAGTAAGCCAGTGGATCATCTGCTGGAAAGGTATCCAGGTCTGCCCTTGCCCCTAGGTAGTCCTGCACCATATGGTGAAGACGCTGGCAATGGGTGCCTACATTTGACGTCCCGGGGCATCGAGGACTAAAAAAAATTAAAAATGCCTCAGTCAAGTGGCCCTGGCCTTCACCACTATTCCTCTGATCACCTGCAGCCTCAGAAGCACATGTGTCAGCACTTGGTAATCTAACAGTGCCTGGAAAGGTGTTACACAAGTTTTGCTTTAGAGCGTCCTCAATTTTTGTCATCCTGTGCTCCCTCCGTGCGGGCAGGATGAGCTCTGCAACTTTCCCCTTGTATCGTGGATCAAGAAGGGTTGCCAACCAGTAATGATCCCTCTCCTTGATAGCATGAATCCTGGGGTCCTTTAGCAGGCTTTGCATCATTAGGGAGCCCATGCAGCGTAGGTTGGAGGTGGCATTAGCTGCCGAGTCTTCCTGGTCAATGAGGATGACCGTATCGTGCACTTCCTCCTCCTAGCCACGCACAAGCCATTCTGTTTCTGGGCACACAAAACCCTGCCTTGAGGAATCCCCACCTTCAATGCCCCCACTACTTAAATAGTCCTAATCCTCCTCATCCTCCTCCTGTCTGATCTGAGTAGGACCCGCTGGAATGCTGTCTGTGGAAAGACTGGGGCCTTGAGAGCTAGGGAAGGCCTCCTCTTCCTCCCGCTGCTCTGCCTCTAGAGCCACATCTACAATTCCCTGCAGACTGTGCTCCAGCAGGAACACTAAAGGAATTGTGTCACTGATGCATGCACTGTCCCTGCTCACCATCCTCGTTGCCTCCTCAAATGGTGACAGTACAGTGCATGCATCCTTGATCATCAGCCACTGCGGGGGGGAAAAAAACCAAGTTGACCTGAACCTGTCTTTGTGCCATACTCACACAGGTACTCGTTGACGGCCCTCTGCTGCTTGTGCAGACACTGCAGCATTGCTAATGTCAAATTCCACCTGTTGGGCATGTCACAGTTCAGACGGTTTGTGGGAAGGTGAAATTCTCTTTGAATTTCTGCCAGGCAAACGCTTGCTGGGAATGACCGTCTGAAGTGGCTGCAGACTTTTCTGGCCTGGATGAGAAGCTCTGGCAGCCCTGGGTACTTGGTTAGGAAACGCTGTACCACCAGATTTAGGACGTGTGCTAGGCATGGTACATGCGTCAATTTACCCTTGCGTAGGGCGGAGAGAAGGTTGCTGCCATTATCGCAGACGATCATTCCCAGCTCAAGCTGGCGTGGTGTTAACCATCTCTGCACCTGCCCCTGCAGAGCTGACAACATTACTGACCTGGTGTGGCTCCTGTCCCCTAAACAAACCAGCTCAAGCACAGTATGGCATCTTTTTGCTTGACCCATTGCGTACACCCTGTCAGGCGTGGGTTTAACTGCCACTTTGCCAGAGACAGAGAAGGAGGAGGAGGAAGAGGTGGTGGTGGTGGAGCAGACAGACCTCATACAAGCAGCTTTTTGGAGGCATGGTGGATGAACAAGCTCCAGCACAGAGCCCCGTCTTGGATCCCTCCCAGCTGCAATCAGAGTTACCCAGTGTGCCGTGAAGAAAATATAATGACCCTGGCCATGCTTGCTGGACCACGTGTCTAAAGTGACATGCACCTTGCTGCTGACTGCCTTTCCCAATGACTTGGTAACATTGTCTTCCACGTGCTGGTATAGTTCTGGAATGGCCTTGCGTGAAAAGTAATGGCGTTTTGGAACCTGCCACTGTGGTACAGCACATTCAGCAAATTCACGGAAGGGAGCAGAGTCCACCAGCTGGAAAGGCAGCAGCTGCAATGCGAGTAATTTTGCTAAGCTGGCATTTAGATGCTGTGCTTGGGGATGGTTGGGACTATATTTTTTCTTTCGCTGCAGCAGCTGCGGCAACGTAATCTGACTGCGTAAATCTTCAGCTACTGGGATGATGTCACATTGTGAGGAAGGACCTGCTGGTACATCCATTACTGTAGCATCATCCCTGTCGGTGGAGGTTGTATGCAATTGCATGGCAGGACATACAGTGTGGGTAGAGACAGATGATGAGGAGGAGGACCTACGCAAAGTTTTGCCCCAACGGGATGTGTGGCACTTGTTCATATGTTGCCTCAAGCACGTGGTACCCAAGTGTCCGGTGTTTATCCATCGCTTCAGCCTCCTCTGACATAGATTACAAATAGCAACGGTGAGGTCTGCTGCACAGTTCTTAAAGAACTCCCAGACAGCATATTTCCTGCATGTGTTCTTTGAGACAACAGTGCTCTGCACCGGAGCAGCTCTGACATGTGATGCCTTAGACTGTCTAGTGCTACGGTTGGTCACAGAGGATGCTGTGCCTCATGTTTGCTGTGCCTCCTCCTCCCCCTCCTCCTCACTTGATTCCTCAGTTCGATCTGGCACCCAGGTGGAGTCAGTGACCTCATCATCATCAATGTCATCTTCACCCCCTATCTCCTCGTCACTGGAGCCAACTTGGCAGTATGCTGCAGCTGCTGGGGCAACATGAGTGCCAGTTATTTGTGTGTCATCACTGGCACCCCCTTCCTCTAGGTTGATTATACTCCCTTCCTCAACCTCAGAGATTGAATCAGAGCACTGTACTTGCTGCGCATCCTCAAGCAGCATGTCACTCTCATTGTAGTCAAACAATTCAGCTGACTCCTCCGTGTGTGGTAGCGAGGCTACGGCAGGAGTAGCTGTGGACATGGAGGCTGCATTAGATGCTTTGGCAGCTGGGGTGGACTGTAAAGCACTAGAAGCCTGGCTTGCAGAGGACTCGGAGGATGAGGATGGCCTGGTTAGCCAATCCACCAAGTCCTGTGTATGTTGCTGCTGCTTAAGACGGCCAGCACCAGTTAGAAAGGACAAGCGTGCCCCTGTAGAGGATGCACCACGTCCACCACGACCAGAGACACAGCCTCCCAACACAGGGGCTGCTTGCCCTCTTATCTGTGTCTGGGAGCGTCTGCCTGTCCTTTTTGATCTTTCAGACATGGTGAGTGATATATAGATTAATATATACAGAACTCTGATTCAACTCTGGTATAAAGATTTAAATAACTCTGGTATAACTCAGTGAGACACACTGATAGCTGGCAGCCAGTGACAAGAGACAGATCACCTTAATTCACAAATGTTTTAAAGGAATTAGTGAGCCCCAAAAAAAATAGCTGGCTGTGTGACGAGACACAGAAGATCACCTTAATTCCCAAGTGTTTTAAAGAAATTAGTGAGCCCCAAAATACAGTGAGGTACTTTTTGTATGACGAGACACAGATCACCTTAATTCCTAAGTGTTTTAAAGAAATTAGTGAGCCCCAAAAATAATTGCTGGCTGTGTGACGAGACCCAGAAGATCACCTCAATTCACAAATGTTTTAAAGAAAGTGTAAACCCCCCAAAAAATCACCTAAATTCCCTGATATTTGGTGGAAATGAGACCCCCCTAGACCCCCCCCCAGTAGCGTGGCAGACCGGCAGTAACAACACACACAACTATCTTCTTTGAAATCTCCTCTGAAATGCGTGCAGAAAGCGCTGCGTTGAAACCTTATATAGTGTGCTGCGGGACTTAGCTCTGTGAGCCCATGATTGGGCAAAATTTGCCAAATCAGGACTCTGAGCGGTGATTGGCATAGTGTTCAACCAGTCTTGCACCAGACCTGTGGTCAGGTGCAAGGCTGTAGCCAATTACGAGCTTCAGGCAGTGCCAAAATGCATTGTGGTCCATTGTGGTCGAAAATGCGGCGAACACCTGGAAATGTTCGGGGTTCGCGATCTGCTCGAACAGGCTAAATTCTGGTCGAACCCCGAACTGTCTGAACCCGAACAGCTCATCCCTACTAAGGAGCAACCCTCCCCACGCTGTAACAAAAAGCTCAACAAACATTACTGCTGCAATTCCAGCAACCAGGGATTTGTCAGGATACAGGGAGAGCTGTGTGGTCAGTCTCTGCTATTCAGGGGTTACAATGAGTGTACAGTTGTGTTCAAAATTATTCAACCCCCACTGAAATTGAGTGTTTTGGCCAGTTTGACATTGATTTTGATCATTCAGTCATCTTGCTTACAATTAAATCAAAGAGGCACGTGTAGGTCAGACAAATATAACATAACATTTATAATGAAATAACCACAAATGTATTTTCTGTGCTCACATCATTATCAGTTTTATTCAACCCCCAAGTGACATTCAATCTTAGTACTTAGTACAACATCCTTTTACAGTTATAACAGCTTTTAAACGTGAAGCATAGCGTGTCTTGCAGCGATCTACGGGTATCTTCGCCCATTCGTCATGGGCAAAAGCCTCCAGTTCAGTCACATTCTTAGGCTTGCACACTGCAACTGCTTTCTTTAAGTCCCACCAGAGGTTCTCAATCGGATTTAAGTCAGGTGACTGCGATGGCCACTCCAAAATGTTCCAGCCTTTAATCTGCAACCATGCTCTAGTGGACTTGGAGGTATGCTTGGGATCATTGTCCTGTTGAAAGGTCCAACGTCTCCCAAGCCTCAGGTTTGTGACGGACCGCACCACATTGTCATCCAATATCTCCTGGTACTGAAGAGAATTCATGGTACCTTGCACACGCTGAAGCTTCCCTGTACCTGCAGAAGCAAAACAGCCCCAAAGCATGATTGACCCCCCGCCATGCTTCACAGTAGGCAAGGTGTTCTTTTCTTCATAGGCCTTGTTCTTCCTCCTCCAAACATAGCGTTGATCCATGGCCCAAACAGTTCTAATTTTGTTTCATCAGTCCACAGAACACTATCCCAAAGCTTCTGTGGTTTGTCCACATGACTTTTGGCATACTGCAGTCGACTCTTCTTATTCTTTGGAGACAGCAAGGGGGTGCGCCTGGGAGTTCTGGCATGGAGGCCTTCATTACGCAGTGTGCGCCATATTGTCTGAGCTGAAACTTCAGTACCCACATCTGACAAATCTTTTCTCAGTTCCTCAGCAGTCACACGGGGACTTTTCTCCACTCTACGCTTCAGGTAGCGCACAGCAGTTGAAGTCAGCATCTTCTTTCTGCCACGACCAGGTAGCGTTTCAACAGTGCCCTTTGCCTTGAATTTGCGAATCATGCTTCCTATGGTCTCTCTTGGTATGTTTAACATCTTTGTGATCTTCTTATAGCCATTGCCCTTCCTGTGAAGAGTAATCACCTCTTCTCTTGTCTTCCTGGACCATTCTCTTGACTTCACCATGTTTGTAACCACACCAGTAAATGTCTAGAAGGAGCTGAGTATCACAGTCATTTTAAAGCTGCCTAATTGGTGCTTATTATGCTTTATTGCTGCTCCGTGACATCCACAGGTGTTTTCAATACCTGATTGAAAACACTTGAATGAACCTCTGTTCTTCAGAGTGGTAGTCTTTAAGGGGTTGAATAATTGTGTCAATGAAGAATTCACAAAATAAACATTTACTACTGTATTACAAAACCAATTGATGTCATTTTAGTTGCATATGGTTCTTTAAAAAGTCCTTGTAGGATTTCATGCTGAATACAATTACAAATGTCACTAAATTCCCTAAATCCCTTTACAGCATTGGGGGTTGAATAATTTTGAACACAACTGTAAATCCCTGTACAGTACAGATACAGGTGTTGCTGTAATTGCCATACACAGGCATTATGCGGTGCATACAGATACAAGGTGTTACTGTAATTGCCATACACAGGCATTATGCAGCACATACAGATACCAGGTGTTGCTGTAATTGCCATACACAGGCATTATGCAGCACATACAGATACAAGGTGTTGCTGTAATTGCCATACACAGACATTATGCGGCACATACAGATACAAGGTGTTGCTGTAATTGCCATACACAGGCATTATGCGGCACATACAGATACAAGGTGTTGCTGTAATTGCCATACACAGGTATTATGCAGCACATACAGATACAAGGTGTTGCTGTAATTGCTATACACAGGCATTATGCAGCACATACAGATACAAGGTGTTGCTGTAATTGCCATACACAGACATTATGCGGCACATACAGATACAAGGTGTTGCTATAATTGCCATACACAGGCATTATGCAGCACATACAGAAACAAGGTGTTGCTGTAATTGCCATACACAGGCATTATGCAGCACATACAGATACAAGGTGTTGCTGTAGTTGCCATACACAGGCATTATGCAGCACATACAGATACAAGGTGTTGCTGTAATTTCCATACACAGGCATTATGCGGCACATACAGATACAAGGTGTTGCTGTAATTGACATACACAGGCATTATGCAGCACATACAGATACAAGGTGTTGCTGTAGTTGCCATACACAGGCATTATGCAGCACATACAGATACAAGGTGTTGCTGTAATTTCCATACACAGGCATTATGCGGCACATACAGATACAAGGTGTTACTGTAATTGTCATACACAGGCATTATGCAGCACATACAGAAACAAGGTGTTATTGTAATTGCCATACACAGGCATTATGCAGCACATACCGATATTGCATTGCTTATAATCTCATTCTGATCAGTACAAATCCCCATAAGCAGGAGAGCTCACCCTTTTTTTTTATCTGTCTGCAGCACATGTACTGCATCTGCCTGTATGCTGATAATGTAGAACAGGAGATGTAACAGGAGATGTAAGCAGGAGATCTCACCATTTTATTATCTGTTTCAGCACAATTACTGGCAAAAAAGGCAATTTCTGCCTGTATGCTGATAAGGCTGACCTTGTGTGCATTGTGCTAGATAAGGGAAGCCATATAGAGTATACAACCTTTCATCCCCCTACCAAAAAGAGGAAATTTTTTAAAAGGCGTTTCAAACAATAAAAATTAATGAAACAATATAAAAGTTCCTATGCAAAATAATAAAAAGACTGTTACAGAATTTTAAAAAATGCCATTAAAAAAAAGGAATCAATAACTTCACCAAAAAATTCCAGAAAAATGCCAAAATAATTCTAAAGATAAATAAAACGGCTTTTTTGCTGCAAATGAAAAAGAATAAATGGTTAAATAAAAAATAATAAAAAAAGCTAACATTTTTTTACATTGAATTCTATGGGATTTGTCTGTTTAAACCTGTTGAACTGAATCACCGAGTAACAGGGCATTTCATTGCATTTCGGTGCAGTTTTTCGTTCTCTGAATTGATTAATACTACAAGAAGGGTAGTAGGGAGGAATCGGGGAACTATAGGCCAGTTAGTCTTACGTCAGTAGTGGGGAAATTAATGGAAACCATGTTAAAGGAAAGGATTGTTGAACATCTAAAAACACATAGATTACAGGAAGGAAGGAAAGGGACCTCAGTTAGGAGGAAACACTAACGAGACAATTACAAATCAGTTTACAGAAGAGGAGGTTCTACAGCAGCTGTCTAAAGTAAAGACAAATAAGTCAATGGGGCCTGATGGGATCCACCCTAAATTATTAAAAGAGCTCAGTGATGTAATAGCAAAACCGTTAACAGATTTATTTAACCAATCCTTGCTAACGGGAGTCGTCCCAGAAGACTGGAAATTAGCAAATGTTGTGCCCATTTACAAGAAGGGTAGTAGGGAGGAATCGGGGAACTATAGGCCAGTTAGTCTTACGTCAGTAGTGGGGAAATTAATGGAAACCATGTTAAAGGAAAGGATTGTTGAACATCTAAAAACACATAGATTACAGGATCAGAAACAACATGGGTTTACCTCAGGGAGATCATGCCAAACTAATCTTATTGATTTTTTTGATTGGGTAACAAAAATAATAGACACAGGTGGTGCAGTAGACATTGCTTATTTAGATTTCAGTAAGGCTTTTGATACTGTTCCGCATAGAAGGCTTATCAATAAATTGCAATCTTTGAGCTTGGATTCCAATATTGTTGAATGGATTAGGCAGTGGCTGAGTGACAGGCAACAGAGGGTTGTGGTAAATGGAGTTTATTCGGCGCAAGGTCTTGTTACCAGTGGGGTACCTCAGGGGTCAGTACTTGGACCCATTCTCTTTAATATTTTTATTAGTGATATTGCAGAAGGTATTAATGGAAAAGTATGTCTTTTTGCTGATGACACAAAGATTTGCAACAGGGTTGACGTTCCTGGAGGGATCAGCCAAATGATTTAGGTAAACTAAAAAATGGTCGGAGTTGTGACAATTGAGTTTTAATGTGGATAAGTGCAAGATAATGCACCTGGGACGTAAAAACCCAAGGGCTGAATATAGAATATTTGATACAGTCCTAACCACAACATCTGAGGGTTGGGATTTAGGGGTTATTATTTCAGAGGATCTAAGGGTAAGTAGTCAATGTAATAGAGCAGCAGGAAATGCTGGCAGAATGCTTGGAAATGCTGGCAGAATGCTCGGTTGTGTAGGGAGAGGTATTAGCAGTAGGAAAAGGGAAGTGCTCATGCCACTGTACAGAGCACTGGTGAGACCTCACTTGGAGTACTGTGTGCAGTACTGGAGACCGTATCTCCAGAAGGATATAGACATCTTAGAGAGAGTTCAGAAAAGGGCTACTAAAATGGTGTACGGCTTGAAGGAGAAAAGTTACCAGGAAAGGCTTAATGATCTTAACATGTACAGCTTGGAAAAAAGACGAGACAGAGGAGATATGATAGAAACATTTAAATACGTAAAGGGAATCCACAAGGTAGAGGAAGGGAGTATATTTAAAAGGAAACAAAGTAGCAAAACAAGAGGACATAGTCTTAGATTAGAGGGGCAAAGGTTTAAAAGTAACATCAGGAAGCATTATTTTACTGAGCGGGTGGTGGATACATGGAACAGTCTTCCAGTTGAAGTGGTAGAGGCCAAAACAGTGATTGAATTTAAGCAGGCATGGGATAGGCATAAGGCTATCCTAAACAAAAGATAAATCCAGGTAAAGTATCCATGTAATTGGGCGACTAGATGGGCCGAAAGGTTCTTATCTGCCGACATTTTTCTATGTTTCTATGTTTCTAACTATCACAATACGCAAAGTTATGTGATTGTAAATTTAAGTTTTACCTTTGCATCTAATGTTTCAAATAAATAGTACATATTTTTTTTCAACATACGTTCTTGTTTGTAAAAGGGTCAAATGGGAAAAAAAAAAAATGTTTTCCTGCACATTGAGTCTTTGAAGGAGACACATACACTCCTGCACGTTGCCACCCTCTGCCTGATGGGCATTTTGTGTAAAAAGTCTAATACTGTAGCTGCTGTAAGACTATCAGGGTTATTCAAAGAGAATCGAAAAGTCACCGCACGTTCGGTGACTTTTCGTTCTCTTCAATTCGGTACGATTTGGCGATCCCATTTCGGCGACCATGCGGTGTATTCAGCAAACACCACAGGGCCATCGTAGTGCAGAGAAAAGCCACCGCAAACCTGCCGAACACTCACCAAGGCGAATGGACACTGAAACCCGCAAAAGGATCTGAATTAACCTCGCCGAACATGCCGGAGAAACCCGAGCAGCCGCCGATCACAGCGCAGAGCAGCCACCGGAAAAACCCGACACCGCAGACGAATGGAGTGAAAAAGAAAAAAACGTTTGCTTGACTGTTTGAAAAATGAATCGCTGTTTGCAAAGAAACTACTGAGCGAAAATGTCTGAAATTTACATATAAAATCCAATAAATGATAATAAAAAGGGCTGTTACAGAAAAAAGATTAAATGATTTATATAGAAAAAAACAGAAAAAGAATTTCGAAAAAAAATCCAGAAAAATGCCTAAAAGATCCTAAAAAATCTTAAATAAAGAGACTTTTTACTGTAGAATATAATAATATACGGTTTATTAGATATTGAATTAAAACGGGAATATTTTAAACATTGAAGCCTATGGGATTCGCCTGAATAAACCTCCCGAATGAAACCACCGAATGGCAGGGCATTAGGGGAACCTTTCACTGCTGGTTTGTGTTCTCTGAATAGCCGAAGCAGTGCTTTATGGGGATTTCACTGCCCTCGAACAGGCACCGAACAGGCACCGTATGTTCAGGCAATTCGCCAGGATTTGGCGAATTGCCTGCTCTCTGAATGGCCAGGAAAGGTAACCATACGCTGAATTTCGCTGTTCGGTTCCCTTTCTCCAGCAATTCGGATCTCTTTGAATAACCCTGTTTATATTCTTTGTTCTACTTTACTTTTCTTAATTGATTACCCTGATGTGATCCGGAAATCGATGGACAGAGGGATCCTATAGGTCTACACTGGGATTTGTAAAAATGGAAGCTTTCCCTTTTCCCTAATGTACTGCTCTATAAATGTGACCTCTTTGCCGCAGGAAAACCCTTGGATGTGACCAAGCTCTTCATGGACGCTATTTCCAACGTTCTTCTCGCCATGATATTTGGATGTCGTTATGACTACAAAGAAGAGACCTTTATGGAGCTCCTGGGTATTGTGGAGGAGACATACCGCCTTATCAACTGTCCCTGGGGGCAGGTAAATGACTTTTACTTCAAAAGGTAGAATTGCAATAAAAACGTGAGGTCAGGCTGGTCATTAGTGAACACTAATCCTGTCAATCAGGGTTATTCAGAGAGAGGTGAAAAGCAGGAGAATGACTGGAGAATGGAAAAATCTAGGTCAAAAGTTCCCATTACAGACAGAAGTGCCCAAAAATAGACAATTTCTCATGACCTCGATACATGATCGGGCTTCTCCAGCCGGTGCACAGAGGTTGAGCCTGCATTAACTCCTTTTGGCCACTAGATGGCAACATCTTCCTATCAAATAGGTTATTACAGTAAGGAATACATTTGGAATATTCCCAAATATTTCTTAACTGTATAATTAATTTAAAATGTTGTTTTAAAAAACAACTGGTTCCTGGCAATTAATTTTTGTAATATCCCTTGGTAGTGAAGTGGTTAAGTGTTTTTTTTTAGCATCTGCATTTATTTTACCCTTAGGAATACATTTCTGTTGTCTTTATTTTCTTTAGTATTTTTTTCATCTATTCATTTATTTTCTCCTAAGGATTTTTCCATATACTGAAGATTCATAGTGTGTGTGTGTGTGTGTGTGTGTGTGTGTGTGTGTGTGTGTGTGTCACAATTTAGTAGCTGTAGTCTTTAAAAAAATGCCTAATCACTTCCATTTAGTTTTTCTTTTTTTTACAAACTGAGCCATAAGTTTTGCTTATCTTTAGGATAACACAAGAAAGCCCAGTCTGTTCTTCAAAAAACAATATATAACTTGTGTGGATACAGAGAAGGACAATAATTATGGTTTAGCAAAAGTAAAATAGTTGCTTGTAGCATTTGCGTGTTCTGAAACAAACAAATAAAGCAAAGAAAAATGATGTCATTAAGGGGTTAAACGTGGGATTTCTTACCTACAACGCTTAAAACCCTGTTTACAAAATAACAACAAACCCAGAGAGAGCTATAGCAGAGAATTGTAACTGCTTCTACAGGATGATTCATAGAGACCAGAACCCTATTTGAATCTCCTCTTTGTTTTGGGATTAGTCGCACGAATACAGACCCGGTGGACGCCGGCCAGACGTAGCTTTAGAATGTGCTGCAAACACTTTACCAATTATTATGTTTAGTGTCTTATCCTCCAGTCGCTGTAACATTTGTGTTTTATTCAGACAATATTATTGATCAAAATCAATCATGGAACTTCCTATTCGCGACCTGTTTTTAGACAATACATGAATTGATCAGGATTTTCTGCACAGTATCGCTCAGATTGTGGATAAGGTGATATTAGTTGTATGTTCCTCATAGTAACGCAGGCATTCCTTGTGTCCCCCAGCTTCACACCATCTTTCCTCAAATCATGGACCACATTCCAGGTCCTCACCAGAAAATCACCTCTGTATCTGAAAAACTGATGTCATTTATTAAGGAGCGAGTGAGGGTCAGTCAAGAGACCCTGGACCAGACGTCACCCAGACACTTCATCGATTCTTTCTTAATGAAAATGGAAAAGGTACGGACTTATTGTGGAGATCGATGAGGCAGATAAATGTTGTTGATGCTGCCAATTGTCTCTGGAACATATCTGTATCTTTTTATCTGTCGGTGCCTGTGTATTAATTTATCTCTGTCTGTCTAGCTCTATTTATATATATACAGTTGTGTTCAAAATTATTCAACCCCCACTGAAATTGAGTGTTTTGGCCAGTTTGACATTGATTTTGATCATTCAGTCATCTTGCTTACAATTAAATCAAAGAGGCACATGTAGGTCAGACAAATATAACATAACATTTATAATGAAATAACCACAAATGTCTTTTCTGTGCTCACATCATTATCAGTTTTATTCAACCCCCAAGTGACATTCAATCTTAGTACTAAGTACAACATTCTTTTACAGTTATAACAGCTTTTAAACGTGAAGCATAGCTTGACACAAGTGTCTTGCAGCCATCTACGGGTATCTTCGCCCATTCGTCATGGGCAAAAGCCTCCAGTTCAGTCACATTCTTAGGCTTGCGCACTGCAACTGCTTTCTTTAAGTCCCACCAGAGGTTCTCAATCGGATTTAAGTCAGGTGACTGCGATGGCCACTCCAAAATGTTCCAGCCTTTAATCTGCAACCATGCTCTAGTGGACTTGGAGGTATGCTTGGGATCATTGTCCTGTTGAAAGGTCCAACGACTCCCAAGCCTCAGGTTTGTGACGGACTGCATCACATTGTCATCCAATATCTCCTGGCACTGAAGAGAATTCATGGTACCTTGCACACGCTGAAGCTTCCCTGTACCTGCAGAAGCAAAACAGCCCCAAAGCATGATTGACCCCCCGCCATGCTTCACAGTAGGCAAGGTGTTCTTTTCTTCATAGGCCTTGTTCTTCCTCCTCCAAACATAGCGTTGATCCATGGGCCCAAACAGTTCTAATTTTGTTTCATCAGTCCACAGAACACTATCCAAAAACTTCTGTGGTTTGTCCACATGACTTTTGGCATACTGCAGTCGACTCTTCTTATTCTTTGGAGACAGCAAGGAGGTGCGCCTGGGAGTTCTGGCATGGAGGCCTTCATTACGCAGTGTGCGCCGTTTTGTCTGAGCTGAAACTTCAGTACCCACATCTGACAAATCTTTTCTCAGTTCCTCAGCAGTCACACGGGGACTTTTCTCCACTCTACGCTTCAGGTAGCGCACAGCAGTCGAAGTCAGCATCTTCTTTCTGCCACGACCAGGTAGCGTTTCAACAGTGCCCTTTGCCTTGAATTTGCGAATGATGCTTCCTATGGTCTCTCTTGGTATCTTTGCAATCTTCTTATAGCCATTGCCCTTCCTGTGAAGAGTAATCACCTCTTCTCTTGTCTTCCTGGACCATTCTCTTGACTTCACCATGTTTGTAACCACACCAGTAAATGTCTAGAAGGAGCTGAGTATCACAGTCATTTTAAAGCTGCCTAATTGGTGCTTATTATGCTTTATTGCTGCTCCGTGACATCCACAGGTGTTTTCAATACCTGATTGAAAACACTTGAATGAACCTCTGTTCTTCAGAGTGGTAGTCTTTAAGGGGTTGAATAATTGTGTCAATGAAGAATTCACAAAAGAAACATTTACTACTGTATTACAAAACCAATTGATGTCATTTTAGTTGCATATGGTTCTTTAAAAAGTCCTTGTAGGATTTCATTCTGAATACAATTACAAATGTACACTAAATTCCCTAAAACCCTTTACAGCATTGGGGGTTGAATAATTTTGAACACAACTGTATTTATTTATCTCTGTCTTTATCTCTGTCTGTGTAACTCTGTCTGTTTATCTCTGTGTATCTCTGTCTGTTTATCTCTGTGTATCTCTGTCTGTTTATCTCTGTGTATCTCTGTCCATGTATCTCTGTTTAGCTCTGTCTGTGTATCTCTGTCTGTGTATCGCTGTCTGTGTATCTCTGTTTAGCTCTGTTCATCTCTTTCTGTTTAGCTCTGTCTGTGTATCTCTGTCTTTGTATCTCTGTCTGTGCATCTCTGTCTGTCTGTGTATCTCTGTCTGTTTAGCTCTGTCTGTGTATCTCTGTGTATCGCTGTCAGTTTAGCTCTGTCTGTTTAGCTCTGTCTGTGTATCTCTGTCTGTGTATCTCTGTTTAGCTCTGTTCATCTCTTTCTGTTTAGCTCTGTCTGTGTATCTCTGTCTTTGTATCTCTGTCTGTGCATCTCTGTCTGTCTGTGTATCTCTGTCTGTTTAGCTCTGTCTGTGTATCTCTGTGTATCGCTGTCAGTTTAGCTCTGTCTGTTTAGCTCTGTCTGTGTATCTCTGTCTGTGTATCTCTGTTTAGCTCTGTCTGTTTATCTCTGTCTGTTTAGCTCTGTCTCTGTATCTCTGTCTGTTTAGCTCTGTCTGTGTATCTCTGTCCATGTATCTCTGTCCATGTATCTCTGTTTAGCTCTGTCTGTGTATCTCTGTCTGTTTAGCTCTGTCTGTGTATCTCTGTCTGTGTATCTCTGTCTGTTTAGCTCTGTCTGTGTATCTCTGTCTGTGTATCTCTGTCTGTTTATCTCTGTCTGTGCATCTCTGTCTGTTTAGCTCTGTCTGTGTATCTCTGTCTGTGTATCTCTGTCTGTTTATCTCTGTCTGTGCATCTCTGTCTGTTTAGCTCTGTGTATCTCTGTGTATCTCTGTCTGTGTATCGCTGTCTGTGTATCTCTGTTTAGGCTAGGGTCAGACGAGCGTGATTTCTACGGACTGTACGTCCGTGCACAAGGACGGACGTCAGTACGAAGACACAGTAGTGGCCACACAGTCTGTTTTTTTTCACTGACGTATATTTTGACGGATGTAGGAGGGAAAATAAATTAAAAAGCAAAACCATTTTGTCCGTGAAAAATGCTGGACGTATAAATGCCGTCCATCTGAACACGTCCCATCACTCACACACAAAGCTATGCGGACGTTGCGGACGCAGCGCACTTTGTGCGGCCGTTCTAGTGGTTGTACGTTCTTGCCTGCCTTGCGTCCGTGGGCCGCGGCCGTTGTGCGTCCGCAGTTCAGTGCGGACGTACTTCGTGTGTCAGGCTCCAATGGACTTTCTTTCATGCTATCACGGACGTACTTTTAGGCGCAATCACGGACGTGAACACTACGCTCGTCTGACCCCAGCCTTAGCTCTGTGCATCTCTTTATGTTTAGCTCTGTCTGTGTATCGCTGTCTGTGTATCGCTGTCTGTGTATCGCTGTCTGTGTATCGCTGTCTGTGTATCGCTGTCTGTGTATCTCTGTCTGTGTATCTCTGTCTGTGTATCTCTGTCTGTGTATCTCTGTCTGTGTATCTCTGTCTGTGTATCTCTGTGTATCTCTGTCTGTGTATCTCTGTCTGTGTATCTCTGTCTGTTTAGCTCTGTCTGTGTATCTCTGTGTATCGCTGTCTGTTTATCTCTGTCTGTTTAGCTCTGTCTGTGTATCTCTGTCTGTTTATCTCTGTCTGTGTATCTCTGTCTGTGTATCTCTGTCTGTGTATCTCTGTCTGTGTATCTCTGTCTGTGAATCTCTGTCTGTGAATCTCTGTCTGTGTATCTCTGTCTGTTTAGCTCTGTCTCTGTATCTCTGTCTGTTTAGCTCTGTCTGTGTATCTCTGTCTGTTTAGCTCTGTCTCTGTATCTCTGTCTGTTTAGCTCTGTCTGTGTATCTCTGTCTGTGTATCTCTGTCTGTGTATCTCTGTCTGTTTAGCTCTGTCTGTGTATCTCTGTCTGTGTATCTCTGTCTGTTTAGCTCTGTCTGTGTATCTCTGTCTGTGTATCTCTGTCTGTTTAGCTCTGTCTGTTTAGCTCTGTCTGTTTAGCTCTGTCTGTTTATCTCTGTCTGTGCATCTCTGTCTGTGTATCTCTGTCTGTGTATCTCTGTCTGTGTATCTCTGTCTCTGTATCTCTGTCTGTGTATCTCTGTCTGTTTATCTCTGTCTGTGCATCTCTGTCTGTTTAGCTCTGTCTGTGTATCTCTGTCTGTGTATCGCTGTCTGTGTATCTCTGTTTAGGCTAGGGTCAGACGAGCGTGATTTCTACGGACTGTACGTCCGTGCACAAGGACGGACGTCAGTACGAAGACACAGTAGTGGCCACACAGTCTGTTTTTTTTCACTGACGTATATTTTGACGGATGTAGGAGGGAAAATAAATTAAAAAGCAAAACCATTTTGTCCGTGAAAAATGCTGGACGTATAAATGCAGTCCATCTGAACACGTCCCATCACTCACACACAAAGCTATGCGGACGTTGCGGACGCAGCGCACTTTGTGCGGCCGTTCTAGTGGTTGTACGTTCTTGCCTGCCTTGCGTCCGTGGGCCGCGGCCGTTGTGCGTCCGCAGTTCAGTGCGGACGTACTTCGTGTGACGGGCTCCAATGGACTTTCTTTCATGCTATCACGGACGTACTTTTAGGCGCAATCACGGACGTGAACACTACGCTCGTCTGACCCCAGCCTTAGCTCTGTGCATCTCTTTATGTTTAGCTCTGTCTGTGTATCTCTGTCTGTGTATCTCTGTCTGTCTGTGTATCGCTGTCTGTGTATCGCTGTCTGTGTATCGCTGTCTGTGTATCTCTGTCTGTGTATCTCTGTCTGTTTAGCTCTGTCTGTGTATCTCTGTGTATCGCTGTCTGTTTATCTCTGTCTGTTTAGCTCTGTCTGTGTATCTCTGTCTGTGTATCTCTGTTTAGCTCTGTCTTTGTATCTCTGTCTGTTTATCTCTGTCTGTTTAGCTCTGTCTCTGTATCTCTGTCTGTTTAGCTCTGTCTGTGTATCTCTGTCTGTGTATCTCTGTCTGTTTAGCTCTGTCTGTGTATCTCTGTGTATCGCTGTCTGTTTATCTCTGTCTGTTTAGCTCTGTCTGTGTATCTCTGTCTGTGTATCTCTGTTTAGCTCTGTCTTTGTATCTCTGTCTGTTTATCTCTGTCTGTTTAGCTCTGTCTCTGTATCTCTGTCTGTTTAGCTCTGTCTGTGCATCTCTGTCTGTTTATCTCTTGTGTATCTCTGTCTGTGTATCTCTGTCTGTTTATCTCTGTCTGTGCATCTCTGTCTGTTTATCTCTGTCTGTGTATCTCTGTCTGTGAATCTCTGTCTGTGAATCTCTGTCTGTTTAGCTCTGTCTGTTTAGCTCTGTCTCTGTATCTCTGTCTGTTTAGCTCTGTCTGTGTATCTCTGTCTGTTTAGCTCTGTCTCTGTATCTCTGTCTGTTTAGCTCTGTCTGTGTATCTCTGTCTGTTTAGCTCTGTGCATCTCTGTCTGTTTATCTCTGTCTTTTTATCTCTGTCTGTGCATCTCTGTCTGTTTATCTCTGTCTGTGTATCTCTGTCTGTGAATCTCTGTCTGTGAATCTCTGTCTGTTTACCTCTGTCTGTTTAGCTCTGTCTGTGTATCTCTGTTTAGCTCTGTCTGTGTATCGCTGTCTGTGTATCGCTGTCTGTGTATCTCTGTTTAGCTCTGTCTGTGTATCTCTGTCTGTGTATCTCTGTCTGTGTATATCTGTGTATCTCTGTGTATCTCTGTCTGTTTAGCTCTGTCTGTTTATCTCTGTCTGTTTATCTCTGTCTGTTTAGCTCTGTCTGTGTATCTCTGTCTGTGTATCTCTGTCTGTGTATCTCTGTTTAGCTCAGTCTGTGTATCTCTGTCTGTTTATCTCTGTCTGTGTATCTCTGTTTATCGCTGTCTGTTTAGCTCTGTCTGTGTATCTCTGTCTGTTTAGCTCTGTGCGTCTCTGTCTGTTTAGCTCTGTGCATCTCTGTCTGTTTAGCTCTGTCTGTGTATCTCTGTCTGTGTATCTCTGTCTGTTTAGCTCTGTCTGTGTATCTCTGTTATCTCTGTCTGTGTATCTCTGTCTTTGTATCTCTGTTTAGCTCTGTCTGTGTATCGCTGTCTGTGTATAGTTGTCTGTGTATCGCTGTCTGTTTAGCTCTGTCTGTGTATCTCTATTTAGTTCTGTCTGTGTATCTCTGTTTAGCTCTGCCTGTGTAGCTCTGTCTTTGTATCTCTGTCTGTTTAGCTCTGTCTGTGTATCTCTGTCTGCTTAGCTCTGTATGTGTATCTCTGTGTATCTCTGTCTGTTTATCTCTGTCTGTTTAGCTCAGTCTGTGTATCTCTGTGTATCTCTGTTTATCTCTCTCTGTGTATCTCTGTCTGTTTAGCTCTGTCTGTGTATCTCTGTGTATCTCTGTCTGTTTAGCTCTGTCTGTGTATCTCTGTGTATCGCTGTCTGTTTATCCCTGTCTGTTTAGCTCTGTCTCATTCGCGGAAGTACCAGTTGCGACCGGGCCCTGGCATTCCGCCACTGGAGGGGGGCCCAGCGCCGCCCGACAGATTACGGCAAAAAGCGCCGGAATCTGGGAGCCGCGCGCTGGCCGTCCCTCTCCCTATGCGAGCGGCCGCTGACATGCAGCTTGGCCGCTCACGTGGGAGAGAAACCACCTGACCAGCGCACGAGACCTCGCGCTGATCAGGTGGTTTCCAGCGAGCGGCCAAGCTGCATGTTTCCAGCGGCCGCTCGCCAAGGAGGACAAGATGCCGGCGGAGCCTGCCCTGGGCCTGGGGCCCCCCTGAGCAGGTAAGAGCTGGGCTGGGGGCAGTATATCCATGAGCTGGGGGGCAGAGCTGGGGCAATATATCCATGAGCTGGGGGGCAGAGCTGGGGCAATATATCCATGAGCTGGGGGGCAGAGCTGGGGCAATATATCCATGAGCTGGGGGGCAGAGCTGGGGCAGTATATCCATGAGCTGGGGGGCAGAGCTGGGGCAGTATATCCATGAGCTGGGGGGCAGAGCTGGGGCAATATATCCATGAGCTGGGGGGCAGAGCTGGGGCAATATATCCATGAGCTGGGGGGCAGAGCTGGGGCAATATATCCATGAGCTGGGGGGCAGAGCTGGGGCAGTATATCCATGAGCTGGGGCAGTATATCCATGTGCTGGGGCAGTATATCCATGAGCTGGGGCAGTATATCCATGAGCTGGGGCAGTATATCCATGAGCTGGGGCAGTATATCCATGTGCTGGGGCAGTATCCATGTGCTGGGGCAGTATATCCATGAGCTGGGGCAGTATATCCATGTGTTGGGGCAGTATATCCATGTGTTGGGGCAGTATTTCCATGAGCTGGGGGCAAAAATAGCCATGTGTGAGTTGGGGCAATATATCCATGTGTGGCCTGGGGGCAATATATCCATGTGTGGTCTTGGGGCAATATATGTCCATGTGAGCTGGGGGCAATACTATCTTTTTTATATTGCAGGAAAAAAAAAGGTAAAAATATGGATTTTTTGGGGGGGTTGGGGGGGCCTTCATGGATTCTTGCACCGGGGCCCTCAGGTTTCTAGTTACGCCACTGCTCTGTCTGTGTATCTCTGTGTATCGCTGTCTGTTTATCTCTGTCTGTTTAGCTTTGTCTTTGTATCTCTGTCTGTTTATCTCTGTCTGTGTATCTCTGTCTGTTTAGCTCTGTGCATCTCTGTCTGTTTAT
The DNA here is from genome assembly GCA_009667805.1 of Leptobrachium leishanense. Taxonomy (NCBI): domain Eukaryota; kingdom Metazoa; phylum Chordata; class Amphibia; order Anura; family Megophryidae; genus Leptobrachium; species Leptobrachium leishanense. Next base: position 44,568,806 of record CM019071.1, read on the forward strand.
CTCTGTCTGTGTATCTCTGTCTGTGTATCTCTGTCTGTGCATCTCTGTCTGTTTAGCTCTGTCTGTGTACCACTGTCTGTTTACCTCTGTCTGTTTACCTCTGTCTGTTTACCTCTGTCTGTTTAGCTCTGTCTGTGTATCTCTGTTTAGCTCTGTCTGTGTATCACTGTCTCTGTATCGCTGTCTGTGTATCTCTGTTTAGCTCTGTCTGTGTATCTCTGTCTCTGTATCGCTGTCTGTGTATCTCTGTCTGTTTAGCTCTGTCTGTGTATCTCTGTCTGTGTATCTCTGTCTGTTTAGCTCAGTCTGTGTATCTCTGTCTGTTTAGCTCTGTCTGTGTATCTCTGTGTAGCTCTATTTGTATATCTATTTATCTCTGTCTTTATCTCTGTGTAGCTCTGTCTATTTATCTCTGTCTGTGTATCTATTTATTTATCTCTGTCTGTGTATCTATTTATTTATCTCTGTCTGTGTATCTCTATTTGTGTTTCAACTTATTTATCTCTGTATCTATCCCTATTTGTATATGTATTCAGTTCTGTCTATATATATTGTATCTCTCTATTTGTAAATTTATTAATCTCTATAAATCTGTTTATCTCTGTATCTATCTCTATTTATCTCTATCGTTTTATCTGTCTGTGTATCTCTATATGTATCTCGTTCTGTTAATCTCTGTCTGTCTAGCTCTGTATGTATATGTAATTATTTATCTCTGTATCTCTATTTGTATTTTTATTGATCTATCTGTGTATCTGTCTGTGTATCTACTATATGTATTGATCTCTATTTATATATGTATTTATCTCTGTATTTCTATTTGTATATTTATTTATCTGTTGTGTATCTCTGTATCTCTATTTATAGATGTATTCTATTTATCGCTGTCTGTATTTCTATTTATATCTATTTATGTATCTATATCTACTATATGTATGTATCTCTGTGTATCTTTCCTTTTCCTCGTAAGGAGCTCAGTCATTCATTCCTCTTTAATGATGCTGAGTCTCGGCGTTTGTTCAAGCTTGGATTAATAAATAGTTATCTGTGTCTGAATGAGCTGCCGTGTTCTCATTTTCTTGCAGGAGAAAGATAAACCAAACTCAGAGTTTAATGAGAGGAATCTTGTAGCAACAGTTCATCACCTTTTTATAACGGGGACAGAGACTATTACCAGCACGTTCAGACGTGCACTGCTCCTCCTCCTCTGCCACCCCGAGGTGCAAGGTGAGTCCCGGGATTAGAGTTTCTACATATTTTCTGAGTATGGTTAGAGATATTGTAACGGTTAGGTTTACAGTTTTCACTTGTTTTAGGGCTTGGATAGGGTTAGGGTTACTGTTTGACTACTACAGAATTACTACAGTTTGCTTGTTTTATGCTTAGGGTTAGAGTCACAGTTTCTGCTTATTTAATGATGAGGTTAAGGGTTACAGTTTCTGCTTGTGTTTTGATTAAGGATAGGGTCACTTTTAGGGTTAGGGTTACTGTTTCTGCTTATTTTATGATTAGGGTTGCAGTTGCTGCTTGCTAGATAATTGTGTTTGCTTTTGGGCTCCAGAAGCTTCCCCAAAGGTTTAACCCTGTAGACAGGATTAGTGATGAGCCGAACACCCCTGTGTTTGGTTTGCATTCGAACTCGAACAGTTTCAAAAGTTTAAGTTCCAACTCGAACACGAACCGAACTCAATGCAAGTCAATGGGACTCAAAAGTCCGAATTTTAGAGTGCCCTCCAAGAGGGCATATATGCAAGATATTTGCCATAAATGGTGTATGGGGGTCCGGGTAGTGCCCTGGGGGACAGGAAACAAGGACAAAAAGTTTAAAAAGAAACGTTTTTAAAGGGACAGTGAGTTTTCCATGAAATAAGGGTTAAAAATAAAAAAGAAAAATTCCTTCAAATATCGTGCCTAGATATTGAAGGTTTCAATATGCTGGTACCAATCATGTCTCCATTACCCAAATTCCCTGCATAAGAATCTCTGGGATCACAGAGCTCGAAGAGATCTGGAGTTTGCTTTACAGGAGATTATATATACTAATAAGCCGCAACATTAAACCCCCTGCCAGGTGCAGTGAGTAGCATTGGTATAAATGGTTACATGGTGCCCGTCGTGAGGTATATTGTCACGGGGTGGGGTATCTTATCACTGGGCGGGGTATATCATCGTGGAGCAGGGTATATCGTCATGGGGTGGGTTATATGTCATGGGATGGGATATATTGTCACTGGGTGAGGTATATCATCATGGGGCAGGGTATATCGTCATGGGGTGGGGTATATTGTCATGGGGCAGGGTATATCGTCATGGGGTGGGTTATATGTCACGGGGCAGGGTATATCATCATGGGGTGGGGTATATTGTCAAGGGGCAGGGTATATTGTCACGGGGCAGGGTATATCGTCATGGGGTGGGGTATGTTGTCACTGAGCGGGGTATATTGTCACATGGCAGGGTATATTGTCATGGGGTGGGGTAAATTGTCACTGGGCAGGCTATATCGTCATGGGATGGGGTATATCATCATGGGGTGGGGTATATTGTCACTAGGCGGGGTATATTGTCACGTTTCAGGGTATATTGTCACGGGGCAGGGTATATCATTATGGGGTGGGGTATATTGTCACGGGGCAGGGTATATCATCATGGGGTGAGGTATATTGTCACGGGGCGGGGTATATCGTCATGGGGTGGGGTATATTGTCATGGGGCGGGGTATATCGTCATGGGGCGGGGTATATCATCATGGGGTGGGGTATATTGTCACGTGGCAGGGTATATTGTCACGGGGCAGGGTATATCATGTGGTGGGGTATATTGTCACGGGGCGGGGTATATTGTCATGGGGCAGGGTATATCATCTTGGGGTGGGGTATATTGTCACGGGGCGGGGTATATCATCATGGGGTGGGTTGTTTTGTCACAGGGTGGGGTATATCATCATGGGCAGGGTATATCATCATGGAGTGGGGTATATTGTCACGAGGCATGGTATATCATCATGGGGTGGGGTGTATTGTCACAGGGTGGGGTATATTGTCAGGGGCCAGGTATATTGTCATGGAGTGGGGTATATTGTCACGAGGCATTGTATATCATCATGGGGTGGGATGTATTGTCACAGGGCAGGGTATATCGTCATGGGGTGGGGTATATTGTCACGGGGCGGGGTATATCGTCATGGGGTGGGTTGTTTTGTCACAGGGTGGGGTATATCATCATGGGCAGGGTATATCATCATGGAGTGGGGTATATTGTCACGAGGCATGGTATATCGTCATGGGGTGGGGTGTATTGTCACAGGGTGGGGTATATTGTCAGGGGCCAGGTATATTGTCATGGAGTGGGGTATATTGTCACGAGGCAGGGTATATCGTCATGGGGTGGGGTGTATTGTCACAGGGCGGGGTATATTGTCACGTGGCAGGGTATATCATCATGGGGTGGGGTGTATTGGCACGGGCAGGGTATATTGTCAGGGGTGGGGTATATCGTCATGGGGTGGGGTGTATTGTCACAGGGCGGGGTATATCGTCATGGGGTGGGGTATATTGTCACGGGGCGGGGTATATTGTCAGGGGTGGGTATATTGTCATGGAGTGGGGTATATTGTCACGAGGCAGGGTATATCGTCATGGGGTGGGGTATATTGTCACGGAGCAGGGTATATAGTCATGGGGTGGGGTATATTGTCACGTGGCAGGGTATATCGTCATGGGGTGGGGTGTATTGTCACGGGCAGGGTATATTGTCAGGGGTGGGGTATATCATCATCGGGTGGGGTGTATTGTCACAGGGCGGGGTATATTGTCACGGGGCAGGGTATATCGTCATGGGGTGGGGTATATTGTCACGGGGCAGGGTATATCGTCATGGGGTGGGGTGCATTATCATGGGGCAGGGTATATCGTCATGGGGTGGGGTATATTGTCATGGGGCAGGGTATATCGTCATGGTGTGGGGTATATTGTCATGGGGCAGGGTATATCGTCATGGGGTGGGTATATTGTAACAGGGCAGAGTATATCATCATGGAGTGGGTTATATTGTCATGGGGCAGGGTATATCGTCATGGGGTGGGGTGTATTGTCACAGGGCAGGGTATATTGTCACGGGGCAGGGTATATTGTCAGGGGCGGGGTATATCGTCATGGGGTGGGGTATATTGTCACGAGGCAGGGTATATCATCATGGGGTGGGGTGTATTGTCACAGGGCAGGGTGTATTGTCACAGGGCAGGGTATATCAGGAGTGAACAGTCAGTTCTTGAATTTCATGTGTTGAAGCAAAAACTGTTCAGTAATGGTTTGAGGAACATGACACAGATCTCAAGGTGTTGCCTCAGATCCAAAGTCCCCAGATCTCAATCCCATCGAGCTTCTGTGGGATGTGCTGGAACAACAAAACACATCCATGTAGACCCCCACCTCACAATGTGCAGGACTTAAAGGATCGTCTGCTAATGTCTCTGTGCCAGATCCCAAAGGACACGTTCAGAGGTCTGGAAGAGTCCATCCCATATTTTCTTTTTAAAACACTGTTACTATGTGTTTACAGAGAAATTACAGATGGAAATCGATGGAGTTATCGGGCGAGACAGGATCCCGAGCATTAATGACAGAGCCAACATGCCGTACACAGACGCTGTAATGCACGAGATCCTCAGATACAATGATCTCGCTCCTTTCAATGGACCTCATATGGTGACCAAGGACGTGGAGTTCAGAGGATACTTTATTCCAAAGGTAGAGGATTCCTTGTGACTCGTTGTTTTATAACAATGGATAACTGTGACTGTGTATTGTTTAAAGAAGAAACAAGATGTAACTTCTTATTAATTGTATCTGTAGGATTTGTTTTGCAAACAGAAATCTTTTACATTTTCCTAATCTTGTCCTCGGAAAACTCCTTTTCTCCCGCTATTAGGACACAGAAGTCTACACTCTCCTCTGCACCGTGCATCGCGATCCTTCAAAATTCTCAACTCCGTTCCAGTTCAATCCCAACCACTTCCTGGACGAGAACGGGAAATTCAAAAAGAACGACGCCATGATGGCATTTTCTGCAGGTGATACAAACATACGAATAGGGTTACACATAGAGTTATTGGGTTGTGTATCATGTGTCACGACATCCAACGTGAATGTGCGGCTTTCACTATTGGTTCATGTAAGAAATAGTATATGGTTACAACACAAGTCAGATTTACTTCTGTAAGAAGTCGTTTACCAATCGGCACTAGAGATGTGCATGACTTGTTTGGTTTTCTTTTCCTTTTTTTCGGGCCGTTTTTTTTTTCGTTTCCGGTGATTTCGGAGCGTTTTTGTGTCGTTTCGTTCCATTTTGTTTCGGATTGATTTGTTTACTGTTTTTATGGGTTATTTCATTTTTCGAATCCCTTAGTTTTTGGCTTTTATGAGTTGTTTTGCATTTTGAATTGATTTGTATTTTATAAGTTATTTTGTTTTTTATTGGTTATTTCAGAACGAGAACCGGAGAGATTACTACCAATAAAATGAAAGTCTCTTTACTTAATTATTTTTTGGGGGTTTTTTTAGACCTTTTTTGGGTGAAAGTTTAGCTTTACTAACTTATTTTAAAGAAACAAGGCTTTTTTCCCCCGGAGGTTTTTAAATGTAAAAAAATATTTGCCTTTTTATTAAATATTTATTAAACTGTTACTTTTTTTCACTTGCAGCAATAAGCCATTTCGTTTATTTAATTTTTAGGATTCTTTAGGCATTTTTTGGGATTTTTTCGGAGACATGTTTTTCCCCGATATATGTTTTTTTTAAATAGTGTTTTTTTTTTCTCTAACAGACCATCTTCTTATTATTCATAGGACCGTACATGTGATTTTTCAGGCAATTTCGTGTAGTAGCTTTTTGCAAATAGCTTTTAGAAGTTGCAATTTTTTTTTTTAACCTGTTCGTCAGCTTGTTGGCCTTTTCCGGCGACCGGTCGATGGTCTGTTCTGATTAAATAAACTACAACAGTAAAGTAAAATTTTGCACAGATTTAGTTAAATGTTGCATCATGGGAAAATCCACAAAATAGAAACAGGAGATAAAAAAACTAACTTTATTTTTCCTTTTTACATGAAATTACTTCAAAGAAAGAAAAAAGCAGCAGCAGCAGCGTGTGTTTTATAATGTGTTTTATAATGTGCTAAAATGTGGACGTAATCTAGGTCCAGTTTATGTGTTAGTGTCTCTTTAAAGTTCTGATTTGTTCTATGAGTCTCCATCTGATTTGTATGAAAATTCTTTATCCTGCTTTGATACTCTGTAACAGCCAAGGTATCAATATTTAAATCATTTTATCTCCTTGTACAGGGAAGAGGATTTGCCCCGGGGAGAGTCTGGCTCGGATGGAATTCTTTCTGTTCCTCACAACGATTCTGCAGAACTTCAAGCTGACCTCACAGACTCGATTCAGCGAGGCCGACATCACCCCAAAGTTGGCCGGGTTTTTAAATGTCCCCCTGCACTATGAGCTCTCGTTTATTCCTCGATAATTCTCTGATATAACTTTTATTTTGCAGAATTGATGTATCTAGATTGGAAGTTCCCACGGAAATAGGGCCCTTATGTCCTCTTGTATCTGTTGACAGGAATACTGACCTACCTCCTTTATGTGTTGTACTTTACCCATTGCACTTTTGTACAGCGCTGCGGAATGTGTTGGCGCTTAATAAATAAAAAATGATAAAAAGCTGCAGGATTCCATATCTACACGATCTGTCACTTTACGTCCTGACTTTTCATGATTTAATGAGCCTTTATCAGAGGATAAACAATATAATCAATGAAACGAGGCTCTGATCATTGTATAAATTTATAGAAAAGCTTCTTAGAGGAGGTGGAGACGAGCACAACAGACGAGAACAAGTCACTTCCATGACCATTCCTGAAGCCCTGGCGCTGTGATCCTGATGACGGATAAAACTCCTCTTGTCTTCCTCCACCCCAATCCCTCTAGATCGTAAGCTCCTCCGAGCCAGGCCCTCTGCGCCTCTTGTTTCTCTTCCTATGTTTATTTAATATTGTCTCATTCCCTTTGTTATTGTACAGCTCTGCAGCAACTGTTGGCGCTTTATAAACGATCATGTAAATAATAATACGTCATTATGCGACATACACATATTCACATATACTGCTCTTCTGGACAGAAAAACAAAACCAAGATGTTATCTTGTCCTTGTATTTAGGGAACGTGCAATGTGTTAGTAAACAATCAATATCAATATTAACATAGGTTTAGATTTTTAGTATATTAACCCCTTACTGACAAAGCTTCATTTTGCTTCTTTGGCAATTAAGTACTCGAGCAATTTCTGCTATGTTCTTGTTCACCAATAATATCTATCTTTTTCATTTACTGCACCCACACATATTATAGACCATTTTTTTTTCTTACAGGACAGAGAGGTGTTTACTTTGCGACCAACACACATATACATATACAATTCTCGCCAAAAAAACGACACATTTTGTACTTCTGGTATTGATAATGTGTACTTAAATAAAGCAATTAACCCTTTTGTTGCTGAACCACTTCACAGCCTTGTGCTGAGCTCAGCTTTTTAACCTTTTGTGCTCATCGTGTTTAAACTCTATTTGGAGTCACACTCTGTGCTTCATTCTATAAGAACATGGATATAAAAAGTAACATAGTTACATAGTGATACAGATAAAAAAATATAGCCTGTCCATAAAGTTCTACTTTCCACGTATCCCGTGGCTGCCGTTGATCCAGAAGGCAAAAAAACCCCCCTCACGCTGCATTCAGTTGTGTCAAGGGAAAAATGGCTTTTACTTTTCTATAATAACACTTTCTTTCTGGATCAACAAGTAACACTTTATAAATTTAAAGGGACGCTTTACTCATCCTGACCATTTTATGATTGTAAAGTGATCAGGACGTGAGCAGTGCCCCCTCCCCCCCCTCAGCTCCTCCTATCTGGTGAAATCACAGGGGGAAATAAAGGAGTTTCCTCCCTCCCACCCAGCGTTACCAGCAGCCGGGATTTTGAATTTCCTGGCTGCCGGCCCCCAGATCAGTCACTAGTGATGTCACACACAGAGAGCGGCCGACGTCACCCTGTGAGACCAATCACTGTAGTGAGCGTTTCCAGAGCGGCAGCAATGGATCAGATCTGTGCTTGCGCCTGCAGCTCCGATCCATCACTCTGTGCATGCATGTGCAGCTCCGATCCATCACTCTGTGCATGCATGTGCAGCTCCGATCCATCACTCTGTGCATGCGCGTGCAGCTCCGATCCATCACTCTGTGCATGCATGTGCAGCTCCGATCCATCACTCTGTGCATGCGCGTGCAGCTCCGATCCATCACTCTGTGCATGCATGTGCAGCTCCGATCCATCACTCTGTGCATGCGCGTACAGCTCCGATCCATCACTCTGTGCATGCGCGTGCAGCTCCGATCCATCGCTCTGTGCATGCGCGTGCAGCTCCTATCCATCGCTCTGTGCGTGCAGCTCCGATCCATCGCTCTGTGCGTGCAGCTCCGATCCATCACTCTGTGCATGTGCGTGCAGCTCCGATCCATCACTCTGTGCATGCGCGTGCAGCTCCGACCCATCGCTCTGTGCATGCGCGTGCAGCTCCTATCCATCGCTCTGTGCGTGCAGCTCCGATCCATCGCTCTGTGCGTGCAGCTCCGATCCATCACTCTGTGCATGTGCGTGCAGCTCCGATCCATCACTCTGTGCATGTGCGTGCAGCTCTGATACATCGCTCTGCGCAGGCACTACGGAATTTGTGTACATAAAGTGTGAGTCTCATAGTGCTGCACAATTTGCGGTTCATACGCTATGCAAGTTGTATAGGAGCACAAACTGAACAGGAAAAGCTTCAGAGACTTCCTGGCTGGGGAATCTCTGAGCCGGAGAGGAGGAGCTCGCGGTGAGGGGGAAAAGGGGCGGAAACCGCCAAAAAAAGAAACAAAATAATAAAATAGCTGAGAGGTTTCAGCAGGATCTGCCGAATTATCTTTAGGGCAATAAATGAAACAAGGGCCTCACTCTGTTCTTCACGGTAAAAGGATGAAGCTAATGGGGATAATGTGCGCCTGCAGGTATTCCCGTTACTTTCCCGTTATATTCCGGGGCAGGAGCGCAATGCTCCCTGGATACTCGCAGTAGTGTTTTGTGCCGCTACGAGTATCGCGTCCTGCAAATCCATAGAACTCCATGGAGGTTTGCGATTCACAGCCTCTGATCGCGAAGGGAGACTGGGGACTATCAGGGTTATCCAAAGAGATCCGAATTGCTTGAGAAAGGTAACCGAACGCTGAAAATCAGCGTTCGGTTGCCTTTCCTGGCCATTCGGCTATCCAGAGAGCAGGCAATTCGCCAAATCCTGGCGAATTGCCTGCACATTCGGTGCCTGTTCGAGGGCAGTGAAATCCCCATGAAAAAGCACTGCTTCGGCTATTCAGAGAACACAAACCAGCAGTGAAAGGTTCCCCTAATGTCCTGCCATTCGGTGGTTTATTTCGGCAGGTTTATTCAGGAGAATCCCATAGGCTTCAATGTTAAAAATATTCCCGTTTTAATTCAATATCTAATAAACCGTTCATTATAAAATTCTGCAGCAAAAAGTCTCTTTATTTATAGATTTTTTAGGATACTTTGAGCATTTTTCAGATTTTTTTTTTTTTTTTTTTTTTTAAAGTCCGATTTTTTTTGATTTTTTTTTTTTCAGTTTACTTATTTTTTTTGTAACAGCCCTCTTTATTATCATTCCCTGGACCTCCTGTGAAAATTTCAGACATTTTCGCTCAGTAGTTTCTTTGCAAACAGCGTTTCATTTTCCCAGATTCATACAAATGGTTTTTCTAATTTATTCACTGCCTCGTCTACGTCACAGCTGCTTCGGCTCTGTGTGATTCGGCTCATGTTCGGCTCCTGTTCGGCTCCTGTTCGGGTTTTTCGAAGGTTAATCCAGATGTTTTTGCTTGTTTTCAGCGTGCATTCGGTTAGTTTTCGTCAGGTGTTCGGCAGCTTTTCCCTGCAATTCGGGGACCCTGTGCTCTTTGCTGAATACACCGCAGGGTCACCGAAATGCAATCGGCAAAAGGAACCGAATTGAAGAGAACGAAAAGTCACCGAACGTGCGGTGACTTTTCGAATCTCTTTGGATAACCCTGTATGTGTCCCGAGTCTCACTCTGCTCGCTGGCAGGAGAAGCAGCGGGTCGGGCCGTCGTTCTGGCCGCGGGGTGAGAGGTGAGTATGGAATTTATTGGGGGGGTTTTAGCTGATGCGAAATGATTCTGTAAAAGTGGAATAAATTAGCAGCAGCTTTCAGGTGTTGCTAATATTTTGTTTAGCGCATCGGTGCGGTGATTAGCGCCGACACTCTGTAACCCCTCACTTATCCTAACGCTAATTGCTGATTGTGCATCCTATACTTAACATGGGGAGCCAAAGTACAGGAAGCTCGCGTAATCACTGATGAGGTCACTGATCTCTCGGTTTAGGCTAAGGTCAGACGAAAGCAGTATTAACGTGCGTTTAGCCGCACGAAATCACGGACGTGCTAGCAGCAAATGACGTCCAATGCTGGGGAACATACGACGAACGGCCGCACGAATGTTCGTCCGTGCAACGCAAGTGGCAAACAAACGCATTTTTTTTGAGAACGTCAAACCGCTAGTACGGACGTACAGAGTGCGCTGCGGCCGCATAGCGGCGTGTGTGTGTGATTAGGAGACGTCAGACGCTGCTAATGTCCGGACAACATAACGTCCAGACACAAAAAGTGTTTTATTGATGATCCGTACAAAATCACGGACGAAAATGCGCATCGTATGACCGCTATCACGTATTCTGTGAAAAAATACGTCCATTTGTTCGAACGCACTTTTTCACGGACAACGTGAAAAATGCGTTAGTCTGACCCTAGCCTTAATGTCAGGAATGTTATATGGGGCTTGCGTTAAAGTCACTTATCCGGGCGTTAACCTCTTACTCGCCTGAACGCTAACACTGACTATGGGATAGAGCCCAATATCTTTTAATACAGGGTCCTTTATTGGGAAATGTGGACTTATCAGTAACTGGGAGGTCGCCTGGTGACATCGACACAAGACATTGCACTTGGAGATATAAACTATTTGGCAAAGCCAGTTTCCGGGCAAAGAGCAGCGCGGCTCCATGATCAGAGGGCGAGGACAGAGACCACCATCTTTAAACAGCTAAGGCTGGGGTCAGACGAGCGCAGTATTAACGTGCGTTTAGCCGCACTTTATCGCGGCCGTAGTAGCAGCAAATGACGTCCAATGCCGGGAAACATACGAAGTACGGTCGCACGAAAGTTCGGCCGCGCAACGCAAGTGGCAAACGAACGTATTTTTTCTAGAACGTCAAACTGCTAGTACTGACGTACAGAGTGCGCTGCGTCCGCTAGCGGCGTGTGTGCGTGATTAGGAGACGTCAGACGCTGCTAATGTCCGGCCAACATAACATCCAGACGCAAAAAGTGTTTTATTGACGATCCGTACAAAATCACGGACGGAAAGGCGCATTGTATGACCGCTATCGCGTATTCCGTGAAAAAATACGTCCATGCTTTCGGATGCACTTTTTGACGGTCGGCGCGAAAAATGCGTTCGTCTGACCCTAGCCTAAAAAGTCTGAGCCAGACCAGCTGGCAGCGATAAAGAGCTGCCCTGAGACCTGTTTTCATGTCATTTATTCAGGCTGATGGGCAGTGCATGAAACATGCCACCCCGCAGCATGTATAATCCATACACTGCAGGTAAGAAACTAAACAGGGTTATTCAGAGACTGTCTGCGACATTTTGATGCTCTCCCGTTCACCTCACTTCGGCAAGTTAAATTCGCCGAACCTGCTGTGAATTCGTCATTCACCCAGAAGTGCAGGGAAAACCTGCTGAACGCACCTGAAAAACCGCCGAATCGGAAAAAACGCTGATAAAACACTGAATCTATCTGAAAACTCACAGAACGCATACAACAATCTGCCAAATCGATCTGAAAAAAAGCCGACGACCAGCCGAATGGTTAAAAATAAAAAAGTCACACACAACGGTTGAAAACAATTTTGCTGAAAAAAAATCCAGAAAAATGCCTTTAAAAAAATCCTAAAAGAGACAAATTAAAATAATAAATTGTTTATTAGATATTGTATAAAAACGGGAATATTTTATTCATTGAAACCTATGGGATTCGCCTGAATAAACCTGCCGAATGAAACCACTGAACATCAGGGCATTTCTCTGCTGTTCAATGTGAATAGATTAACCATTGCTTCTCTATGGGGGATTTCACTGCCGCCGAACGGCACCGTATTTCACTGCCCCCGAACAGACACCGTATTTCACTGCCCCGAACACACACCGTATTTCACTGCCCCCGACCACACACCGTATTTCACTGCTGCCGAACAGGCACCGTATTTCACTGTCGCCGAACAGACACCGTATTTCACTGCCCCGAACAGACACCGTATTTCACTGTCGCCGAACAGGCACCGTATTTCACTGCCCCGAACAGACACCGTATTTCACTCCCGCCGAACAGGCACCGTATTTCACTCCCGCCGAACAGACACCGTATTTCACTGCCGCCGAACAGACACCGTATTTTACTGCTGCCGAACAGGCACCATATTTCACTGCCACAGAACAGCACCATATTTCAGTGCTGTCAAACAGCACCGGATTTCACTGTCGCCGAACAGACACCGTATTTCACTGCCCCGAACAGACACCGTATTTCACTGCTGCCGAACAGGCACCGTATTTCACTGCCGCCGAACAGCACCATATTTCAGTGCTGTCAAACAGCACCGTATTTCACTGCCGCCGAACAGACACCGTATTTTACTGCTGCCGAACAGGCACCGTATTTCACTGCCGCCGAACAGCACCATATTTCAGTGCTGTCAAACAGCACCGTATTTCACTGTCGCCGAACAGCACTGTATTTCACTGCCACCAAACTGGCACCGTATTTCACTGCCGCCGAACAGCACTGTACTCGCTGGCAGTTTGCCAAAATGTGGCGAACTGCCTTCAATAGACGAATGGCCCCGAAATGTCACCGTACGGGGAAATTTATGGTTCAGTGCAATTTCGGGGCCAGATCTTCTGTCTCTGAATGACCCCTTAAGGCTAGGGTCAGACGAGCGTGATTTCTACGGACTGTACGTCTGTGCACATGGACGTACGTCAGTACGGAAGACGCAGTAGTGGCCACACAGTCCGTTTTTTTCACTGACGTATTTTTTGACAGATGTAGGAGGGAAAATAAATTACAATGAAAAAACATTCTGTCCGTCAAAAATGCTGGACGTATAAATGCAGTCCGTCTGACCACGCTCCATCACTCACACACAAAGCTATGCAGACGTTGTGGACGTGGCGCACTCCGCACGTCCGTTCTAGCAGTATTACGTTCTAGCCTAACCTGCGTCCGTTTGCCGCGTCCGTCATGCGTCCGCAGTTCTGTGCGCACGTACTTCGTGTGTGGGGATCCATTTAACACAATTGTATGCTATCACGGACGTACTTTTGTGCGGCAACACGGACGTTAACACTGCGCTCGTCTGACCCCAGCCTTAATCGTTATTAATCAGTGAGAGAGCCGGGATAAGTACGGCATGTCAGGGGTTATTTGGGGAGCAGTTGGCAATTCGACAATATTTGGCGAACTGCCAGCTTTATGAATTTCTGAAACTCAATTTCAGAATTTCGTGATTCGCATTTTAGTAATTCCAATTCATCAAAAATACGGTGAATTTACTATTTATCGAATGGTCACCGTATTTTGCCGAAATTGGGAGTCACCAAAGCAGTTATTGGACGCCGGCAAAAAGTGCTGATAAGAGGTGAATTGCACAAGGATGAAAAAGATAAATAAAGAACTCTCCTATATTCCTATTAAAACGGTGCAAAGATGTGTCGAAATAATTAAAAAAAGATTGTTTAAAAATAAGAAGGTCTGTTAGTTAAGAAATAAAACAAAAATGTCGCCTAAAAAAAATACAAAAAGGTCTTTTAAAAAAAATAAATAATAAAGGGTTTTGCAAAAATTAAAAAAAATAATGGTCTTAAAATATTTTATCTATTGCATTGAACCCTATGGGATTCGCCTGGTTTAAAGCCGTCAAACAGTGTAAATCAGGTCATTTTGGCGCATGTTCTGTGCAATTCGCCAGTATTTGGCAAAAATACAGCTTTGTGAATAGACAAATTGGCCCGAAGTCGCAGATACGGTGAAATTCAACATTCGGTGCAATTTTGCAGCAAATTTCGGAGTTTAGTGAATAATCTCCTAAAATAAAATAATAATAATAAGTAACAGTAGATAAATACAATCCGGCGATGGGCAGGTGGAAGATTTGCTTTCTGTACTTTTACACATTTTGTTTCTGTTTATTAAATAACACCCGACAGAGCAGAAACAAAACAACCTCCACCACACCAAATCAAATCAAATCAAAATAAGCTTTATTGGCAGGAACAAATACATTTTAGCATTGCCAAAGCATATGGGGAGGTTATATGGAGGGGGGGGGGGGGTTAGTGGGACATATATGGGGGGAATGCACCCAACTGCTATCAGCTACATTGTATACAAGAAAAAAAGGCATAGGATTCTTTAGCAAAGGGCGGCCCCGCCCCTTTCCTCCATTGAGCCAATCAGGAGGACCCTGGAAAGTAAAGAAGCATTTAACCATTAGCTGCCAGAGAGCTGATCCAGGGGAAGCAGTCAGAGCCCTGTGGGCTGAAACGTCAGCTGGGTGGCGGACACACACTGTAGCGCACACAAAATCTAAAGTAAAGGTGGCAGGGACTGCGTGAACATGGAACTGTCTGTGTGTGGGACTGCGCTCCTGCTCTGTGCTGTGACAGTCCTGATTCTGGTTTTGAGCTGGAATCGAAAGCCACCCAATCTGCCTCCGGGCCCCACCCCCCTGCCCCTGATTGGGAACCTCCTGCAGCTGGATTTTAAGAATATGGTGCAGCAATTTGTTAAGGTCAGTGCAGCGCAGGGATCACAAACTCCGCTCCACCCTATGCTGGTGGCATGCAGTTCCCAGAAGTCTTTGAATGCAATAGATGGCCAGAGAATCATGGGAGTTGTGGTTCAGGAACATCTGAAGGTCAGGGGGGGCACAGTGTAGGGTCTGTGAGTTAAAGGCTCAACAGACTCTTCTGTGTCTCTTCCCACATTTCCTGAGCCTGGCACGCACAGGGTTAAATCAAGAGATAAACAATAACACACTCACAATGCCAAGCTGCTCACTCCCCTTCACATGGAGCCTCAGAGGGACAATATGCAGAGGATCCTCCATGTTTTCCTGGAATCATAGCGTGACATAACACACATGTGTCCCCGAGTAATACACGGACAGATAATACGTAGCATTTATTCCAGAAGGAACATAAAGACCTGAATAAAGCGGAATATCTAGACTAGAGCAACCTCCATCATCCAAATGTTTTAGGCTGGGGTCAGACGAGCGTGATTTCTACGGGCTGTACGGTCGTGCAGTACGGACATCGTCAGTACGGATGACGCAGTAGTGGTCACACAGTCCGTTTTTTCACTGAAGTTATTTTTGACGGATGTAGGAGGAAAAATAAATTACAATGAAAAAACATTCTGTCCGTCAAAAATGCTGGACGTATAAATGCAGTCCGTCTGACCATGCTCCATCACTCACACACAAAGCTATGCAGACGTTGTGGACGTGGCGCACTCCGCACGTCCGTTCTAGCAGTATTACGTTCTTGCCTAACCTGCGTCCGTTTGCAGCGCCCGTCAGCCCCCGCACTTCTGTGCCGACGTACTTCGTGTGTGGGGCTCCATTTAACACAATTGTATGCTATCACGGACGTGCGGGCAACATGGACGTTAACACTGCGCTCGTCTGACCCCAGCCTTAAAACTACATTTCCCATAAGGCTCAGCCAATCTAACGAGTGACAGGATTGTGTAATGAGATTATTGAACCCAGGACATACTTGAAAACCAGAGAAATCTCAATGTATCCTTCCTGGTAAAATCCTTTATAAATAAATAAATAATTTCCTTCTAGAAATGAAAACCTGACCCCCGCCCCCCCCCCCGTCACAGGAATCATTTCTGCCAGAGAGAAGCATTTACTAACAGCAGAGAAACAAAAATAAATAAGAGAGGAGCAGAGATACAATGTATATACTGACAGGAAATATTTATAAACAAATCTGAACAAATATCACAGTTTATTCTAAAAATGAGAGAATCATGGGAAATTACAGCAAACATTGTCCAAGTATATATACAGTAATAGGAGGCATTATAGGGGTGTTATCATATACACAGACAGCAGTAGCGGGGGGCACTGGAGATGTGGAAGCGGGGGGCACTGGAGATGTGGAAGGGGGAGCACTGGAGACATGGAAGGGGGAGCACTGGAGACGTGGAAGGGGGAGCACTGGAGATGTGGAAGCAGGGGGCACTGGAGATGTGGAAGGGGACACTGGAGACATGGAAGGGGGAGCACTGGAGATGTGGAAGGGGGAGCACTGGAGATGTGGAAGCGGGGAGCACTGGAGATGTGGAAGGGGGAGCACTGGAGACGTGGAAGGGGGAGCACTGGAGACGTGGAAGGGGGAGCACTGGAGATGTGGAAGCGGGGGGCACTGGAGACGTGGAAGGGGGAGCACTGGAGACGTGGAAGGGGGAGCACTGGAGACGTGGAAGCGGGGGGCCCTGGAGATGTGGAAGCAGGGAGGCACTGGAGACTTGGAAGCGGGGGGCACTGGAGACTTGGGAGCACTGGAGACAGGAAGCAGCGACAGGCAATAATCGTAGTATGAATCCGTGCAATAGGTCGTGGCAGGCGGATGACAAACGTAGTATAAGTCCAAGCAGTGGTCGGTACATCCAAATAAGCTTAGGCCGGTTACCGGTGAAAGGCTACAAGGTAAGTCAGACAATGGAGCAATGCATCGTGGGTGCTCCACCCTTAAGAAGGGAACGACAGTCCTCATTATGGTGAGCACCTGTACATAGCTTGAATCTGCTTGAAGGAGTCATTGCAGGAAGGGTGCTGCCCAGACTCAGACAGATGCGTGCAGTACCTCCTTTGGCCTTCCTGTCTCGGTGGCGCCGCATGATTCATGACATTAGGAAAGGGAGTGAAAGACTGAGATCAGGTTACAGTGTTTTGTAAATTCTCGAGAGGGTCCTCCTATTGTTCTGTGTGTCTAACTTATATGTATGTTTATTGTTGTTTCACCCATTGTACAGCGCTGCAGATTATGCTGGTGCTTTATAAATCCTTGAATCTGTATCTGAGTTTTAAATAGACGGATCACGACTCGAGTATCCCTTGATTGTTTTTGTATTGATTTGAATTGTTCAAGCCGTGCGCTTCCCATCTTCCCACATTATGTTCACGGTCTTTTCTGCTGTTTCTGCTCAGATCGGCTCCACGTACGGCCCCGTGTCCATGGTGTATTTGGGGCAGAAGCCGGTGGTCATACTAAACGGTCACGACGTGGTGAGGGAAGCCCTGCTGGACAACGGAGAAGTGTTTAGCGATCGAGGGAAACTCATATTCGCTGAACTTGCTTTTAAGGGATACGGTGAGCTGATACTGGAAAAAAGTCAGAAAACAATAAAAAACACAGGATAGTCCTTAATTATATCTCTTAAAATCCAGATACGTTTAACACGTCTTTACGGTCACATGAGATGCGTGTTTTATCTGTAGCTGCTTTGAGTCTTTAGATGTTTAAGAAACAGATTTCAGGTCTCTGCGTTTCCATCCAGACTTTAAAGACATTATAATCATATTAATAATGGCTGTGTGTGGTCTGTGCAGTGATCTGGTGATCTGGTGATCTGGTGATCACTGCAGCAAACTTTGTAGTAGTTTGTGAGTAAGTCACTTCTAGTTTATCTCCAGTTATATCCGTCTTCTATGTAATAATGTCTGTGCAACCACAGAAAACCCATAAATATTGCTACAAGGAAACAAAATGGCGGTCAATGTACAGTCACCAGCCAATGGGGACCTCCTTGGGGTGACTTGCCGGCTGATTTTGAGCCGGATGTGTGATACAGCCTACAAGACCCATGATCTCCCATTCAACGTCTGAATCTCTCTCCCTCCAAGGAGTCCTGTTCAGTAATGGGGAGCGCTGGAAGCAGATGAGGCGCTTCTCGCTCAGCACCCTGAGGAACTTTGGGATGGGGAAGAGAAGTCTGGAAGAACGAGTGCAGGCAGAGGCCAAATGCTTGGGGGAGGAATTCCTAAAGAGGAAAGGTCTGAGATCTTTAATGTGATAAAAACTCTCTCTTTTCAAAATTTTTTAGTTTCCATTTCTTATCCCCACGATATTTCACCCAAACCCCTCAGTGTCTCCTATATTTCCCTAACTCCACTTATATTGCATCTCTATATCTCCTTAACTTGTTGCCATTTTTCTCTCTGTTGCCTTAGTTGTCTTCCTCTAGTCGACTCCTTGTTTCCCAATTCTCTGCCATCTCTACATTGGCCTCCTCAAGCCATTTGTGGTTGCCATTGTCCAACCTCCTTTCTTCATTTTTAGGGCCAATCTCTAGGCATCTTCCAGTCTTCTCGATTTGACTTTTTTCTTTAACAGGAGCACAGTTTGATCCAACCTATCACTTGAGCCTGGCCGTGTCAAATGTCATCTGCTCCATCGTCTTTGGGGATCGTTTTGACTATGAGGACAAGGACTTCCTAGCCATGCTTGCCTTGATGAAGGAGACTTTCCAGATAGTGACCTCACCCTGGGCTCAGGTTGGACATGGGTTCTTTTTGTATTTACTTCTAGATGTTTGACACTTGAGCGTCAATCTGTGAGGCCCAACGTAGAACCTTCCCATTGTAAAACAGGTGGTTTCTTGTCGTCAGAGCTGCCATCAGAAATCTTGAGGCCTATTACTGAACCACTTGTCAGAGCCCGCCTTCCTTTAGCTACCCATTTCAGTAAACTACTTAAAAATAAAACATTTTGACCCCTCTCCCGCTTACCTTATTTTACAACGGGTGAGATAAATCCATGGTGGTCCAACAGGGGGATAAAAAGTATTCCCTGGTTGGAGAATGTTTGGTCTGCTTTGCTATCTGTTGCAGACCACACTAATGGCTCCCTCAGTGTTGAGTCAGAGTGCTCTTACCAGCTCCAGATGCTGTGGCCCACCAGGAAATTTTTGGGCATTTTGGTGGTTCTGTCCAGGAAGGAATGGAGGAGCCCTTCCATCTGTGGCACTTAGACAAGCTGCACAGGATTAGGCAAGGGTCATGGCCGTGGACCCATAGTGTCCCTGAACATATCACCCCCCAATGTCATCTCTGCTTGACGTGTCCATGAAAGTGATCAGTGTAGTAAATGTGCATTATTCACTAATATAAAACATTCTCTATACCAGGACTGTCAAACTCCGACACCCCCAGATGGTTCGGAGGTTTAACGTCCATGATTACCTGACCATTTATTACATTCTATGAATTCTGGGAATTGTAGTCTGCCAACACATCATGGAGGACCGAAGTTTGACATCCCTGCTCTATACAGTATGTACATGTAAACGAGAGAAAGACAGACCTGGAGCTTTTTGGTACAAGATATTATCTGATTCACGATCCTTTTTTTTCTGGAAATTTTTGAAGTTGAGTTACTTTTAGAGGAGTTAAATCTTTTTGAAGTCTTCTTCAGGCTGTGTGGGGGGGGGTAGCTTTAAGTAATAAATGTTCTCTTTCATAGTTCAAGAAGTTGGCGGAGAGCAGAAATAGTTTTCTGTAGAAACAAGCAGTTGCCCAATGCCTTAAAAGTGTATTTTTTAGGCATGATGAGACTAATATTGACCAACCCAATTTGCTCCTAGCAGGCCGATTTAATGCTCCCGGCCAGAAGGAGCAAACCATGTGATTGAATTTTTCTAGCAGGTCTCTGGCTTTAAGATTAGCTGTGGAATCTTGATGGTGTATTAAAATACATTGTGTCCAACTACGGAGATAAGTGAATATGAAATCTGATGACATGTCTTCCTAGATCTTCGGCTTGGCACCCAACATCTTCAAGCACATGCCCGGCTCACACCACAAACTCTTCAGGAATTTTAACACGTTCAGGGAGTACGTGATGGAGAAGGTGAAATCTCACGAGGAGAGCTTGGACGAGAACTTTCCCAGAGACTACATTGACTGCTTCGTCATCAAGATGAGAGAGGTGAGAGTCGGGCAAAGGGGGCGGACCAAGACACAGCAACAACAGCACGGGGAGTGACTTTCTCTTCTTCTTTATCTTCTTTATTAGTCGCCTTAAAAACCTGGATTTCACAAAAAAATGTATCTTCGTTTCAAATATTGGCCCTTTTTTTGGTCTTGTCGCACGTGTACAGTTAATTAGGTTATGTTGGAAATGCGTGGGGTTTAAGTATTGGGAGCTTTGGAGGTTTTGTTTTTATTATTTGATATTTTATAAGAGAATGGAATAAAAAAGAAGCCAAAAGACAGACAAAGGAAGCTGGAAAAGAAGGGAAGGAGGGTGGAGGTACGCGAAGAGAAAGGGCATATTGTCACGGCTTGCCACCACATGCCTTTGTCTTACCCATTGCCTCCTGGCAGGCATCGGCCATGCTGACCCAGTTTCAGGGGTGTTCATGTGTCGTGTCACTGATCGGCGCTCCATCCTCAAACCCCGTACTGTGGACCCATCCACCTGGTCTCTTCATTAGCAGGCGTTTCTCCTGGTTGTGGCCTGCTACTGCCTGGCTGAGGGTGCGGTTCCAAGATGGCATCAGGGACTTGGATTCCCTATGAAGCGTCGGGTGGTGTGGCCTGTGCCTGAACAGGGACAGCAGGGCTAGTGGAGGGAAAGACCTACTTCCCTCAGGTAGGAGCCAAGAGAAGGCGGCAAGTGTTTTCTGGAGGCAGGTATGGTCCACTCACCTACCCAGATAATAAATAGCCGGTTACTTCCACCTTACTACAGCTCCCTGTTCTGTGTATCTAGTAGCTCTATCTAGCCTTTCCATGTATGACGTCATCTGGCCTTTTGGATTCCCCTTCTTTACTACTACAATATGCTGGCGCTTTATAAATAAAGAATAATAATAATACACTTCAGACACTCTCTATTCTGCCAGTTCCATTGGCTCCTACTAACCCAAACCCGTGAGAATATCGACGAGAAAGGAGATCCTCTCTTATCATTCATCACAGAAGCCCTTATTTTGGTGTGTTATCATTACGGTTCCTTGTCTTCTGGTGACTGACCTTCCACCTTTTACTCCACAGGAAAAAGACAACCCGAATTCTGAATTTATTTATGAAAACCTGATTGTCAACCTAGTTAACCTGTTTTTTGCTGGGACGGAGACCACTAGCACCACCCTGCGATACGGGATCCTGCTCCTCCTGAAATATCCGGACATCCAAAGTAAATAATACAGTGGGCCGCGGCCCTTACACGCTCATGGTGGGAATTCTAATGGCTCGATGCTGGATCCGTGAGGAACAAACCTGAGGAGGACATTTAGAAAGAAAACCCATCATAATGGAGATCACAGTAATATTCCTGCCGACCATGATGTTGTGTTAACAGATATATAAGGCACCAATATTACCCTTTATATGAGTGTGTGTGTATATTATAACGATATATATAAAACACTCATTTGCATGAAATAAAGCTCCATCACAGCCCCGGAAACGCGTCGGTGAATATCGCTGTGTGTGTGTCGGTGAATGTGTATGTGTGTGTCTATGCACTGCTCTCAGGCTTCATTACTTGTATTTTTGTCACAGAGCGTATGCACAGGGAGATCGATGAGGTCATAGGACAGGATCGGGTCCCATCAGTTGAAGATCGGATAAGAATGCCGTACGTAGATGCCGTGATTCACGAGATCCTTCGATTTGCGGATCTTGCTCCCCTTGGGCTTCCACGTTCAACCACTAAAGATACAACACTCAGAGGATTCCATATTCCCAAGGTCAGACCATACGCAGGGATAGACATGGCTGTGTTCATTTTACACATAGCACATATTGTTCACACATGTATTAGATTTGTGTTGACTTCATTAGACTTGCTGTCACGCACAAGTAATTGTGTATATGAAGTTTCTGGGTCAGACGGTTCCTATTGTGCTGCCATTTTTAGTTTTTTTGTTTTTTATTACACTGACATAGACAGAACACCATGGGGTGTGTTACTGGACCCAACTAACATAAAGAAATCCATATTGTATACGTTGAATAAAACTCACATTTAGTAGAGCATG
This sequence comes from Leptobrachium leishanense, assembly GCA_009667805.1. Classification (NCBI taxonomy): domain Eukaryota; kingdom Metazoa; phylum Chordata; class Amphibia; order Anura; family Megophryidae; genus Leptobrachium; species Leptobrachium leishanense. The sequence goes on from CM019071.1 coordinate 44,591,114, forward strand.
TTAATTCATAGACATGCTGGTGGCAGCGGTGGGATCCTGGTTACGACTTAATTTATAAGAATATTTATTAAAGATAGTATTTCAATATTAATGTTATAAACAATAAAGACTGTCTTACATAACCATATGCTTGCCTCAATAAAATACGAAATTCATACTATTTTACAGTGCCCTAGGTCTGGCCTCCTACTTGACTCACAATGAATGAGCCTATGAATGTGTGACGAGAATGTGTCAGGGAGTGTATATTATTAAATGTTTACCTGTAATATCTATAAACATTACCAACTACCCATTACATGATGTATCCTCTCCTGTGATGCAGAATATGACGGGGATGTTTGTCTATGCATATTCTAGCTTCTTGCTGCCTCCAATGGATCAGTGGAGGTCCATACATGATAAGACCTCCAGGACGGGGTTTTAATTGATTCTGAATAAGTTACCAGGGTCATCAGGTTCAAAGTGGCCATAATAAAACTGAAATACTTCCCCTTCTAGGCGGTTTGCCTTCACGGCCACTTTGGGTACTTATAGTAAATAAGAGATTTATGTGCTTTATATGACATGTGAGGAAAGGGAAATAAGCAGCTGCACAGCCACTCCTACAAATATTAATACTATTAAATAGCTGCTCGCCTTTAATAGGAAGCAAATTGTAGAATTAGGGATAGTATTAGGGTTACTATTAGGGTTAGTGTTAGTATTAGGGTTAGAGCTACTTCTTGGGATAGAGTTAGTACAAGGGTTAGGGTTAGTATTAGGGTTAGGGTTACCTCTAGGGAAAGGTTTGGTATGAGGGTTAGGGTTTGTATTAGGGTTGGTGTTAGTATTACTTTTAGGGTTACTACAAGGGTTAGGGTTACTTCTAGGGTTAGTACAAGGGAGAGGGTTACTTCTAGGGTTAGTACAAGGGAGAGGGTTAGTTCAAGGGTTAGGGTTACTTCTAGGGTTAGTACAAGGGAGAGGGTTACTTCTAGGGTTAGTACAAGGGAGAGGGTTAGTTCAAGGGTTAGGGTTAGTACTAGGTTTAGTGTGGTCCTTTAAGGGTTAGGGTAACGTTTAGGGATACTGTTAGGGTTGCAATTAGTATAAGGGTTAATTTTAGTGGTTTTTTTTTTGAGAAAGTATTTTACCAGGAAGGATACATTGAGATTTCTCTCGTTTTCAAGTATGTCCTGGGTGGCGAGTGTTAGTGTTACGGTTGCAGTTAGTATTTCACTTAGGGCAATGTTTAGGGTTAGTGTTAGTATGAGAATTAGTGTTAGTATCAGGGTTACTTTTAAGGTTATTGTTAATATTATTGTTGAAGGTCCTTTAGGGTTAGGGTTAGTATTAGGGTAACGTTTAGGGTAGCAGTTAGTATTAGGTTTAGGGCAATGTTTAGGGTTTGGATTAGTGTTCGTGTTCAGGTTAGAATCTGAGAGGAAATCGGTTAAGACAAACAGGTTAAGGTCTGAGTTGAGCCGTATCAGTTAGTTTAGTTTAAGGAATGGGATGCTGCGAGTAACAGGATGAGGTGATCGACTCCAGCAGGAGCGAGTGTTTAAGGAGTGGGACACAGGAAGAGAATGATTCTTTGAGTGGTGGAAGAACATAGAGGAAACAGGAAGCTGCCTCGAGTCCTTTTCTTAAAATAATTACTGTTTTAATCTTCCTTTAGGACACGACTATTTTCCCCATGTTGACCACGGTCCTGAAGGACGAGAAATACTTCCCAGATGCTCAGAAGTTCGACCCGGGACATTTCTTGGATGAAAATGGTTCATTAAAGAAGAACGAGGCTTTTATGCCGTTTTCCATAGGTAAAATGTCACCAAAGCGAGGCAGAAATTATTTTGACTCAAACTTGGATAAATAATCAGTATATTCCCTCTTATTAACCCCTTCTGTTCCTCATTTAAGTCAGGCTCTTATGATCCTATGAAATCTGATTTATAAAGTTCACACTTTTTAATATTTATCTTATTACACACTGTAACACATTTCCAGGTTACCTCCTTTTAGTCTCGCCTCCTCCTTCTCCTCCCATAATCTCTCTGTGACTCTTGTGATGTCCCATATAATACTGTAGGATTGACTTATATCTCCTTCTCCACCAGATGAATAAGCCAAATTCTATTCTTCAATGTATAATTTTGTTTCCTTCATGTCCTTCTTAGTCAAAATGTTACAGACTCCGGATACTCTTTGGCTCTTTGGGTTTTTGTTGTTTTTATTCTACAGCATGTGACATATCGATGTAAATCCCTCCTTTTCCTTCCGCTGCTCTTTATAAAACGTCATTATTATGGGGGGGCATTTCTTTAGCAGTGGGAACGTTGACCTGGGGTTTGAGCGTTTATGCGACTCAGAAATGGTAATATAAGGTATCGGAGCTTGACTCATGGTCTGGATTTCAATGGGCCAATGGGTCAAGGCTCCACAAGGACGTGTGATGACTGAACTACAAAGCACAGAGAGTTCTGGAAGGTGTTTGGAAGAAGCCCCCTTGACTGAAACTAAATGACTAAGCCTGAGCCAAAAATACCAGACTCTCAGTGTCACAGTTGACATCATGGTAATAAGCCTTGAACTGGTTAACTATGATTTGCTATTCGTCCGTCAGAATAACCACGTTGCTTGCCCAGAGACCAGCGCAACACGTTTTACTCTCTTCAACAGAATGACATTGTGCGAGGAGATTATGGGCTTGTTGTAAGGCAGGTCAGCCATGGAAACCGACGTCCATAAAAGCAGTCCATCTGCTGACATTGTTTCCAGAGGACATCTGAAAGTTTATGCAGTAACTATTAAAACGCAGGAGGAAGCAGTATGTCCTCTAAATATCTGACATGTTGACCTGTAGCCTGTTCAATTGACAAGCTACGTCTTTACTTTCTGCATGGTGGTTTCCTTGTAGAGGAGCAAGGTCCTAGCTTTGAGCTCCATATGGAGATCCCACAGGGATTGATTACTTTCCTGCGATAGTTCGGTCAATGGGTGGATAGTGATGGGCAAAGGAGTGCAGTCAGAATTGTCCGTGCACCTGGAAAAGTATTTTGTAGACGGCAATGACCAGATTAACAAGGAACAAGGTCTTCCACTAAGTACAGAGCAGGCAGAAATAGGGACCCCTGAATAAAAGATGCCTGGGGTTGCACTTCAAGTGGTCCTGTCTGTAAACCAGAACATTATATGACCCTATTTATGGGGACACTTGGGGGGGGGTGGCTGTCTGTAAAACAAAACATTCTATGGCCTCATTTTTGGAGGCACCCAAGGAGGCCATGTCTTCTAAACAAAACATTCTATGACCTCTTTTATGGAGACTCTGTGCCTATTCTCCTAATCAACAACTGTCTATGTTTATCATCCCACCAGGAAAGCGGATATGCCTCGGAGAGGGCCTGGCTCGCATGGAGATATTCCTCTTCCTCACCTCCATCCTGCAGAAGTTTGATCTGAAATGTAACATTAGACATGAAGACATCGATATCTCTCCGATACCGTCCAGGGGCAGTTTTACTCCTCGGCCCTACGAGCTCGCCGTCAGCCCTCGCTAACTGAAAAAACTCAAACCCATCTGACTTTGTTTCTGTTCTTTGACATCTAAAACCCTTTATCTCTTAAAGGGATGAGGTCTCCTCGGATGGAGTTGTCTCCAGTGACTCTCAAGATGTTGCAGTAAATGAAGACCCTAGATCAGGGTGCCCAACCATGGCAGTCCAGATGTTTTCCCTCAAGGCTCTGTTGTCCTAACCATTGGCCGAGTAATGCAAGTGACACAGTTTTGAAACAGCTGGAGGACCAAGGCTGAGAACCTCTAGTCTAGAGTAATAAGCGCATGAGTTAAATAAACATTAAATGTAACATGAAATATACTCTGTGGTCACAACCCGGTCTCCAATAAAACAGTAATCACATCATTTGGAATAACATACACCTGGACATCTGCCCAGGAACCTCCCACACTAGCAGCCAAACAAGGCAGGCCATGGCTTTAATCAAGCCCCTATTAATACTCATTCCTCCCATGCTTGGTGTTGTCTGCTCGCGGCCTAGTTCAGGTAGGGGCATCCATCTTTGATCCAGATCGTTGTGCAGGTCTGTTCTGCAACTACAGGAAACGTTTGGTTGAGGTTACTGCTGCCAAAGGAGGGTCAACCAGTTATTAAGTCCAAAGGTTCACATACTTTTTCCACCCTGCACTGTGAATGTTTACATGTTCTGTTCAATAAAAACGTGAAAACATATTATGTTTGTGTTGTATTATTTTAAGCAGACTGTGTTTTTCAAATTGTTGTGACTTAGATGAAGATCAGAGAACATCTTATGACCAATTCATGCAAAACTCCACCTAATCCCAAAGGGTTCACATACTTTTTCTTGCCACTGTATACATATTAGACATGTGCATTCGTTTTAGTACTAAAACGATTTAGTCCGAATTTTGGGATAATTTAGTTTTCGTATGACTCAAGAGATACGAAACTGCTACATACCAAAAACGAAAGAAACTAAAATAAAATGCACTACATTTTAGTTTCAGTCCTTTTTGTGATATTACATTGAGTGAAGGAGACCAGCAATGAAGAGCGCAACATCTGAAGTTCTGCACCCTCCACATGCCAATGCAGTAGGATGTTCTATACAGAGAGGGTCATTAATTAATGCAGGAGGATGTTCTATACATTATACAGAGAGGGGTATTAATGCAGGAGGATGTTATATACATTATACAGAGAAAGGTATAAATTGAGGAGGATGTTCTATACAGAGAGGACATTAATTCAGGAGGATGTTCTATACATTATACAGAGAGGAGACTTTTTTTTTTAGCCCTTTAAATCCAGTGGCTGTGAGCACTGAGATCGGCTGCTTGTTACATTATCTCTCAGTACAATGTATCAGGCTCAGCTGTTACAGTAACTGACTGTAACAGCGCTCAGAGTTTCAGTAAAACAAGGAAATAATATTGTTATAACCTCTTATATATAAAAATATTATTTACTAGTTTTACTGAAACTCTGAGCGCTGTGATGAGCAGCAGTCAGTTACTGTAACAGCTTTCCCTGACATGGGGCAGTATTACAATGTTGGTGCTAACTTAACCAGAGCTGTTGTAAACTGAAAACCTCCATAGGCTATAATGGCTCTGGGAAGTTTACAATAGCTCTGGTTAAGGCTAGGGACAGATGAGCGCATTTTCTGCGGCCACCGTCAAAATGTACGTCGATGTGTGCGCACGCATTTTTTCACGGAATACGCTTAAGTGGTCAGACGATGCGCAATTCTGGACGTATTTCATGACGATGGGGTGAAAAGTTTGAACGTTATGTTGGCCGCACACTAGCAGCGTCTGACATCTCCTAATCACGCACACACGCTGCTATGCGGCCGCAGCGCACTCTGTACGTCAGTACCAGCGGTTTAACGTTCTCGAAAAAATGCGTTCATTTTCCACTTGCGTTGTGCAGCCGGACTTTTGTGCGACCGTACTTCGTATATTGGCTGTCATTGCCCGTCATCTGCTGCTAGTGCGGCCGTGATTATGTGCGCCAGAACGCGCGTTCGCACTGCCTCAGTCTGACCCTAGCCTAAGTTACCACCAACTATGTAATATGGCCCACATTGTGCTGAGAGTGAGAGATTCTGTAACAAGCAGCCGATCTCAGCCCTCTGAGGAGCCACTACAATAGTAATTGTATCCACTGGTTTTCGGATGAATGAAATTAGTTTTCATACTAAAGAACTGAAAACGAATTTCTTTAGCAACTAAATAAATTGCATTTTAGGATTAATTCATTAGTTCAAAACAAAAGTTTGTGCTGTGCACATGTCTAATACATATAATAATGATATATTATGAATCTGCTGAGTCTGACGGAAAGAACGATATATAATATGTCTGGGTGATATAAAAAAACATGACTTCAAATCGTGTTTAAACATTTTGAGCAAAAGCAGTAAAAATTAGCTCAGTGCACGGGGTGAAATGGCTCAGCAATGAAGGGGTTAAACATGATGAGCACAATATGTGTCAAAATTAGCTCAGAACACAAAAACATAAGGCTGGGGGTGAGATGGATCAGCAAGGGTTAAAAAAACAACACATAAAAACACACACACATTCACTGTTTTGCAGATACAGTCAGGTCCAGAAATATTGGGACATGTACACAATTGTAACATCTTTGGCTCTTTACACCACCACAATGGAGTTGGAATGAAACAAACACAATGTGCTTTAACTGCAGACTGTCAGCTTTAATTTGAGGGTATGTACATCCAACTCAGGTGAACGGTATAGGACTTACAGCAGTTTGCAGATGTGCCCCCACTTGTTAAGGGACCAAAGGTAATGGGACAGAATAATAATCATAAATCAAACTTCCCCTTCTTTATACTTGGTTGCAAATCCTTTGCAGTCAATCACAGCCTGAAGTCTGGAACGCATAGACATCACCAGACGCTGGGTTTCATCCCTGGTGATGCTCTGTCAGGCCTCTACTGCAACTGTCTTCAGTTCCTGCTGGTTCTTGGGGCATTTTCCCATCAGTTTTGTCTTCAGCAAGTGAAATGCATGTTCAATGGGATTCAGGTCAGGTGATTGACTTGGCCATTGCATAACATTCCACTTCTGTCCCTTCAAAAACTCTTTGGTTACTTTTGCAGTATGCTTTGGGTCATTGTCCATCTGCACTGTGAAGAGCCGTCCAATGAGTTCTGCAGCATTTGGCTGAATGTGAGCAGATAATATTGCCCGAAACACTTCAGAATTCATCCTGCTGCTTTTGTCAGCAGTCACATCATCAATAAATACAAGAGAACCAGTTCCATTGGCAGCCATATATGCCCACGCCATGACACTACCACCACCATGCTTCACTGATGAGGTGGTATGCTTAGGATCATGAGCAGTTCCTTTTTTTCTCCATACTCTTCTCTTCCCATCACTCTGGTATAAGTTGATCTTGGTCTCATCTGTCCATAGGATCTTGTTCCAGAACTGTGAAGGCTTTGTTAGGTGTTGTTTGGCAAACTCTAATCTGGCCTTCCTGTTTTTGAGGCTCACCAATGGTTTACATCTTGTGGTGAACCCTCTGTATTCACTCTGGTGAAGTCTTCTCTCGATTGTTGACTTTGACACACATATATCTATCTCCTGGAGAGTGTTCTTGATCTGGCCAACTGTTGTGAAGGGTGTTTTCTTCACCAGGGAAAGAATTCTTTGGTCATCCACCACAGTTGTTTTCTGTGGTTTCCGGGTCTTTTGGTGTTGCTGAGCTCACCGATACGTTCCTTCTTTTTGAGAATGTTCCAAACAGTTGTTTTGGCCACGCCTAATGTTCTTGCTATCTCTCCGATGGGTTTGTTTTGTTTCTTCAGCCTAATGATGGCTTGCTTCACTGATAGTGACAGCTCTTTGGATCTCATCTTGAGAGTTGACAGCAACAGATTCCAAATGCAAATAGCACACTTGAAATGAAATCTAGGCCTTTTATCTGCACATTGTAATTGGGGTAATGAGGGAATATCACACACCTGGCCATGGAACAGCTGAGAAGCCAATTGTCCCATTACTTTTGGTCCCTTAACAAGTGGGAGACACATCTGCAAACTGCTGTAAGTCCTACACCATTCACCTGAGTTGGATGTACATACCCTCAAATTAAAGCTGACAGTCTGCAGTTAAAGCACATTGTGTTTGTTTCATTCCATCTTCATTGTGGTGGTGTATAGAGCCAAAGATGTTACAATTGTGTCCATGTCCCAATATTTCTGGACCTGACTGTACATTGTAGCAAAAAGTTTGTTTTAGATTGTGCAGGAGAAAGGCGGGTTCTTATCAGCCGAGCCAGCCAATAAGGACAGAGCTGTGAAATGCAGAGCATTGAACCCTTTGAGTGTCGGAGCTTTGAAAAGCAGACAGTCTGAGAATAAAGGTCACATAGACTGCCTGGACATGGAGCTGTCTGCGTTTGCCACCGCGCTCCTGCTCTGTGCACTGACGTTCCTGGTTCTGGTTTTGATCCGGAGTCGGAAAGCGAGTAATCTGCCTCCTGGACCTGCTCCTCTGCCTTTGATTGGGAACGTCCTGCAGCTGGATTTTAGGAATCTGGTGAAAGCGCTTGTGAAGGTCAGTGGGGGCTTTGTGGTTTGTTTCAGGCTTTGGGCCGGATTCCCATCCTGGTGTAAACATAACCAGAGCTGTTTGTAAACTCCGCAGCTCCACACACTGTAAAGGCTCTGGGACGTTTACACCAGGCTTGGAATAGGCTCCTCGTCTATTCGGGATATTTCATCGTTTCGTTTTCATGAACCGTAAAATCAGCTTTGCGTCCGTTCCTGTATCTCAGCGCTGGGAGGAGAATTATCAGTGGACCCCAGTGTTTCCCAGACATATGACTTGTACATGTGACAGGTCAGTGCGAGAAACATGCTGCCGCATTGTATGTCGCCTCCAAATCCTCGCCGGGGGAATCCTCGTCTATGAATCTATGTCCAGACAGCAGAATGTGCCATCAGATGGTGACAGGTATAACTCCTGTAAGGGGCCCAGCCAGTGAAGGGGCCCGCAGTAGAGATGTGCATTCGTTTCGAAAAAATTCGGAATTTGGAACAAAATTTGTTTATTCGTAGTTCGGAAGTACTTCCGAATAACAAATCGATACGATACAAATTCAAAACTAAACAAAATGGTATATAACGAATTTATTTTGTTTTACACTGTGTCATCATCATAAAAGAAAAAATTGATTAACTGATATTAACTATTGAATCTGAAATGAACTATCAAATTGATCTTAACTTACAATATAAGTAATAGTCAGCAAAGGACTTTATGAAACTAATTAATTTTGTTTCACTGTTTAATTGACTCAAATACTAAATATGTCACACAGCTTAAAATTTAACCCTAGCTTTTCTTTTAACAGCTAAATTTGATTAATTGTAGTTTTATCTAGTGATCCAAAATTCAAATTGATATCAACTATCGAATTGATATATGAAATTTCGAATCGACTTGAAATTTCAAATCGATCAGAAACTAAACGAAATACGAAACGAAATTAGTTTGTAATTCTGAAAATGGAATTATTTAAAAACATAACGAAACGAAACTAAACTAAACAAATTTTTCAGCCATGCACATCAGTAGCCCGCAGCTTATCTGTCTCGGGAGATCCCAAATACACTGAGGTGGCTTGATCTATATGGAATCCAATACCACAAAACAGAAAGGAATCCTAGTAAAGCGATACAAGTCATGCTAATTCTGAGTTCGAGCTCAGCACCCTCCTCTTTAATTGTAAGTTCTTGCATAGGGTCCCTCTCTCCAATCGCTCTACGCACGTCAAACTTATTTGCTAATTCTATGTTTGTTTTTTTCCACCCAATGTACAGCGCTGCGGCACATGATGGCACTTTGTAAATAAATTATCTGTGTCTGACTCCAAACCCCACAATCCTTTCTGTTTTTGCTCAGGTCGGCTCTACGTATGGCCCCGTGTCCATGGTGTATTTGGGGCAGCTGCCGGTGGTCATACTGAACGGTCACGACGTGGTGAGGGAAGCCCTGCTGGACAACGGTGAAGTGTTCAACGATCGAGGGAAAATCGCAGTCGCTGAAATTGCCTTCAAGGGACACGGTGAGCAGAGGCTGGAAAACGGAGGCCCTGTAAATCCAGAGCCAGGACTGTCACACCCTGACACACTCACGTCATTATGGAATTTTGGAAACATCCAATATATTAGTCCATTTTCGATATTCAGAACCTTTATGTAAAATATGTAAAAAAATTGGCTAGGGGGCTAGGGGTGGGGTCAGCTTAGGGTTAGGGTAAGTGCTAGGGCTAGGTTAGAGCTACACATATAGCGACAGGTCAGGGCTATGCTTAGGGGGACAGTTTCTGTGTCTCATATCATTATGGTTAAGGTGAGGGTTGGTCCTAAGTTTAGGGCTAGAGTTAGCTTAGGTCTAGGCTTAAGACGACAGTTTCTGTGGGTCATATGATTTAGATTCAGAGCTAGGATTAGGTTAGGGCTAGAGATAGGTTTGGCTAAGGTTAAGTTAGGGCTAGGCTTAGGGCAATAGTTTCTTTGTGTCATATGATCAGAGTCAGGGCTAGAGTTAGGTTAGGTTAGGGTTCAGCTTGGGTTAGTATATGATTAGGGCTAGCTAGGGTTAATTTTACAGTTTCTGGGAGTCATATGATTAGGCCTATGATTAGGTGTAGGGTTAGGTTAGGACTGGGCTTAGGGTAACCTTTTTTTCCTATTTTTCTAATTTTTTTTCTATTACAATTAATTCCGGATTTTTCTGGTTATATTCTTACCTGGTTGATAATAACTGGACAACTAACAATTTGGTCTGGATTTGGCATTATGGGAATGAAATCGATGCAAATTCCTGATGTTTTGGACTATTTCCAAACAGGTACGAACCGAATCGCACATGTCTAGTCTTAGATAGACATCATGGTGAGTTGTAATGACTGGCAGGTTACAGTTATTAATCTTTAATGAATCCAGAGCTGGGTATATGATTCAGCCAACAGGGTACATGATCTCCTATTCACCGGCCGAACCTCTCGCCCTCCCAGGGATCTTGTTCAGTAATGGGGAGCGCTGGAAGCAGATGAGGCGCTTCTCACTCAGTACCCTGAGGAACTTCGGGATGGGGAAGAGAAGCCTGGAAGAACGAGTGCAGGAAGAGGCCAAATGCTTGGGGGAGGAATTCCTAAAGAGGAAAGGTCTGACATATATTTAAAAATTGGCTCAAAATATTATTATTCACTCACAATCTGTTACAATACATTCACTTAACGAATCACAACCTGCTCTGATCTCATTTATGTTTTCTGAGAAACTTCTACAAAGTGTTTCTTCCTTTCGATCCTTTGTTTTCAATTTACCATTCCCACCATCTACACCATCTCCACCATCTCCACCATCTCTACATCAACCTCCTCCAGCATTTTGTGGTTGCCATAGTCCACCCTTCTTTCATATCTTTCCGAGCCATTCTTTGGTGCTCGATGCGTCTCTCAGTTTTTTCTTCATGAGTTTTATGCATTAGGAGCCCCGTTTAATCCCACGTATCTCCTGAGCCTGGCCGTGTCCAACGTTATCTGCTCCGTCGTCTTTGGGGATCGTTTTGACTATGAAGACCAGGCTTTTCTATCCATCTTGGCCTTGATGAAGGAGACGGTTGAGATTGTAAACTCTCCGTGGGTACAGGTTGGACATTGTTTCTAATTGCTTTCATTTCAATATGATGGACAATCTTTTCTTTTGTTTGAGTTAGAGAACCATGACCTTGATTTAATTTGAAAAAATGGCCAAAACTTGCACATTCTGGGCCATTTTTATGGGTAAGGAGAATGAAATGTGGGTTTACCGACATTTCGATTCCCGAAACCAATTTGAATCAAATGTCGTCTCTCTCAAGGTTTTACTTTTTAATGGAAATATTGACTTTAGCGATTCAATACGAGTTCATCGGTTCATCGGTGATGTTGAGACTATTTCCAAAAATATTACGAATGCTGAAAGGTGCTGAAAATGGGTTTTCAGGTAGAAAGATTTCTAAAAGCCATGTTTAAATGCAACAATCTGTACAATCCTTAGCAAGAATAAGCTTTTTCAGACATTTTTCTGACCGACTTTTCTTTGGCCCACCGCCATTTTTGACTCGGGCGATTGTTTTTCTGCTAAGCAGCTGATATTTAAATCTGTCATATTTTTCATGAAACTAGTCAATCTAGATAACACTGGCAAAAAATAATATGTATCACGTATCATCACATACCTAAATGGTCCAAATGAAATTCGGATAGAGGTTGGTTGGTATTCGTAGGCAGATGAAATCGGCCATGCAATCTAATATTATATTTTCCTAGATCTTCAGCTTGGCACCCAACTTTTTGAAGCACATGCCCGGCTCCCACAACAAGCTGTTCCGGAATGTAAACACTTTCAAAGACTTTGCGATGGAGAGGGTGAAATCTCACGAGAAGACATTGGATGAGAACTGCCCCCGAGACTACATAGACTGCTTCATCATCAAGATGAGAGAGGTGAGTCATTTGCCCATAAATTATTGGTTAGATCCTGCTGACAGACACTGCCCAATTATTTTTAATTAATTTTTTCCCTCTTTTTTTTGGTGATTTTACCCGGGAAGCCCCTGAAGCTTTTCTGCACAGTTTATGCTCCTATATAACTTGTGTAGCGAAGGAAGTGCAAATTGGGCAGCACTACAGGACTCTCACACTTTATAGACACAAGTTCTGTAGCACCTGCTCAGAGCGATGGATCGGAGCTGCACGCGCATGCACAGATCGGATCCATCCCTGCCTCTCTGAGAACGCTCGCTGCTGCAGTTGGTCTCAGAGGGTGACGTCGGACGCTCTCTGTGTGACATCACTATTGACTGATCTGGTGGCCGGCAACCAGGAAATTCAAAATCTTGGCTGCTGAGTGGTGGAGAGGAAACTCCTCCACATTACCCAGAGATTTCACCCAATAAGGAAAGCTGAAAGGGGAGGGACACTCCTCACATCCTGACCACTTAAATAAACAATGAAGTGGTCTGGATGAGTAGAGGAGAAGGATAAAAGGAAAGGAGGGCACACACTTATTGTAAAGACCACCCAACTAGGTGCCACTTGGACTGGGATGGATGGATAGATTCTCATAAATCCCAACCAGAAACAATAGGAATGGGATTTTCTGGTGAAGTCCAACAGGACAGAGCTTTATTTGGACAACTGCAACCATGTTTTGCCTCTAAACCAGAGCTTCAAGAAAGGCTCAGACAAAGCTCCTGTGGGACTCCTCCAACGTGCCATGCCTTGTTGCTTTGCCACTTTTAAGGAAAGGAAGAAAGTGCAGGAAAATCCACATTTAGTTTTTGAGCTCTAGGATGTCTCACTGATGACGTCCTTCTCTCTCTTCTTGCTGCACAGGAAAAGGATAACCTGAAAACGGAGTTTAATTATGAAAACCTCTTCGTTAACCTGTTAAACCTGTTTATTGCCGGAACGGAGACCACCAGCACCACCCTGCGATACGGGCTCCTCCTCCTGCTGAAACACCCAGAGATTGAAAGTAAAGCGTTCGCCCTGTCCCAGTGTGAATGGTGGGAGTTATAGTCACATTGGGCCAGGTTTATAATGAACTGATTCAGGGAATAATTATAAGAATAAAGTTTTTAATCTCATTTTTTGTCCTCCACTACAATTTAAATAAGTGTTGATTTATCCAGGGGTTTAGCATCAAACTGCAATGAGTCACAGCCTATCTCCTGCTGATGAGGGCATAATAAGCCCAAGTCCAGGAGTGGCTGTGACCTGTTACATATACCTGATCTTTGCTACAAAAAGCCATCTAGCATGGCCTGGCATTGATTGAAGGGCTCTGTGTTAAAACAGACTCAGGATGCAAAAAAATGAGAAATTGCAAATATAATTTGCATGTATTACCCAGAGTTCCTTGCTGCATATGAGGAATGTAGCACTTGAGCTCTGTGAAGCAGTTCTCTGAATTGCTGAGATGAAGATGGTGTAGACGATTAGTGTAAATGACTTCTGGAAATAAACTATGGAGGCTTTTAATCTAATTTTTTGCCCTCCACCACAACTTAAATAAGTATATGAAGTTAAGTCCCTCCCAACGTCAATGACATCATCTCCAGGCGACCCCCCCGGCAATGCCAGGAGATTGCCTGAAAAGGAGGGGGGATCCGTTTGGATCCCTCTCCCTCCCGCTCGGGAATGAACAGCGCCAAAAGCCAGGCACCGCTTAAAAGGGGAGGGTCTTCCCTTTTAAGCGGTGTTTGGCTTTTAACCCCTCATGCACAGGGTCGCTCTTCAGTGCCTTGCGGCGCTGAATTGCGGTCTAGCTCCGGTGGGGGCCGCTATCTTTGATGGCGGCTCCACCCCAAGTCCCCCCTCGCTACCCAACATCATTGCACATAGCGTGATAAATCAGATAGCCGGGGAACCCCTAGCTGCCTGGGGATTTCCCAAGGAAATCCCCTGGTGGAGATAGGGGGTTCCTTTGAACCCCGATATCTCCAGAACCGTGGCAGCTAGGGGGTCATGGAGGGTGTCATTCAAAAGGCCTGAGCATGAACATGACCATGTTCAAAGTAAGAAATAAATAACAAAAATAAAATAAAAATGAATAAATAATAAAAATAAAAAAAAAAAAAAACATGTTTTTTTTTGTGTGTTATTTGTATTAATGCAGCAATATTATTCCCATTTCAATTATAATGTGAACAATGATGCTTCACTACTTATTTTTTTCTATGGTATGCGTTTGTTAATTATCACGTAATTCCCCCCTAAAAGTTTAACAAGTCCCCATTTCTAATTTTTGTACAAGCGCACCCCATAGAAAATATAACCGCAAATGTTCATGTGATAAAAGGTGAAAAAAAAAACTGCAGATAATTAAAAATTCTAATTTTATTGCATTTTTTTGTTATAATATACAGGCAGGACATGACGTATACATATAAATATGATATATTATGAATCTGCCGGAAAGAACGATATATAATATGTCTGGGTCATATGATAAAATGTGGCTTCAAATCATTTAATCATTTATCGTTTAAATATGATGAGCGAAAGCAGTAAAAATGAGCTCAGCACACAGCGGTGAAATGCCTCAGCAGTGAAGGGGTTAAACATACCGGTAGCTACAATAAATTCCCGGCGCACCGTGATCACAGTTTTTTTTTAAATATTTGTATCACCAAAATACATAATATAGCCTATAAATAATATTTCTAAATCCGTGACCATATGCTGCATTCATTTCCAAATTACTAATGCTATAAAAGTGTGCAAAAATAAACATATAAATGTACACAACTCTCTTTTTGTTTCTGTTACATATGTACCCTGATCATGTTTGCCATCATTGGAAAGGCCATTCCAGTGATGCCTTATACAGTATGTCCCTCTAGCCTGTATGGCTATAATTATAAATTATTAAAAATAATTATAAATTATTATAAATTATTATAAATAAAAATATATAGATTTTATAATTATAAAAGAGTTGTAAAAAATATACAAATTATGAATAAAAAAATAAATTGTAAACTTTTAAATTATTTATTTAGTTACGCCACCTCCCCTCGTGTTGGGCACATCTCTTCGTAAAAATAAAACAAATCTTCATAACATTGTAACAAAAGATAGTAAAAACTGTTTAATAAAAAATATAAATCTATGATTAAAAAATGATAAAATAAATAATAAAATATTTAAAATTTGTAATAAGATATTAGTATTTTTTTTAATTTGGAAAGGCCTCCAGTTTTCTGTGACTACAGGCTCCTGAGATGTAAATCTGGCCCTGAATGTAGCGTGCATGCGCGAGGTGAGACATTCTCTGTATCTATAGTGATTTTTATGTGACTCTCCTCACCTTCTTCCTTGTCTTGTTTCTATCACAGAGCGGATCCACAGTGAGATTGACACGGTAATAGGGCAGGATCGGACCCCATCGGTTGAAGATCGGAGTAAAATGCCTTACTTAGACGCTGTGGTTCACGAGATTCAAAGATTCGCTGACATTGTGCCTCTGGGGCTTCCACACAAAACCACCAAAGACACAACGCTCAGGGGATTCCACATCCCAAAGGTTAGAAAAATCACAAAAGTGTCCAGTGACTAATGATGGAAGGAGATGATTACAAGACACTAAGTCCACTATTACAATTTCTCCACCTTGTGGTCGCATGAAATATTGCTGCAAAAAAGGTTGTGGTTTTAAAAATGTGGAGGAAAATCGAATGTGATAAAGTCATTTTTTTTCAGATAAATCACAGCACAAAGGTGCAAAAATAACACTAGTGTAATTTTTATGGGTAAGGGTACTGTTAGGGTTAGAGTTACTTTCAGGGATAGGGTTAGTGTTAGTTTGAGGGTTTATTTTAGGATTATGGTTACTTTTAAGGATATGGTTAGTAGTAGGGTTAGTGTTAGTATTATTGTAACTTTTGGGATTAGGGTTAGTTTCAAGGATAGTGTTAGGGTTATTGTTAGTATTAGGGTAACTTTTAGGATTAGGGTTCGTTTTAAGGATAGTGTTAGTATTTGTTATTTTTAGGGATAGAGTTACTTTTAAGGATAAGGTTAGTGTTACTATTAGGGTACGTTTTAGAGTTAAGGTTATTTTTAGGGGTTTGTTTTAGAGTTAGGTTTAGTGTTAGTGTTAGTATTAGGTTAACTTTTAGGATTAGGGTTAGTTTTAAGGACGATGTTAGTATTAAGGTTATTATTAGAGATAGGGTTAGGGTTAGTTTTAAGGATAAGGTTAGTGTTACTATTAGGGTTAGTTTTAGAGTTTGGTTTAGTATTAGGGATGTTTTAAAGTTAGTGTTAGTATTAGGGTTCATTTTAGATTTAGGTGTGTTAGGGTATATTTTAGGATTAGGGTTAGTTTCAAGGATAGTGTTAGGGTTATTGTTAGGGACAGGGCTAGTATTAGGGTTAGTAGTAAGGTTAGTATTAGGGTTAGTGTTAGTATTAGGGTAATATTTAGGATTAGGGTTAGTTTTAAGGATAGTGTTAGTATTTAGATTATTTTTAGGGATAGGGTTAGTTTTAGGGTTTTAAGGATAGTGTTAGTATTTAGGTTATTTTTAGGGATAGGGTTAGTATTAGGGTTAGTTTTAGAGTTAAGGTTATTTTTAGGGGTTAGTTTTAGAGTTAGGTTTAGTATTAGGGCTGTTTTAAGGTTCATGTTAGTATAGGGTTGATTTTAGAGTTAGGGTTAGTATTAGCATAATGTTTAGGGTTGCAGTTAGTATAAGGGTTAGGGTAATATTTAGGGTTGGTTTAGGATCTGAGAGGGAATCGGGTGTGGCCGGTAAGCAGGGTAAGGTCTGAGTTGATTCGCATTAGTTTGGTTAGGTTAGAGATGTTGTGCTTTGGATTATGGAATGGGATGCTGCCAGTACCAAGACGAGGTGATCGACTCCAGCAGGAGGGAGTGTTTATGAAGTGGACACACGAAGAGAATGATTATTTGAGTGGTCGGAGAACATAGAGGATATAGGAAGCTGCCTAGAGGCGAGACTGTCCTTTTCTTAAAATAATTACTGTTTTAATCTTCCTTTAGGACACGACTATTTTCCCCATGTTGACCACGGTCCTGAAGGATGAGAAATACTTCCCAGATGCTCAGAAGTTCAACCCGGGACATTTCTTGGATGAAAATGGCTCATTAAAGAAGAATGAGGCTTTTATGCCGTTTTCCATAGGTAAAATGTCATCACTGTGAGACAGAAATCATCCATTATTCAATCGCAAACAGGCACCGTATCCATTAAAATATTCTTCCATTGTCTCTCAATGTTCAGACCACGCCCCTTCTGTAATCCCCTCCCTCTACACATTGAGTAAATCCATGCTCCTTCATAGGCCCATTGACCATTCCTTCTACTGCACATCATCCCTATATAAGGAAATGAGGCTCAGCTTAGCGTTTTCCATCCCAAAGTCTTCCAGTGATCATGATGAGGCTATGGCTTTTATAATTTAGGGGTACAGACGGCTTCTCCCCTGAAAATGAATGCTCTGGCCCGAAACACAAATGAATAGGATCCTCATTATCCATCCTCCAATATGTGTGTGACACCATGGTGATACTTCTCTGGATCAACCAAACACAGATTGATTAGTTGTGCCTTGATATCTGGCAGCCACATTCACAGCCCATGGCATTATATAGATTTACAACAGCAGATAACACTGTGCCTTGAGAGTGTAGGCTTGTGTGTGTTTTCGACAATGATGACTTTACTGCTGACAGAGGTTCCTTTAGAACTTTCTGGCTTTGCAGTAAATGTAGCAGCTCAGGAGAAACATCTTCTTCTCACTATAAGCCTTAGAATAATGCTGCAATATATGAATGTGTGAAAATGATTATTATATTACAATTCCATGTCCCAATCCTCAGCCTTCCCTTCTAATTTACTCCTTTTCTCATGTCTTTATTATCCCACCAGGAAAGCGGATATGTCTTGGAGAGGGCCTGGCTCGCATGGAGATATTCCTCTTCCTCACCTCCATCCTGCAGAAGTTTGATCTGAAATGTAACATAAGGCTTGAAGACATCGACATCTCTCCGATACCGTCCAAGGGCAGTTTTACTCCTCGGCCCTACGAGCTCTACGTCCGCTCCCGCTAAGCGAAGAAAGTCGCATGGAGACAGTGAATCAAAATGTTTGGCTGCAAAGCCGCGACTTTAATTATCATGTGATTTGGTGGAACGGGATGGTGGAACCATTTGGCTTGTGCCAAGTCACGTATCGCCAGGCTAGACACATTCTACAATGTTACAATACAGATATTGTATTTTAAATGGACCCTCTGCAGTGACACAACTATGTGACATGTGAAAATGTCACTCAGGAATATATATAAATATAAAGTGGTCAGAGGCAGAAAAAATTTACAATTTGGAAGAAAACAATAGAAACCTACCGGAAAATCCCATAAGCACCGGGCACCAACATAAAACGTTTTCTTTACCAGTAAGTTATCTGTCTACCTATTCCAAAATATATTGGAAACAAGCCAATTCGGAATATCTGAAACTTGCGATATCTCGGATTGGACCAATTCAGAACATCGGAAGAGTCTGATATATGTAATAAAATTAGGCTTGTGCACCGATTTTTTTTTCGGTTCGATTCGGTTCGATTTTTCGGATTTTTAAACTTTTCGATTCTGCTCGTTTCGACCGAATTCTGTTTCGATTCGGTTCGGCTCAATTCGTTATTCGTGTACTCTTTTTTTCGGAATATCGACCATTTTTCGGATTTTCGTGTCACTTAGCTCGTTTTTTGTATCGACTTTTCGTGAGTTCGGAAATTTTCATTTTTCGGAATTGTACATGTTTTCAGAATTTCGACCATTTTTCGTATTTTCGTGTCACTTAGCTCGTTTTTTGTATCGACTTTTCGTAAGTTCGGAAATTTTCGTTTTTTCGGAACGTCTGTTCTCCTCGTTTCAAAGCAATAAATTTCGATTTGACACATTTCAAGTCGATTCGAAAATTCCGAAAATATTTCGTTTCGGCTCGGAAAACTTTTCGGATCTGCCATTTTCGGATCTAAAAATTTTCGGAAATTCGGCCGCATCCGAAAACACGAATCAGGAAATTTCGTGAAAATTCCGAAATTCCGAAACCCGAAACGCACATCCCTAAATAAAATAGAAAAACCTTCAGAACTGAGAATACACAGAATGAAGCATATGCTGCAAAATGATGCACACGATGAAACATATGCTCCAAAAGAAATGTACAGAATGAAACTCTGCTGCAAAATGATGCAAAGAATGAAGCTAAATGAATGAACTATAAATAAATAAATAAATAAAATGACTTCTTGCTGCAAGTGAAAATATAAACGGTTTAAGAAATATTTAATTAAAAGGGAAATATTTTTTACATTGAAACTTTGGGATTCTTCTGTTTAAACCTGGCAAACTGAACCACCGAAAATCAGAGCATTTCACTGACAATGCGATGGTGTTGTTCGGTGTTCTGTGAATAGATTAACCATTAGTTCTCTATGGAGAATTTGACTGCAGACGAACTGCACAAAACGGCACCATGGCGAACTGAAACACCGAATATCAGGGCATTTCACTGACATAAAATTTCACCCAAAAATCCCGAAAAATGCCAAAAAAGTCCTAAAAAATGCTGCAAGTGAAAAAAATAAATGGTTTATGAAATATTTATTAACAAGGTGGATCTTTTTTTTAATTTGAAACCTATGGGTGAAAAGCCACATTTCTTTAAAATTAATTAGCAAACTTAAAATTTCACCCAAAAAATCCTGTAAAATACCTAAAAAATCCTAAAAAATTAAATAAACAAAATTACTTTTTGCTGCAAGTAAAAAAAATAAACGATTTAAGAGATACTTAATAAAAATCGGAATTTTTTAACATTGAAACCTATAGGCGAATCCTTTACATTTCAATGTTAAACAATACACGTTTTTATTACTTTTGATATTGAGGCAATATCGATTCGATAGCGAATCAAAGTACAAAAAATCAAATACTGCTCAATTACTATTAGGACAGGTTAGAGGGCACAGTATAACGAATCAATTTCGTTATATACCGTTTAGTTTTTGCTTCAATTCGGATGAAATAGATTAGTTTTTTCGGAAGTACTTCCGAAATACGAAGTAACGAAATTTGTAAAGAATTCAGATTCATTGCGAAACGAATGCACACCTCTAGTGTGTGTGTGCTTATCATTTCATCATCATCTGGACTTCTGGACTAATCTTATCCTATTTACCCCTCTACACGTGTGTTTTTATCTGTGTTTGTGTGTGTGTGTGTGTTTATCTGTGTGTGTGTGTGTGTTTATCTGTGTGTGTGTGTTTATCTGTGTGTGTGTGCTTTCATTATTTCATCATCTGAACTTTTGGACTAACACCTCTTCTCTTATCTACTTCCCCTGCACGTGTATGTTTATAAAAAACAGATTGCAGACTGCACTGAACATGCATTTTCAGGTTTACTATGAGAAAGACACGAGTCATCAAAAAAATGACAAAAATGTTGCATTTTTGAAAAAGACCATTCTAATGCGGCTGAATTAGACACTCAGGAGATATTGACTGTCTTTTTCCATGGTTATGGTTAGAAATTAGGGTTAGGATTAAAAATGAAAGTCAGGTTATTATTTGTACTTGTTTTAGGGGGATCTGAACTTGTGCCAATAGACGGGACAATATCTGTCACAAATAAAGTAGCAAAACGGAGCAGAAAGTTAGGGTTAACCATAATGCTAAATTAAGCACGAATAGTAACCTGACCCTAACTATAACTCTAATATCTAACCCTAACCATAATAACTAACCCTAACCCTAATAACTAACCCTAAATGTAATTTTAAGCCTAACCCTAATTTCTAATCTTAACCACAACCCTAATATCTAACCGTAATTTCTAACCGTAATATTTTACTCTAACCCTAACCTTAATAGCTAACCTAATCCTAATATCTTACTCTAATTCTAACCCTAATATCTAACGCTAACTTTAATTTCTAACCCTAATATCTTACTTTACCCATAACCCTAATATCTAACCCTAACCCAAATATCTTATTAAAATTCTAACCCTCATATCTAACCTAACCCTAATCTTAATTTCTGACCCTAATATCTAACTCTAACTTAACTCTAATATATAACCTTAACCACTTGGATGCTGAGGACGCGCTCAGCACGTCCTCAGCATTCCCGCTGGTATGCGGAGGACGCGCTGAGCGCGTCCTCCATTGGGGTCAGCGTTCGGCCGGGTTCCGGCCGATCGCTGGCCCCCCCGGGGCGGGCTGACATCCTGGATGTCAGCCGCGCATCCGGGACCACAGCCGCCGGAATTAGGTGTCATCGCGGCAGCGCGATGACACCTAATTCAGGCGCCCCCCCCCGCATGTGCGGAGGAGGCGCCTGAAAGGGAGGGGGGGAGGTCCTTCGGACCTCTCTCCCTCCCGATCGGCGGCTCTGCGGGGGTTAACCCAGGCATCATTTGGAAGGGCACAAAATGAAGGGCATCATTTGGAAGGGTTCGCGATCCTTTCCCGGAGCTGGCCGACATCTTGGATGTCGGCCAAGCATCCGGGAACTCCCCCTGAGGACTGGCGTCATCGTGCGTAGCACGATGACGCCAGTCCTACAGTTAACCCTTAACTGCCACCAACGGTGGAGATAGGGAGTTCCAATGAACTCCCTATCTCCCGATCCGTGGCAGTTAGGGGTTAAATTTTGGTATGGTTGGATCGGCCAGAGCATGGCCGTTCCAACGATACCAAACATGAAAGTGAAAAAAGTTGTAAAAAAAAAAAAAAAATGAAAAATAAAAATAAAAAAAAAATAAAAAACAAAATTATAAAAAATAAACACTTTTGTTTTCTTTTTTTTGGTTTGTTAATGCAGCAATATTGTTCCCATTTCAATTATAATGTGAACAATGATGCTGCACTAACGATTTTTGTATGCGGTGCGTTTGTTAAAAATAGTGTAATTTTCCCCAAAAAAAAATGTAACGAGACCCCATCTCTAATTTTTTTAACAAGCGCACCCCATACAAAATATAACCGCAATTGCTCGCATGTTAAAATGTGAAAAAAAACACTTTACACATTGTAAATTATTGAAAATACATATTTTATTGCATTTTTTGTTATAATATACAGACATGACATAACGTATACATATAATAATGACATATTATGAATCTACCGAGTCTGACGGAAAGAACGATATATAATATGTCTGGGTCATATACTAAAATAAGCCTTAAAAACACGTTTAAACATGATGCGCAAAACAGGTAAAAATGACCTCAGCACAGGGGCGGGAAAAGCCTCAGCAGCGAAAGGGTTACTATCTTCCACTAACCCTAACCCTATTATCTAACCTAACCCTAATATCTCACTCTAACCCTAACCCTAATATCTAACCCTAACCCTAATATCTTACTCAAACCCTAACTCTAATATCTAACCTAGCCCTAATATCTAACCCTAACCCTAATCACTAACCCTAAAATCTAACCTAACCTTAATTTTTTGCCTAACTCCAATCCCTAACCTTAACCACAGCCTAATATCTAATCCTAATCCTAACGTCTAACTGATACTGCCAAGGCATCCAGATCAGACACAGCCGATCCTGGAGTGTCTTTGTCAAAGATGTGATTTTCTTTTATTGTCTCTTTTTTGACCCAGCTTATAAATGGGATCTTTGCTATGCATCTTTGTCCACTTGCCCAACTTGCGATCTTCATTGCGCTCCACTAATATAGCTTTAATGACTTTACAAACACTTTCTTTAGGAGTAAACAATCCATGAATCATATAACTAAACAACAACTTAATGAAGCAAAGAATCGCTCCTAATGCCGGGTCACACGGTGAGGAATGTGATAGAAAATCTGGACAAAATGTTCAATTAGAAAAACAAGCAGATTTAAAGGGACAGCGCACACTCTCACTCACTCAACTGGTGGGAATATGAGATGTGAGATGGTGCACAATATCTTAAAATGATGAAAGCTCTTAATCCCAGGTACTTAGAACGCTCATATGACAAATTAACCAAACATTATTCCTCACGCTATAAGAAGCTCAAACCTCACACGATAATGCCCTTACATAAGTCCACCTGCCCCTATATAAACCAAAGATCTGCATTACTGAGGTTCAGAAGGTGTTCTTCAAGCAGCCACAGGTGTGAGAATGGAAGTAGAAGGATTTGGGACCTTTCTCCTGGTCCTAGTGATCTCATGCCTGTTGATTTTCACCACATGGGATAGAATGTATCGCAAACGCAACTTGCCCCCAGGGCCTTCGCCGATGCCCCTCATCGGAAACCTGCTTCACATAAAGCGAGGAGAGATGGTGAAGTCCCTCATGGAGGTGAGAAATTACACATTAACCCAGGATGGTGAGTGCAGAGGATATAGGGGACACAAGCTGAAATGCCATGTTACTTCCCAGACAGAGGAACATAACACTAATAAAGTACGAATCACATGACTTTAATTTCTTTCTTTCTTTCTTTCTTTCTTTCTTTCTTTCTTTCTTTCTTTCTTGTCGTTATCGCTCTCTCGCTCTCTAAGTCTCTTTCTCTCTCTCTGTGTCTCTCCTTCTCTCTCTCTGTTTCTTCCACATGATATCTGAACAAAATGCTCCATTTCCCAAAAATGTAAAAAGGTTATAAATATATGTAATCCATACACACACACTCTGTATAGCTCCTGCACTCACAATCTTCCTCCGAACCAACTGCCCGGTGTTTAGCTCAACAAAACTGCAGATAATAGTAGAAAGCCAGCGCTCCAGGGTCTTCATAGAAAAACAAACTTTATTTAATCAAATTTAAAAATGGTCTAATTAAGTCAACGTTTCGTCTCACCTCGAGCTTTCATCAGGAAAGTCCTGAAACGTTGACTTAATTAGACCATTTTTAATTTTGATTCAAATTAGACCATTTTTGACCATTTAGACTTAATTAGACCATTTTAAATTTTGATTCAATAAAGTCAACGTTTCAGGACTTTCCTGATGAAAGCTCGAGTGAGCCGAAACGTTGACTTAATTAGACCAGTTTTAATTTTCATTCAATAAAGTTTATATTTTATGAAGATCTTTATGAAGAGTGTTGGCTTTCTATTATCTATCTAGCTACATATATATTTGTTGTTGTTGTTCCAGGTTGGGTCCCAGTTCGGTCCTGTGTACACCCTGTACTTTGGTCCTCGTCCTGTTGTCATTCTTTGTGGTTACCAAGCAGTGAAAGAAGCTCTGATTGACCAGGGAGAGGAGTTCAGCGGCCGGGGCAAAATGCCTTCCGTAGACAGAATTTTTAATGGTTTTGGTGAGAGCGGCCGGGCACTAACATATACCTCATATTGTTTGTTTTGTCCAGACTCTGCTCCATTAATTATTATCTATCGGTACGTTTCTTATTCTTTGTTTTCCTGTTATAGTTTTGTGGAACATTGAGAGCAGAGTTTTCGTCTTTTTTTTTAAATACAACATATGATTTCAATCTTTCATTTTTTGGGTTTGGGACTTAAGAGTCAATGACATCCAAATTTAGCGCCAAATTGCACAGATTGGTGAATTTCATGGTAACTGTAATTTCGGGGCAATCTGTTTACTCAGGAAGCTGTATTTTCACCAAATACAGAAGAACTGACAACAAAATATGCCACTTTGCCACAATTCGCCTCAAATCGGCGACGTTTGGTGGCACCAAAGTTGTCCCATAGAGAACTATTGATTTGTCTATTCACAGAACGCCAAAGTATACCGGAATTTTGGAAAATGACCTAATTACGGTGTTTTGACAGGTTTAACCCCTTGGATGTGGATGAAAGTCATGGGGATTCTCCGCTATATGCGGAGGACGTTTTCCCACTTGTCACCCGGAAAGAGGGGTATTCCTTGAAGTCAGACCCCGCTTTCATACCCTGGAAGACCGCCTAAAGTGGGTCCTTCAGGCTCCTCTCCCTCCCATTCCAGGGGAGATCAAGGTTCAAGAGAGGCGTCACTGAAAAGGTCACAGTCTGACCTTTCCAGTGATGGCTCTCTTTAACCACTTAGGTGCCAGTCCGCGATCCAGCACCAATTGACTCCGGACCGTGGACTTCTCCAGGAGGTGGCCTTCCCTCCACCCACTGACTTCATAGTGCATGGGAGCTATTATGTCAGTTGAGGGAATTAACCCCTAGCTGCCAAGGGATTTCCTCTGGAGGGTCATGTATGGCATCATTAAAAAGGCCAGAGCATATCCTTTCCTATGATACCAAACATGACCATGAGTAAAAAAACAAAAAAACATAATAATAATGAATTTAAAAAATAAACCATATTTTTTTTATTAATGCAGAACTATTGTTCACATTTCAAATTTATATTGTGAGCAATGATGCTGCACTAAATTTTTTTTCAGTATTAGCTAAAATCGAGTAATTTCTCAGAAAATAAAGTAACAAGTTCCCATTTCTAATTTTTTTAAACAAGCGTACCTCATAGAATATCTAACTGCAAAGGCTCGGATGCATTCTGGCAGGACAAGTCGTATACATACATACATTAATGAAATATTATGAATCAGTGGAAAAAAAAGGGTATATAATCTGTCTGGGTCATATAATAAATCGCGACATCAAATCGCGTTTAAACATGATGAGCAAAAATGGTAAAAATGAGCTCAGCACACAGGGATGAACTGATTTAGCAGTGAAGGGGATAAACAGGTGAATCCCATAGGTTTTAATGTAATAAATGTAATATCCTTTTTTTTATGATGATTTATTCTTTTAATTTTTTCCAATTTTTTTTTTTAAATATTGTAGATATTTTTAACAGATGTTTTATTACTTTTTTAGAATTTTTTTTATTATTTAGATACATTTTTGATACTTTTTTATAGATTTAACCTCTTCTTATGAGACTTTTTTTAAATGAAAGACCTGCGTTTAGTGAATAATCACTAGAGCCTTGTTGTACCACATACAGGATAGACACATTCAGGGTTATTCAAAGAGATTTGAAAAGTCACCGCACGTTCGGTGACTTTTCGTTCTCTTCATTTCGGTTCCTTTTGCCGATCCCATTTCGGCGACCCTGCGGTGTATTCAGCAAACAGCACAGGGTGCTCGAAATGCAGGGAAAAGCTGCCGCAAACCTGACGAAAACTCACCGCAAAACCCAGCGAATGCACGCCGAAAACCCTCAAAAACATCTGGAATAACCTGCCGAAAACCACGGCAAAACCCGAACAGGAGCCGATCGCACACCGCAGAAGAGGCAGTGAATAAATTAGCAAAACAGTTTGTATGAATGATTGTAAAGTGAAACACTGTTTGCAAAGAAACTACTGAGCGAAAATGTCTGAAATTTGCATATGAGGTCCAGGGAATGATAATAAAGAGGGCTGTTATAGAAAAAATAAGTAAACTTATAAAAAAAATCAAAAACAAAATCGGTCTTTTAACCCTTTCGCTGCTGAGGCTTTTCACACCTCTGTGCTGAGGTCATTTTTACCGGTTTTGCTCATCATGTTTAAACGTGTTTTGAAGGCTTATTTTAGTATATTACCCAGACATATTATATATTGTTCTTTCCGTCAGACTCGGTAGATTCATAATATGTCATTATTATATGTATACGTTATGTCATGTCTGTATATTATAACAAAAAATGCAATAAAATATGTATTTTCAATAATTTACAACGTGTAAAGTGTTTTTTTTCACATTTTAACATGCGAGCAATTGCGGTTATATTTTGTATGGGGTGCGCTTGTTAAAAAAATTAGAGATGGGGTCTCGTTACATTTTTTTTTGGGGAAAATTACGCGATTTTTAACAAACGCACCGCATACAAAAATCGTTAGTGCAGCATCATTGTTCACATTATAATTGAAATGGGAACAATATTGCTGCATTAACAAACCAAAAAAAAGAAAAAAAAATTGTTTTTTTTTTTTTATAATTTTTTTCTTAAAATTTATTTTATTTTTATTTTTCATTTTTTTGTTTTTTTTACAAAATTTTTCACAGTAGTGTTTGGTATCGTTGGAATGGCCATGCTCTGGCCGATCCAACCATACCAAACTTTAATCCCTAGCTGCCACGGATCGGGAGATAGGGAGTTCATTGGAACTCCCTATCTCCACCGTTGGTGGCAGTTAGGGGTTAACTCTAGGACTGGCGTCATCGTGCTATGCACGATGACGCCAGTCCTCAGGGGGAGTTCCCGGAGGCTTGGCCAACATCCAAGATGTCGGCCAGCTCCGGGAAAGGATCGCGAACCAGCGCTTTTCAGCGCCGATTCGCGATTCAGCTCCCCAGGGGTTAATGCCAGGCACCATTTGGAAGGGCAGGCTGTGCCCTTCCAAATGGTGCCTGGGTTAACCCCCGCAACGCCGCCGATCGGGAGGGAGAGAGGTCCGAAGGACCTCCCCCCCTCCCTTTCAGGCGCCTCCTCCGCACATGCGGGGGGGGGCGCCTGAATTAGGTGTCATCGCGCTGCCGCGATGACACCTAATTTCAGCGGCTGCGGTTCCGGGTGCTGGGCTGACATCGAGGATGTCAGCCCGCACCGGAGGGGCCAGCGATCGGCCGGAACCCGGCCGAACGCTGACCCCAATGGGAGGAGCAGTAATGCGGAGGAAGCGCTGAGCGCGTCCTCCGCATTGAAGTGGTTAAAAAAAAAATAAGAAAAATGCTTAAAATATCCTTAAAAATCTATAAATAAAGAGACTCGTTACTGCAGAATTTTATAATGAACGGTTTATTAGATATTGAATTAAAACGGGAATATTTTTAACATTGAAACCTATGGGATTCTCCTGAATTAATTTGCCGAATTAAACCATCGAATGGCAGGTCATTAGGGGAACCTTTCACTGCTGGTTTGTGTTCTCTGAATAGCCGAAGCAGTGCTTTTTCATGGGGATTTCACTGCCCTCGAACAGGCACCGAACAGGCACCGTATGTTCAGGCAATTCGCCAGGATTTGGCGAATTGCCTGCTCTCTGGATAGCCGACTGACCAGGAAAGGTAATTGCTTCTCAAGCAATTCGGATCTCTTTGAATAACCCTAATTGTTCCTTTCGATGTTCTAGGTGTCGTTTTTAGCAATGGCGAGAGGTGGAAGCAGCTTCGCCGGTTCTCCCTGATGACGTTGAGGAACTTTGGGATGGGGAAGAGGAGCATTGAGGACAGGATTAAGGAGGAAGCTGAGTGCCTGGTGGAGGATCTGCGGAGCTATAAATGTACGTACAGGTCCGGGTGACAGGAGATAAATCCTGGAGCAAAGACTGATTTTTATCAAAAAATTGGGAGCATAATCTCTGTTACTGAGCACAGTGACCCCTGTGGGCAGCTCGATAGATCTGATTGGTCCAAGACACCAGGAGGCTGGGATAAAAACTTAAACTATTTCCCCCAGGTGCTCCAGTGGATCCCAGCAATATACTCGCACAAGCCATTTCCAACGTCATCTGCTCTGTAGTTTTCGGGAACAGGTTTGACTACAAGGACTTGAAGTTCCTGGAGCTTCTCAGGATGTTCAATGAGACCTTCCGACTGATGAGCTCTACCTGGGGGCAGGTAACGAGACGACACCCTGGACATTGCACAGTTATCTTACATATAACAAGGAAAACACAGCGAACCTATGTATTACATCACCATACACACACACATACACACACGCACAAACATACACACACAAACATCCACACACACAAACGCATACACAAACATCCACACACACATACGCAAATGCACACCCATACATACACAAAAACATCCACACACACATACGTACACACCCACCCACACACACATACATGCATACACACACATACGCGTACACACAAATACATACACACATACACACACACACACACACTCACACACATCAGATAGGCTGTGTTGCTGGCATTCAGTATGTTAGTATACAGCCCATAGTTGTGTTATCATCATGTTACTATATCTTTACTGAAAAATGGTGATAACCCTAGAATGACAACAATATAATACTTGAAGATATAGAATATCTATGGAAGAATGTGGATATGCTCAGAAGAGGGGTAAGAGAGGGGGAATGTGTAATAAAACTTAACTTTTACTAAGTCTGATAAGGGAAGGTATATGCTATATCACACAATATGAAATACAACAACACAATGCACAAAACACACAAAACTCTGCAAGAGTGTGCCAGAAGTCGTGGTGCTAAATCCGTAGGATCCTTGTAGACAAAAATTATTAAATGCTCAATACACTAGCTCTAGCGCAACGCGTTTCGCCATGGTGCATCATCAGGAGCTTCAAGCACCGTGCTGTTGGCATAGAGAGAGACTGTACTATACACATATGCACATGTACACACACACACACACTCCATATATACATATACATACAGATAAATGCACAAACATTCACACACACATACACACCCACCAATACTTACAGACCCATACATACAAACATACACTCATACAATCACACACTCATACTTATACACACATACACACGCACAAATACACACACACACATACATGCACACATGCTTAGAATATCCTTGTATACCTAGTGTGACATAATCTTGGGACAGAGAGTCCTTTCACATCAAACCTCATGCAGGAATGTCTGGTGCAAATGAGGATAATAATAATACTAACCCATAGAAATGAGACGCGTCTGGTCCCTGTAGATGCTGTAGATGTTGTTTGGACTTACTGTTTCCACCATGAGATGATAGCTGTCATGCCGTCCTGAATCTCTTGCCATTTTAAAGCTGCAGGAAATAATCCCTACAATTATGAACCACATCCCTGGACCTCATCAGAAGATTGACCCCATCATTAGGACCCTGTTGGACTTTGTGCATGAGAGAGTGAAGGCCAACCAGCAGAGTCTGGACCCAACCTCACCCAGGGACTACATTGACTGCTTCATCATTAAAATGCAGAAGGTAAGTCCCAGGTGCAGGTCTCCTTAGCATCACCTGTGCACCGCAGCACTTGGTCACCGCACAGCACTGATCTGCATCCATGCTTGGTCCTTAGGAAAACCAGAACCCAACTTCTGAATTTCACATGAAAAATCTGCTCTTCACGGTTTTAAACTTGTTCTTTGCGGGAACAGAAACCGTCAGCACGACACTGAGACACGGCTTCCTGATCCTCCTGAAATACCCGGGGATACAAGGTATCGCACAGGACATTCACACGATGAGGGACACCTTTAATTGTTTTAGACTTTTACGATAATTCTGTGCATGTTTAAAAGTCTTGCTGTTGACGCGGTGAACATTTGGCTCGACTGCTGACTTTTTCTTCTTTTCTTCTTTTTTTATGTATTTTCTGGTTATAGGGCCATTATCTCTGTGACATATCTCAGTATCCCAACAGAGTCAAATTTGGCAATGCTGCTTCCTTGCCAGACCCCCTGTGTTCTCCCCAAGCAGACTCTCGTGCCTTTCTCCAGTCCTCAGAAGAAGCTTAAAGGGACACTCTAGGCAACATGACCACCTAAGCTTTTTTAGGTGGTCATGATGCCCAGAGTATGCCACCCTCTGCCCCCCCTCCCTCCGCTCAGCGGTTCAGCTGTAAATGCTGAAAACAGCTGAGAGAGGCGGAGAACTTTAGTCCGCCCTCCCAGCTGCCAGTCAGCAGAGCGGGAATCATATTTCCCGCTTCTGCCGACTTTTGCCGAGTAGGAGACGTCATTGCGCTTTCAGCGCGATGACGTCTCCAACTCACCGCAGAAGCTGGCGGCTCCCTCTGAGGGTTAGTGTTGCGCGCATCCTCTTGCGCGCAACACTAATCCTCAGAGGGAGCCGGGAGAAAGCCTGCCGATTGGCTGGCTTACGTGAGAGGTGCGCATGCACACTTCTCACGTAAACCAGAAGGCAAGAAGACTCAAGAAGGACGGAAGTGGAAGAGGAGGGAGGTGAATATGAAAAAAAAAGACGCCTGCTGGAAACAAGAGGATTTTAGGGTAAGTATTACAGTTACAAAAAAACAAAAAACGAACGATTTATTAAGGGAGTAGGGATAGATTAAGGTTAAAAAGCGGGGGGGGGTGATTTTTTATTAGAGTGTCCCTTTAAGGACTGGAACACATAGAGAGCCTGCTAGCATCCCCTAGAAATAAGACACAGCTTTATATCTGGAGGTTTTCATGGTCAGAAAGGAACTCTTTTAATTGGGGACAGACACACATATTTATACATTCAAACATGGGTCATTTACATACACAAAACCTGAACGTAAAATGGAATAAACAGTCGCTCAACATTCCTAGACAGGCAGGACAATGGCAATCGTAAATGATAAACAAGATTACAGTCTAAAGACAGCAGATAATGGGGCAGTGTTTGCCTGACAAAGAAGATTGACAAACTACTTGAATATAGTGCATATATTAAGACATTCCTGAGGGAGGGTATGCTGGAAGGCTAATCCTATCAGCAGATAACAGATATACATTTACTATAATGATAGACATATAGACAATGACATTATTCTTACATAACACAGGTAACACAAACACCCTGCACCCCTGAACACATTTCTAGGCTCATGTACCACAAGTCCAAAGTGACGCATGTCACTACCTCCAAAAAATCTAATGTTCTTATTGTGTCTATTTCATGTTGCTGATATCTTAAATGTGTGCTTTCCCGTTTCCCGCACTTGGGGTAGTACGATTCGCTGACCCTGCAGCGAATTGAGCATTCACCACAGGGTCCCCGTAGTGCAACGAATGAGCCGCCGAACGCATTCGAAAAACCGCCGCAAAACTGACTTTGTCCATAGAATGGACACAGAAGGTTAGATCCAACAATCCTACTCCTATGATTGCATTGTGTGGGATGTATGTAAATTACATCACCAGGGGGCTAGATTAGAGTGTTTTAGGACCACTATCAGATCTCATTGAACTACCATATCTCATCTTGGGTAGCATAGACAGCACAACAGATCCTCTGCAGCATTGTCTAAACAGTCCCACCTCCACCCCATTGACTCTTTACTTATCCTACACCACAGCTATAAAGTCAGACATACCATAATATTTTGGTAAATGTTGCATCATGGAAAAAATCCACAGAATGGAAACAGGAGATAACAATCTAACTTTATTTATATGTGGAATCATGTTTTCTGCTCCATCTTGATTTGTATTCCGATCGCAGTGGTGAGGTCCTATTAATGTATGATGAGGTTTAGAGAACACCTCCCTCACCTCCTGAATGAAGCACCACGCTCCTAGGACACATTCAGTGCATTTAATCCGGTACTCTCTCAGAGGTTCTCGTTTTCACGTTAATTCACCCAAATCGCTCTGTCAGGTCTTGTCTATGGATTCCACCAATATCCTGTCCCCTTTCACGCGCACTGTCTGCTCCACCATCATTCACTTATCTCTGTATCTTTATCCCTTTTCTCTGAGGGCATCAACAAATGACAGAGATACATTTACCTGAGTAACTCCACCTGTTCCCGTCATTTGTTGCAGAAAAGCTGCATGATGAAATTGATCGTGTGATTGGCCAGAACCGAGGCCCGAACATGGAGGACCGGAGTAATATGCCCTACATGGACGCTGTGATCCACGAGATTCAGAGATTCAGCGACGTGATCCCTATGAATGTCCCTCACACAGTGATCAAGGACACGTCCTTTCGGGGTTACACCATTCCCAAGGAAAGTATTACTGCTCCATGAATTATAGGTAACATAATTGGGATATTTGCATTTTTTATTAGGATTTTTTCCTAATGCAAAAAGTAACATTCCAGCCGGAAAGTAACAAGTCACCACGATTAATGTATATGTTACGGTTAAAGCATGAAGTGCGGTTAATCATAGGATTACCCGGGTAATCCTGACATTACCCAGGCGTCATTAGCAAAAGTCTGAAGTGAAATTAAATTTTGGACTTTACCCGGGTAATCTGCAAAGTATCCAGAGGGCTCTGGGTACTCCGGTTTTCTGCTCTGTTTTAACCGGATAATCTGCAAAGTATCCAGAGGCCTCTGGGTAATCCGGTTTTCTGCACTGTTTTAAGCAGGTAATTCGCACATTACCCTAGTGTCGCTGGATAAAGTGTGATGTGCAACGAAACATCGGACTTTATCCGGGTAATCTGCAAAATATCCAAACGCCTCTGGGTTCTCGGCTTTTCTTGGGTTTTCAGCAGGTTACAGTTGATTGAATTCTGAGGATTACCCGGATAAAGCTGCAAACTGTTACCTGACTGATAACAAAATTGTGTTTTTTGTTATTTTTAATGAAATTGTATCCAGTCACAAACCGCACTAAATAACCGTCATGTGACTCTGTGAGTTAATTGTCTGAAAATTAATTTATGAAGATAAAGATATTATATAAAGAGTAACCTGATGGTTATTATGTTTTATAAATGATATATAAATCACATATGACACATAATAAAGATCATGTAACTCTTTCCCCTTCATATAAGAAACATATCCTGTTACTCTGTATATTCATTATATCCTGTCACTCTGTATATTCATTATATCCTGTTACTCTGTATATTCATTATATCCTGTTACTCTGTATATTCATTATATCCGGTTACTCTGTATATTCACTATATCCCGTTACTCTGTATATATTATATCCTGTTTCTCTGTATATTCATTATATCCTGTTACTCTGTATATTCATTATATCCTGTTACTCTGTATATTCATTATATCCTGTCACTCTGTATATTCATTATATCCTGTTACTCTGTATATTCATTATATCCTGTTACTCTGTATATTCATTATATCCGGTTACTCTGTATATTCACTATATCCCGTTACTCTGTATATTCATTATATCCTGTTACTCTGTATATTCATTATATCCTGTTACTCTGTATATTCATTATATCCTGTCACTCTGTATATTCATTATATCCTGTTACTCTGTATATTCATTATATCCGCAATACGTTTTAATGTTTGTCTTTTTGCCATTTTCATTAATAATATCCATAGATAATCGCAAAATTCACTGTTACCCAAGCGGGGTTGGATGCTCTGCAGATTACCCGGGTGAAGCTCTGGATAGTCCTCAGATTATCCGGGTGAAGCTTCAGATTTGCACATTATCCGGGAAAAGTGCAAATTTTTCATTTTTTTGCAGTTTTACCCGGCGGTTTTGGGTAATGTCAGGATTACCCGGGTAATCCTAGGATTAACCGCACTTCGGGCTTTAACCCTAACATATATATGAAGATTGCAGTGTGTTTATTTTGTGTGAATTTTTTTTTTTTATATTTCAAAGTTTTTATTTTGAAAAAGAGTCAGCTTAACAACATACAAAGCATAGAATGGCCTCGCAGGGCCATGAAATGTCATCAGAATAAACACATCAGTAGAAAACAAAGAAGTCATCTAAGGGAAATCACATATTAGCAAACATCCCCTAAGAGGGGGTCTCATCGAAAGATCAACTGCGAAGTAAGAGGTAATCAGAGTCACAAACGTGTCTACAGGTAGTAACAAATGGGGTGTCTCTGTAAAGTAGAAAATAAAATCGCCACATATCAGCATAGTCATCCCCAATTGGGGGGTCTCATCCAAAATAGGTATAGGAAAACAAAAACAAAAAAGCGGCTCGCAGGGCCGAACATGTCATCTAGTAGGCAACACATAAAAATAAAAAAGAATGGAGAAGGGGAAAAAAAATGGGGGAGGGGAAGAATGGCAAAGGCCATATCGGTGCCGCCCCTGGCACATACCCGGCTGGTCGAAATAGACCACGGGAAAAGGCCACGGTGGTAATTGGCACCAGGCCCGGGCATCTAGGGCAAAGCCGGGCTCCAGGCCACGGCTTAGCATCTGAAACTACCCAGTGTAGCCATATAAAGAAAAAAAAAAAAAAAAAAAAAAAAAAAAAAAGGGGGGGAAGGCTTTAGTAAAATCGGGTCATATGGGAGAAAAAAGGGCATGGGGGTGTAAAACCTGCTAATGGGGGGGGTCTCATCAAAAGAAAATAACAATTACGACAGATATAACTGGCCTGGCATCCAAAACTCGGTGGGGGAGTCGATCCGTCCGGAGTCCATCAGAGTTCTCAGCCCGTGTCACGGAACCTCAGTGGCCAGATTCCAAGCCCAGAATCAACTAGGGAGCCCAAAGCCCTACCAGGCCTGGTGTCGGCATGCAGCCGCCTCAATTCCAGCAGCTCTCGGCTGGGCCGTCATGCCTCTCCGCATACATTGCAAGTGCAATAGTGCAAGGCCCAGGTAGGCTCTTCAGCCCGCAGGCCGGCAGCCCCCCGAGGATCTGTCGCAGCTCCATCACAGTGGGAATATCAGCGAACCGTGCAGGGTCTTCTGCCACTCCGTCAGGCTCCCCCTGCCGCCGCATCTCGTCCTCTTCATTCTCCCGCACAATGTCGTCTGTCTGTCTGCCCGTTTCATTGATCTGCTGCACCTCACCATCACCTGGTTCCTCTGCCACGGGGATGTCTTCTCTGTGATCGGCAGAGGGCCTGTCCTCCCGTGCAGCTTCATCCAAAGTTTCCAGCCGCCGGCCACTCCACAGTACCGCCGTCAGCCGGTGCCAGTCGCTGCGCGTGAGCGGGCGTTCATCATCTTCCCCGAGCATTGACTCCAGGCAGGCCTCAAGCTCCTCCAATACCTCTCCCATGCATCTGGTGGGGGAAGGGCGAGCCAGCCGCCGCCGGTCCGCACTCACCCCCGCAATCTCCGCTATGGGGACAGCCTCAGCAGCCGGAGGTCGGGGGCCCTCCATCCCCCCGGCTCGCCGCAGCTGCGTACCCAGGATATAGGCTGAGAGTGTATCAGGCTGCACTCGAGTCGGAGCCCAGGTCCCAAAATGGCCGACGACGGCACGTGCCCGGCAGGGAACAGGGACCCGAAACAGCACTTCTCTGGTCCGGAGGGGGACTAAACGGTCTCCGGACAGCGCAGATCCGGTGACCGGCAATGGGGGTACCTCAGATTAGGAAAATGTCTCGGTAACAGTCAGCAGGAGGTCCCCAAAAGTGGCAGACGTGTGGAGCTCCACCAGGACACGTCTGCCTCCGTTGGTAGCCGGCCACGCCCCCATTTTGTGTGAATTTTAAAAACATTTTATTGTTTGTTCTGAGGATAACATACAGTAAGTGACTCTAAACACCGGCACGGCGAGGGGTTTCAGGGGGATTTGATGAGGGTATCGTGTTTATTTATAAATAGTACAACAGGAATAGGTTGCGATTTCCCTTTTTCTAACAAGCTAAAAAAGGAAAACTACAAACTAAGAGTGTCGGCTGATGCATAACTGATAAAAGAAAAGAAATTGAAAGCCACCTACAAGTGGTTCAGCACTCTTTGATGAATCACCCTATTACATTTGGGATTTCCACCTGAGGTCCAGGGGCGAGAAGACATTCCCATATTCAGGGTGAAATTAAAAGCAGTTTCTTACCTAAGACCAATATTATTTTAAAAAGTCTAGTAACCGTACATCGCGTTTCGCTCTTTTGTATAAAGCACAGCATTAAAGACACACCCAGGATGTGTAGAGTATCTAACCCATCCGCCCTGCTGCTCCTATGGTGAAATTGCGGGTGAAGTGCAAAAGTTTCTTCACCCCTACCCAGTGTCACCAGCAGCCAGGATTTTGAATTTCCCGGCTGCCGGTCACCAGATCGGACACTAGCGAAAAGTCTTTAAAAAATAAAAGGGTTTTTGCAAAAAATGAAACGCATAAAAGAAAATATAAAAAATGATTTCATTTAAACCTGTTGGATAAAACCACGGAACATCAGGGCATTTTGCCACAATTTCAGTACAATTCTGTGTTCTGTGAATAGAAGACACACTAGTCTTCTATGGGACAATATTGGTTTGAATTGCTCCGTATTTTGCTGTCAGGTCGCCTGTATTTGGCAAATTGACAGTTTAGTGAATAGACAAATTGCCCTGAAATTGCAAGTACGGTGAAATTCACCATTCGGTGCAATTCGGGGCAAGTTTGGCAGTTAGTTAATAAACCCTAGTCATTTTTTTCCATGTTTATCTTATGTTTATCCATTGGTTCATCTAGATTATAACGCAGGTTTTTTTCGGCCTTTAATTACATTTTGATACAGGGCACTGACGTGTATCCCTTGCTGTGTTCTGTCCTGCGTGACCCAACCCAGTTTTCAAATCCAGATAAGTTTAACCCTGAGCATTTCCTGGATGCATCTGGTTCCTTCAAGAAAAGTGATGCCTTCATGCCATTTTCAACAGGTAGAAATGTTCCTTCACATATTAAGACTAAAGTGTATGTTTTAATAGCAGGAACAATAATAATAGTAATAATAATAGTAATAAATATTGTTATTAACACAAATGTTTGAGATGCACATTCTATAAGGATTATAATAGAATTTCCACACCATAAAAACCCTAAATCACATCTTATTCTTGACTTTTTCATGATTCTATTTATTATAATTTAGTTAAAATATATATATATAAAAAAAAATCTGCAACCCACAGCAAAGACACGTTGTTCTACCACTGTTGATGGAGTTAATATGCTCATTGTTTTAAGCACACGCCTTGTAGAATGTGACCAGCATTCTGCTGATAAACCACAACAAATTATAAACAATGTGTTCTCTTATAGTAAATGTTAGTTGTTTCTTTTGAATCTTCAGTTAAACACACAACTTAAAGTGGACGCAGGTCATAAATCACTTTCTTTGCTCTTGTTTCAAGGTGTATTTTGAACAAAATGTCTTCCATTGTCTGACTTGTAAAGAATCAAAGTGAAGTTTCTTTGTTTTCCTCATTATTCCTCAAACTGTGCGAAACGCGTCATTCAACGTTTAGCATTATGAAATTACAAAGTCACTTTTAGAATTTTTTTAAGCCATGTACTTTTGTTTTGTTTTTCCTCCCTCCTTTGATTGGCAGGCAAGCGGATCTGCCTTGGTGAGGGCTTGGCTCGCATGGAGCTCTTCCTGTTCCTGACCACCATATTGCAGAACTTCAAGCTGACCTCCCTGCAGCAGTTCACCGAGTCCGACATCAACCCTCGAATGACTGGATTTGCAAACCTCCCTATATCTTACCAGCTGTCATTTATACCTCGCTAAATATTATGCTAGGGTTACCAAGTGACCCCTGCGGCTGCTGGACTCATTGGTCATCGATTTTAACAGTTCTTGGTTTATAAAATATAGGATTACACATAACACTTGGGCAGAGTGTTTCACTCATAGATTCTATTTAGACAATGGAGGAAAGAACATTTTATTAACTAAAAAAGGAAAGGTGATTTTATTCACAGTAAAAACAATAAAAAACATGGATTTCTCTCTGTCAAGATGTTTTTTTTATCATCCAAGTAAATCATTGCCTTTATAATATGTCTTAAATCTTTTTGGGCACAATAAGAAACTACACCAAAAGGGCCTTTTACCTTCTTTTAAAAGAACAGCAGCCGTGATCCATGAAACAATTGTGGCCACAAATAGGTGTTACTAAAGAGCAAACTTCTCTCTTGCCTACCAAAGAGACATGATGGTGACGTCTGACCATGTGTTTTGGCAGGATGTAACATAAGCCAGCTACCCCCTCCCAGGAGGGTCACTTTCCATTCAATTTATTATCGAGACCCACTTTGGTGGGTGGAGACAAGACTCTACACCAGCTGTCTTTTGATTCGACGAGGAGTTCTAGGAAGGGATCACTCTCTTTCTGGTTTGGCTGTTGACCTGAACACACATTTGACCATGCTCAGGCCTTTCAAATGATACAAAACATGACCCCCCTAGCTGCCACAGTTCGGGAGATATGGGGGTTCAAAGGAACCCCCTATCTCCACCAGAGGATTTGCTTGGGAAATCCCCAGGCAGCTAGGGGTTCCCCAGCTAACTGACGTCATCAAACCATGCATGATGATGTCTGTTGCTGAGGGGGGACCTGGAGGTGGAGCCACCATCCAAGATGGCAGCCCCCACCAGATCTAGGCCGCGATCTGGTGACAAATGGCGCCAGATCGCAGTCTGGCATTTAAGGGGTTAAAGCCAGGCACCGCTTTGAAAGGCAGACACGGCTCGTCAAAGCGGTGCCTGACTTTTGGTTGCAGACCCTCCCGATTGGGAGGAGAGGGATCCAAATGGATCCGCCCCTCCCTTCAGGCAATCTCCCGACTTCTGCCGGGGGTTGCCTGGAAATGGCGTCATCGCGTCCGACGCAGTGATGTCATTACGGCGGGAGGGTCTACAAAAGCGGCGTCTGACTTCAAGGAACCAGAGAGGTAAGTATCTCTCTGGCCCCCTTGCCGAGCAGAAGACATGTGGGGAAAATCCTCCGCATACAGCGGGGGTCAATGAGGATGTTCCCCACATGTCCTCTGCAGGGAAGGGGTTAAATTGCTATTGTTTTAAATTCTGTTAAGATGCCTTTATTTGGAAAGTTGCACGAATATTGTATTTCAAAGTGTGGATCAATTTCTGAATGGGCCAGTGGTGATATTTTGAAACCTATTGCAGATGAATTGAGCTTAAATTCACACGGCTTAAATCTCAGTGCAAACAGCAAAAATTTGCGAAAAATGACTGCTAAAACTGGACGGGCTATAATGAACATCAAAGAATTAAATGAAAAGGCTAAATTGGACAGAGACCTGCAATTAGCACAAGAAAAACGGGTTTTTGAATAAGTAATGTTTGCACTCTTTTCAAACCAAGAGAAAAAGTGATTTGATTGTGTTTACTGATAAGGGGAGTGCATTGTACAGAGCATGTCCAGTTACTACTAATTAAGCAAAATAGACGTTAAGCAGGAATTGCATGGGAAAGAACGACAGGCATGAAAATGTGCACTCTGAAGTCAAAGAGGCGGTTAGAGCTTTAACACTGACTGAATTAATTTAGCTTGCTAAGAGATACAAGCAGGGCCAGATTTATAAATTGACAGAGTAGACATGTGCCTACTGTATAAAAAAACAACAAAAAAATTACAATCATTTGGACCCCTGCATCTCTGGAGTCCTACAGGCTAGAGCAGGGGTTCCCAAACTAGGCCCTCCAGATGTATTGGAATTACATGTCGCACGTACTCAGTCACTCTTTTGGTTTACAGGACGTTCTGGGAGATTCCAGAAGTAGAAGTAGAAGTAGTTCGAAAACATCTGGAGGGCCGAATGAACCACTGGGCTAGAGGAACATAAAAGGTATCATTGGAAAGGCCAGAGTATGGTCTTTTCATTGATATCTAAAATAACTAAGGTAGGTTATTGTAAAAATAAAATAACAAATGAAACTATAATAGTTTTCCTTTTTTTTCCAACGCAGCACTATTGTTCATTTACAATTATAAAGTGAACAGTGATGCTGCACAAACTCACATAGAATAATGAAAAAAGTTAAAATGGAAAATTTCCTTTTTTCTCTGTTCTAATACAGAGGCTGTGACATTTGTCACTTTGACTTGGGGTGCATGGACCTGGAGGTATATTTGTATGGTGGAGACCTGATGTTCTATACTATTTCCTTGGCTTCCCTTGTGTGCAGAATGTTTGTGTAATCTGAGTTATTCAAGAATAATGTTATTGTCTGTCTATTGTATTGTCCATGTATATCTTGTTATCTGCTGATAGGATGGCTCTCAGGAATGTGTTAATATCTGTTTATATTTGAGTAGTTGGTTAATTTGCTTTGTCAGGCAAACTGTGTCATTATCTGTTTGCCAATAACAATTTTATTGTCATTGCTGCCTAGGATTGTTGAGCAAATGTTTATCCCATAGTCTGTTTTAGTCTAATTATGTCTCCCAACAGTTTCCAGGGGAGGCGTTTGTGTATGTAAATGACACATGTTTGATTGTATAAATATCTGTGCTTGTCCTCAATTAAAAGAGTTCCATTCTGTCCCTGAAAACCTCCAGATATACAGCCTTGACTTATTTCTGGGGGATGCTAGCAGGCTCTCTGCGTGTCCCGATCCTTAAGCTTTGTCTGAGGACTGGAGAAAGGCATTACAGTCTGCTAGGGAGAACATGGGGGGTCCGGTGATGAAGCAGGATTGACAGATGTGATCGAGGTACAGAGATCTGTCACAGAGGCAATATATGCTTTTACTTATCAAGCAAACGATCCCACTGCACTAACACAACTAAGGCAACAGATTCTGCCCCTTCTTCTGATTTGGACACAAAGAGAAATTATTTTAAATTTTTTTCAAAATGCTTTTTTTTTTTTTGTTTGGCCAAAAACAAACATTTAAAAAGTCATTTTGTCATTTTTTGGCACTTTTTTGGGGGGGGTTTCTTTGCATTTAGGAGGTCATTCGTTTAAGTCTAGTAGATGAATGTGATACACATATTATCATGCAATTGTGAAAATGTTATTATCTGATAATACTGTATTTGTCCAATCCTGGATGCTGCAATAGTTGATGGAGTTTAACCACAGATGAATCAACTGATGTCTATCCAGAAACTAAAATCTTAAAACGAGGCAAACTGAAAATAGGAGAATTGCACAATGGACTTTTGGGTGTGGAATAAAGTGTAGATATATACTGTATGGACGTTGCCTTGTATAGTATATCTAGTGGTGGATTGTTATGGATATGAATTTCTGTGATGTGATATACTTCAATAGACAATGATCCATGTAACAGCTGTGGGCACCAATATCTGTCACTAAAGAGCAAAGTACTCTTTTGTTTACCAGTTCCCATGCATACACTCACACTGCCAGCCCCCCTCCCCATACACTCACACAGTGCCAGCCCCCTCCCCATACACTCACACAGTGCCAGCCTCCTCCCCATACACATGGTCACACTGCCAGTCTCCTGTCTCCCCTCTCCCTGCTTGCTGAGCATCAAATTAGAGGATCATGCATGTGGCTGCAGGAGGAGGGTCGGCCTGCCTTCACTGCAGCCAGATGGATGGATGTGAAGGTGGTGTATCCAACTCATGTTTGCTCACAGACGTGAGCGCATAGCGCAGAGATAAGAACTATCTGCCAGTGACTGGGAATTCCGATATTTTGTGCTCATCCCCTCCAATCTCATGCAGTAAGGCAGCCATCTGTTCAACCTTATATCAAGCACCGGCCCTGCTCAGGAGGTGTTTCTTCAAGCAGCCACAGGTGTCAGAATGGACATAGAAGGAATTGGGACCCTTCTGGTTCTAGTGATCTCATGCCTGTTGATTTTCACCACATGGGATAAAATGTTTCGTAAACGCAACTTGCCCCCAGGGCCTACCCCGATTCCCCTCATCGGAAACCTGCTTCACATAAAGCGAGGAGAGATGGTGAAGTCCCTCATGGAGGTGAGAATTTACACATTAACCCAGGATGGTGAGTGCAGAGGATATGGGGGACACAAGCTGAAATGCCATGTTACTTCAGCAAGACCTTCCCGGATAGAGGAGCATAACACTACTATAGTATTAATCACATGACTTCAATCAATTTCTCTCTTTCTTTCTTTCTCTCTTTCTTTCTTTCTTTCTTTCTCTCTCTTTCTCTCTTTCTTTCGTTCTTTCTTTCGTTCTTTCTTTCTTTCTCTCTTTCTCTCTTTCTTTCTTTCTTTGTTTCTTTCTCTCTTTCTTTCTTTCTTTCTCTCTCTCTCTCTTTCTTTCTTTCTTTCTCTCTTTCTTTCTCTCTTTCTCTCTTTCTTTCTCTCTCTTTCTCTTTCTTTCTCTCTTTCTTTCTTTCTTTCTTTCGTTCTTTCTTTCTCTCTCTCTTTCTATTTCTTTCTTTCTTTCTCTCTTTCTTTCTCTCTCTTTCTCTCTTTCTTTCTCTCTCTTTCTCTCTCTCTTTCTCTTTCTTTCTCTCTTTCTTTCTCTTCTCTTTCTTTCTTTCTTTCTTTCTTTCTTTCTCTCTCTCTTTCTCTCTTTCTATTTCTTACTTTCTCTCTTTCTTTCTCTCTCTTTCTCTCTTTCTTTCTTTCTCTCTTTCTCTCTCTCCCACTCTCTTTTCTCTGCCTCTTTCTCACCCTTTCTCTTTTTTTGCCTTTTCTTTCTCTCTCTCTTTCTTTGTCTCTCACTTCTCTTTTTCTTGATTGCATTCTTTCTCTCTCTCTTTTTCTTTCTCTTTTTCTTTCTCTTTCTTTCTCTCGTGCATTCTTTTTCTCTTACTCTTTCTTTCTTTCTTTCTTTCTTTCTCACTCTTTATTTTTCTTTCTCGCTATCACCATCTGTCACTTTCTCACGTAATCTCTCTTTCTATATTTTTTTTCTTTCTCTCTCTCACTCTCACCTCTCTCTCTAGTTCTTGCACATGAAATCTGTACAAAATCCTCTATTTACCAAAATGTATAAGGGATTAACCCTTTCGCTGCTGAGGCATTTCACGCCTCTGTGCTGAGCTCATTTTTACCGGTTTTGCTCATCATGTTTAAACGTGTTTTGAAGGCTTATTTTAGTATATGACCCAGACATATTATATATCGTTCTTTCCGTCAGACTCGGTAGATTCATAATATGTCATTATTATATGTATACGTTATGTCATGTCTGTATATTATAACAAAAAATGCAATAAAATATGAATTTTCAATTATTTACAACGTGTAAAGTGTTTTTTCACATTTTAACATGCGAGCAATTGCGGTTATATTTTGTATGGGGTGCGCTTGTTAAAAAAATTAGAAATGGGGTCTCGTTACATTTTTTTGGGGGGAAAATTACGCGATTTTTAACAAACGCACCGCATACAAAAATCGTTAGTGCAGCATCATTGTTCACATTATAATTGAAATGGGAACAATATTGCTGCATTAACACAAAAAAAAACTTCTTTATTTTTTTTTATAATTTTTTTAAAATATTTTTTTAATTTTTATTTTTAATTTTTATTTTTTTAAAATAACTTTTTACATGGTCATGTTTAGTATCGTTGGAAAGGCCATGCTCCAACAGTACCAAACATTAACCCCTAGCTGCCACGGTTCGGGAGATAGGGGGTTCCAATGAACCCCCTATCTCCACCATTGGTGGCAGTTAGGGGTTAACTCCCAGACTGTAGTCATCGTGCTATGCACGATGAAGCCAGTCGTCAGGGGGC
Organism: Leptobrachium leishanense; assembly: GCA_009667805.1. Lineage (NCBI taxonomy): Eukaryota > Metazoa > Chordata > Amphibia > Anura > Megophryidae > Leptobrachium > Leptobrachium leishanense. The sequence continues at coordinate 44,635,256 of CM019071.1, forward strand.
ATTCCCGTTAGCTTGGCCAACATCCAAGATGTTGGCCAGCTCCGGGAGAGGATCACGATTCGGCGCTTTTCGGCACCGAATCGTGATCTGGCACCCAAGGGGTTAAAGGCAGGCACGGTTTGGAAGGGCAGGCAGTGCCCTTCCAAACCGTGCCTGCCTTCAGCCACAGGACCCCGGCGATTGGGAGGAAAAGAGGTCCGAAGGACTTCCCTCCTCCCTTTCAGGCACCTCCTCACTCGCGGAGGGGACGCCTGAAATAGATGTCATCGCGCCACCGCGGTGACATCTATTGGTGCCGGCGGCGGACCCGGGTGCTGGGTTGACATCAAGGATGTCAGCCTGCACCGGGGGGCACAGCGATCGGAATCCGAGCGAAAGGGTTAACTAACAAAGAAGATATCACTCCAATTAGCAGAAAGATCTCAACAGCAGCTTATACATTGACATATTAAAGATTTCACCAAAACGTATCCCTTCAAAAGATTACAACAACTCTTACACCTTTTAGGATACAACAGTTCTTAACCCATTCAAGACTTTTTACTTTTTATTTATAAAGTATTTTAGCAGGAAGGATACATTGAGATTCTCTGGTTTTCAGTTTGTCCTGTGTTCAAGAACATTGAATTGTTACAGAAATACAAAGTAATAAAATGCAAGATATTAAAAACACAAATATACAGATTAACCCAGAAAATAAATATGTAGCAAATATAGTCACTGTTACATGTTTACAGGCGCATTCTGTATAGTCACTATGTTACATGTTTACAGGCGCATTCTGTATAGTCACTATGTTACATGTTTACAGGCGCATTCTGTATATAATCACTGTGTTACATGTTTACAGGTGCATTCTGTATATAGTCACTGTGTTACATGTTTACAGGTGCATTCTGTATATAATCACTGTGTTACATGTTTACAGGCACATTCTGTATATAGTCACTGTGTTACATGTTTACAGGTGCATTCTGTATATAGTCACTATGTTACATGTTTACAGGCGCATTCTGTATATAGTCACTGTGTTACATGTTTACAGGCGCATTCTGTATATAGTCACTGTGTTACATGTTTACAGGTGCATTCTGTATATAGTCACTGTGTTACATGTTTACAGGCGCATTCTGTATATAGTCACTATGTTACATGTTTACAGGTGCATTCTATATATAGTCACTGTGTTACATGTTTAAAGGAGCATTCTGTATATAGTCACTGTGTTACATGTTTACAGGTGCATTCTGTATATAGTCACTGTGTTACATGTTTACAGGCGCATTCTGCATATAGTCACTGTGTTACGTGTTTACAGGTGCATTCTGTATATAGTCACTGTGTTACATGTTTAAAGGAGCATTCTGTATATAGTCACTGTTACATGTTTACAGGTGCATTCTGTATATAGTCACTATGTTACATGTTTACAGGCGCATTCTGTATAGTCACTATGTTACATGTTAACAGGTGCATTCTGTATATAGTCACTGTGTTACATGTTTACAGGAGCATTCTGTATATAGTCACTATGTTACATGTTTACAGGCGCATTCTGTATATAGTCACTATGTTACATGTTTACAGGCGCATTCTGTATATAATCACTGTGTTACATGTTTACAGGTGCATTCTGTATATAGTCACTTTGTTACACGTTTACAGGTGCATTCTGTATATAGTCACTATATTACATGTTTACACGTGCATTCTGTATATAGTCACTATATTACATGTTTACAGGCGCATTCTGTATATAGTCACTGTGTTACATGTTTACAGGTGCATTCTGTATATAGTCACTGTGTTACATGTTTACAGGTGCATTCTGTATATAGTCACTGGGTTACACGTTTACAGGTGCATTCTGTATATAGTCACTATATTACATGTTTACACGTGCATTCTGTATATAGTCACTGTGTTACATGTTTACAGGTGCATTCTGTATCGAGGTATGTTAATAGAGATCTCTTAAGGAGAAAGAGAAACATTCCTTACTCCACTATGTAAACATTAAATATTTTTTAAGTTCAGTACTAACTTAATGATTTAGTGATTTCTTTTTGTTTTTATTATTATTACTATTATTGTTGTTTGTTGTTCCAGGTTGGGTCCCGGTTCGGTCCCGTGTACACGGTGTACTTTGGTCCTCGTCCTGTTGTTGTTATTAGCGGATACCAAGCGGTGAAAGAAGCTCTGATTGACCAGGGAGAGGAGTTCAGCGGCCGAGGCAGAATGCCTTCCGTAGAAAGAATTTTTAATGGGTTTGGTGAGAGCGGCCGGGCACTAACATATACCTCATATTGTTTGTTTTGTACAGACTCTGCTCCGTTAATTATTATCTATCGATTTGTTTCTTATTCTCCGTTTTCGTGTTATAATTTTTGTGGAAATTTGAGAGCAGAGTTTTGGTCCTACGTGTCTTTTTTAATATAAAACTATGATTTCACTTCTTTAGATCAAGTGTTTGACTTACGGTATCATTCACTAATGTCCGAATTTGCCACCGAATTGCACCAAACGGTGAATTTCATTGTATCATTAATTTCGAGGCAGTACATCAATTCAGAAAGCAGTATTTTCACCAAATACAGACAAATTGACAGCAAAATAAAGTGCATTTTGCCACACTTTGCTGCAATTCTGTAGAGGTCGGCAGCCCCAAAATTGTCCCATAGAGAGCTAACGATTCTACATTTCACAGACCACAGAAATACACAGAATTTGCACCCAAATTACCTGATTTTTGCTGATCTCATTTCAACAGGTTTAAGTTATACATGTAAAATCAGTTTAGTTTTATTTTTTTAAGACTGTTTATACTTTCATTTTTTGCAAAATCCTTTTTTATTTTTTTAAAGACCTTTTTATTATTTTCTAACAACTCTTTTTGAATATATTTTTTAAAGACCTTTTTATTATTTTCTAATGGACCATTTTTGATTAAATTTTTTTAAGGACTTTTTATTATTTTCTAACAGCCCTTTTTTGATTATATTTTTTAAAGCCATTTTTTTTATTTTCTAACAGCCCTTTTTTGATTATATTTTTTAAAGGCAATTTTATTATTTTCTAACAGCCCTTTTTTGATTATATTTTTAAAGACATTTTTTTTATTTTCTAACGGCCCTTTTTTGAATATATTTTTTAAAGACATTTTTATTATTTTCTAACAGCCCTTTTTGAATATATTTTTAAAAGACCTTTTTATTATTTTCTAACAGCCCTTTTTTGATTATATTTTTTAAAGACATTTTTTAACGGCCCTTTTTTGAATATATTTTTTAAAGACATTTTTATTATTTTCTAACAGCCCTTTTTTGATTATATTTTTTAAAGACATTTTTTAACGGCCCTTTTTTGAATATATTTTTTAAAGACATTTTTATTATTTTCTAACAGCCCTTTTTTGAATATATTTTTTAAAGACATTTTTATTATTTTCTAACGGCCTTTTTTTGAATATATTTTTTATAGACCTTTTTATTATTTTCTAACGGCCCTTTTTTGAATATATTTTTTATAGACCTTTTTATTATTTTCTAACAGCCTTTTTTGATGGTATTTTTTAAAGGCAATTTTATTATTTTCTAACAGCCCTTTTTTGATTATATTTTTTAAAGACATTTTTTTTATTTTCTAACGGCCCTTTTTTGAATTATATTTTTTAAAGACATTTTTATTATTTTCTAACGGCCCTTTTTGAATATATTTTTAAAAGACCTTTTTATTATTTTCTAACAGCCCTTTTTTGATTATATTTTTTAAAGACATTTTTTAACGGCCCTTTTTTGAATATATTTATTAAAGACATTTTTATTATTTTCTAACAGCCCTTTTTTGATTATATTTTTTAAAGACATTTTTTAACGGCCCTTTTTTGAATATATTTTTTAAAGACATTTTTATTATTTTCTAACAGCCCTTTTTTGAATATATTTTTTAAAGACATTTTTATTATTTTCTAATGGCCCTTTTTTTTTTATAATTCTTTATTTTGAAAAAGTTTTAAACACAAAAAGACAGGTAAACAGCCACCTGTGACATCGCCTCGCAGGGCAGGGAGGGCAGGCCTCATAAAACATGGTTTGGCTCAACTCATAAAATCATGGTGAACATAAAAAAGCAAACTGGTTGAGATCGGAAGAAATGTAGTAAATCAGCCCTTATGCCCAGCGTTTGGCATGCCACGTAGCCGACCGGACAAGACTAACAATAACCCACGTATGACAGGAGAAGGAAAAGAGAAGGAAAGGTAAGGACAGAGAAAAAAGGAGAAAGAAAGAAGGAAAGAAAGGAAGAACCTCCCGCATCTGACTCCCATTAGGTGTTAATCTGGCTTTAATTAGTTTCTTCCAACGACTCCAGGTTTTATAAAACGAGGGAAGAGAGTTGTGAATCACCGCGGACAGTTTATCCATGTGATGCGCCTCGGCTATATAAGCCGGGCCACCTCAACGGAAGGCACCTCCCCAGCTCGCCAGTGTTTAGCGAGAGCTCTCCTAGCTCCCAACACTATCCTGTGGAAGAGTTTGCAATCCGGTCCCCGAAAGGATGCGGTGACCTATGGAGCAGGAAGGCCCAAGGATCAAGAGGGACAGGTTGCTGAAATACCTCCTCTAATAAATCCCCAATCCGGTCCCAGAAGGATCGCACCTTCGGGCACTGCCACCACATGTGAAACAGGGTACCTCGAGCCCCACAGCCCTTCCAACACACATCAGGGGTACCCGGCTGCAGATGCGAGAGCAAGACCGGGGTGGCATACCATCGGTACAGCGTTTTATATGCCTGTTCTTTCAGCGTAACACATATAGACACTTTTGCAATATTTTCCCACATATCTTGCCACTCCTCTCCCTCCAACTCCTCCCCAATATCCGCCTCCCAGCGGGCAATGAATCCAGGGGTCAGCCAGGAGACATCCTCGCATGAAAAATGACTATATAAGGTGGAAATCAGAGCTTTTGGAGCCCTTCCGGAGTCACACATGGATTCAAAAAACGTTAATTTTTGACTAGCTGCTCGTGAAATGTTGTGTTGAGATAAAAAGTCTCGTATCTGTAGGAATCTGAAGTGGTCGAAGGTCCGGAGGTCACCCTTCGATTGTAGGTCCGAGAAGGAGAACCAGTCACCTCCTGGAGATCTGAAATGCTTAATCCTCTGCAGGTCGATATTTTCGAAAGCTGTAAAGGCGGAGGGGGACAGTCCCGGAACAAAAGCTCTGTTGCGTAAATATGGCATTAACGGCGAGAAGCAAGAGCAGAGGTGAATTTGTCCGACCGGACGGAGTCCCAAACCTTCAGGGAGGTTAGAGTCGCTGTACAGGTGGACCGCAATAGCGGGCGGAACTCTTTGGGTAGCCAAAAATAAAATTGCGGGAGGTCTGGTGCAAATAGATCCGATTCCAAATCGGCCCAACGTTGGGAGTGTTGGGGCAGATGAAACATTACAAACTGAGCAATCTGAGCCGCTTGGAAATATTTATACAAGTGCGGAAGGCCCAGACCCCCACGTTCTTTAGGGCGATATAAGACATATTTAGAAACCCTTCTCCTACCCCCCGCCCACACAAAACCCTCAATTTGGGACTGCAGCTGTCGAAGAGATCGGGGGCACACCCAGATCGGCAGGGCTTGAAATAGATATAATAATCTCGGAAGCAGGTTCATTTTTATGCAATTAATCCTGCCGATCCAGGAGACCCCTCCTCCCCCCACCTCTCCAGGTCCTCGCCAGAAGCTTAAACATTGCCTCATAGTTTAGGGAGTGCAATCCATTCACATCAGGCGTAAGCCACACTCCCAGGTATTTCAAAGAGGATCGAGTAAAACGGAAGCCCGAGGAACTCTCAGTTTCCTGACAGATCGAGGCCGACAGGGAAAAGGGCATAGCAACCGACTTTTCAAGGTTAACCTTATAACCCGAGACTGCTGAAAAGTCGCGCAGGAGGGAGAGCAGGGGAGGAATGGAGGCGGAAGGATGGCTAAGAGTGAGCAAGACATCATCGGCGTACGCCGATACCTTGTATTCCTCCCCACCCACAGTCACTCCCGTAATATGGGGAGAGTGGCGAATAGCCGATAAGAGGGGTTCGAGAGATAGGGCAAAGAGGAGGGGGGACAAAGGGCATCCCTGTCGCGTCCCATTTCCTACAGAGAAGCTCGTGGGAACAGTACCTGGTGTGTAATGACAGCTGAGGTAGGGGAATCATACAGAGATCGGAGGGTCGAGATAAAGGACATCGGGAAGCCCCACGTGGTCAAAAGTCGAAATAAAAAGGGCCATTCCAGTCGATCGAATGCCTTCTCTGCATCTAAAGAGATGAGCAGAGAGGGCAATTGGGTGTCAGTCATGCGCTCCATCAGCACCACAGCCCGTCTGGTATTAGCAAATGCATGCCTGCCCGGGATGAACCCCACCTGATCCGGATGAATGATGGAAGCTAAAAAGGAGTTCAGTCTATTTGCCAGTATTTTTGTAAATATTTTATAATCAACATTCAAAAGGGAAATGGGCCTGTTATTTTGCGGGTAAGACGGGTCCTTTCCTTCCTTTGGAATTAAAATTATGTCAGAGCGGAGAAAATCTGCTGGGGCCGGGGCACCCTCCCACAGCGACAGATAAAATTTGTGTAAGTGTGGAGACAGAGTTTGGGTAAAGGTTTTATAGTAAAAGGCAGAGAACCCATCCGGGCCAGGAGCCTTGTGAGGTTTGAATGCCTTAATAACCTCAGCTATCTCTTCCTCAGATGGGGGGCGTCTAAGCGCCTGTCTCTGTGCCGGGGATAGCCGGGGGAGAGGAGCCCTCGACAGGAAGCGGTCAATCGATTGGCCCAATGGGATAGAGTCGGAAACGTGGGTCGGGGAGTGGTTGTATAATGTCTGAAAGTATGAGGTAAACAATTTATTAACTGTAGCTGGGGATGTGTGCAGGACTCCCTCCCCATCTCTGGCTCCCGTTATATGTTTGGACCTAGTTTGGTTGCGAAGTTTAGACGCTAGAAGAGTGTGAGATTTGTTGGCAAATTCAAAATAGGTTCGCTTGGACCAGGCCAATGAGCGGGCCGCGTCCTCCCCGAGTAATTGACGTATGGCGGTCCTGATCGTTTTAATCTGGGCGGTCAAGGCGTCTGAGGGTGAAAGTTTGTTCAGGGTTTCCCATTTAGACAGGTCTTTGGTCAAAGAAACCAGGGAAGCCAGTTTTTGTTTTTTGAGTCTGCTACCTAATTGTATGAGATGGCCCCGGATCACCGTTTTATGGGCCAGCCACAGGGTGGTGGGGGAAAGGGTGGGTGAGTCATTTTCCAGAAAGTAGTCTCTAAGTTGTTGCTGCAATTCTAAGATGTGTTCAGGTTTATGTAGTAAAGAGGAATTCAGACGCCACGACCACGCCGGCGTGTAAGACGGTATGGATAACGTCATGGAGATCGGAGCGTGGTCCGACCATGTAATATCGCCAATGCTTGAGGTCGGGATTAGAGGCATCGTCGACAGGGACACCAGGAAAAGGTCTATACGGGAGTAAGAGTGATGGGGGTTGGAAAAAAAGGTGAAGTCCCTATCACCCGGGTGATGGAGACGCCATGCATCCACCAGGGAGTGGTCAAGCATAAAGGACTCCAGGGAAGCATCCTGGGGGTATCCCGAAGGCGTCCCCGAGGAGTCCCCCGATGCCTTTCTGTCCAGAGATGGTTGAGGGACTGCATTAAAGTCTCCGCCAAAAATAACTCGACCGTCAGCTTTAGTTGTCAGTAAAGAAGATATTTCCGTCCAGAAGTCAGGGTCATAGCCATTAGGGGCATAAATGTTAAATAAGGTTAGGGTGGTGGAGGCTATCTGTCCCACGAGCATCAAATAACGTCCAGCTGGGTCTGAAACTTCAAGGTGTATTTTAAAGGGGCAGGAGGAGTGAATCAAAGTGGCCACTCCCTTTTTCTTTTGTGGAGATGATGCCATGTAGGTAACCGGGAAGGCCTTGTTTCTTAATGAAAATTGGCGGGAGGAAGCAAAGTGGGTCTCCTGGATCAATGCTATATGGCACGCGGATCGTTTGAGCTCCCTTAACAGCAAACGCCTCTTTTGGGGTGTGTTTAATCCCTTAACATTAAGGACAAAATCTTTAAACCGCTATCCCCCATACAGAGTCAACGGGAGGGAGGTGAAAAGGGAGCAGGGCACCACAGATGCCCCCCCCATCCCCAACTGAGGGCGAGAGAGGGAAACTGGAATCAAGGGCAGGAGAGGAGGTAGAGAAAGAGAGATGAGGAGAGACAGAATAGAAAAGGAAAAAGCAAAGGAGCGGGTGGCACGCCCAAGAAACAAAGACCCACCAACAACATAAGACAAAAACACAACATAACACAGAGAGCGCCTGGACTTATGGAGTGCCAGGCCGACCTTGGAGGGGAGGACACGGAGACCAAAACTCCCCAAACCCCAAACCCCACACCCCCCACACCCAACCAAGGTTGATAGACATTAGCCATAGCTGGACATGACATTATAACCGATAGGGGGGAGAACCCCGGGAGGGAGGGTCCCCCAACCCGCCCCGGTAGAACCGGCCGGGCGGACCCTCCCCCAGGGGGGCCCCCGTCTGACAATATAAACTCAATGAGGCATACCAGAAGCTTTCAAATCAAATAACAAGTGAACATCAATGACATCAGTAAATGGCCCTGAGCCAAGGGCAATTAAAACAAAAGAAAAAGAAAAAGCCGGAGAGCAACAGCACACAGACCTCCCGTGTGGAGCATATGGTGACCCACCACCATCTGGACTCCTGAGCAACAACCCTCCAATGGGGGAATTTTGAAGGAGAAAAGAAGAAGGAGGAACGGGCCTCCAGGCCACAGATACATCCTCAGCCATCCCCGCTCGTGATGCCAACTCGAGTCCAGCGCTGCTGTAGACGAGGGAAGGAAGAAGGCGGGAGCCCAGGGGCGACAAAATCTTCCAGAGGTGGGCACTTCACTGCGGCCCAAAAGGCGGCAAGCTCTGAGGAGGGAGTGAGGGCCACCTGCCGGCCCGCCACCGACACTTGTAAGCGAAAGGGAAATCCCCACGTGTATGGGATGTCGTTAGCAGAAAGGTGTTCTGTAATGGGGCGCCAAGCCCTGCGTCGTCGGAGGGTTGCGGGATCCAAATCCTGGAACAGCTGTAGGGGTTTATCCTCAAACTCCAATTGGAAGGTGCGTGCGGCATGAAGGATCTGATGTTTCGCCGTGAAGTAATGCATGCGGAATATCACGTCGCGTGGAATAAGAGACGAAATATTCGGGGGTCTCTGAGCTCTATGAATCCGATCCATTAGCAGCTGAGCTTCCGGTATATCCGGTGCAAGGCGACGTAATATACCCAGCACCGTCCCATTGAGATCTTTAGGTGACACAGTTTCTGGGAGACCTCTCAGCCTGATATTATTTCTCCTGGAACGATTAGACAGGTCCTCCATCTTGGATTCCAAGAATAAGACTCTTTTAGCTAGGTCCCCGGTGCCCTCCGCTAAGTCGTTATGGGCCTGTGTTAGCTCTGCGGCCTGGTCCTCCAGTTCAGCCGTGCGTGCGCCCAGCGAATCAATCTCTCCCCGCAGTTCTGTCCCCAATTTCGCCACCTCACCCGCCAGAAAGGTCTGCATCTGGGACATCTTGATAAAGAGGCGTTCCACGTCTCCCCGCGAGGCCGGAGCCGTTAAGTCCGCTGAGGTGGATAACTCTTCCTCCGGGTACAGCGTTTCACCGTGGCCGCCATCTTGGAAGGCTTCGGCCTGCTTTTTAGCTGGGACGAAATGCTGGGCTACGGATGGGTCCGGCGGCCGCGTTTTTTTCAGCGGTTTGGAGGCTGGCATGCTGCTGGAGCTATAAGAGGCTTTTAGGAAAGAAAAAATCGGCTCAGGGGTGCTCAAACCAGAGGCTTTGGTGCTAGGTGTGCGGGAGCCCCGGGATCACGCGGCCATCCTGGTTGGGCGCTAGCTCCGCCCCCCCCCTAATGGCCCTTTTTTGAATATATTTTTTATAGACCTTTTTATTATTTTCTAACAGCCCTTTTTCGATTATAATTTTTTAAGGACCTTTTATTATTTAGACACATTTTTACGAAATTTTTGTAGATTAAATCTCCTATGAGGAGAATAGGAGACTTTTATTTTCAGTTAATCTGCCGAGGCCAATTCGACACAGTTTGGCGCATTTCACCAACGTCCAATAACTGCTCCAGCGTCTCCATTTTCGGCGCAATACGGTGACCATTCAATGAATAGTGAATTCACTGAATTTTCAATGATCTAGAATCCCCGAAGTGAGCCGAAATGCAAAGCACAAAAAATTTGTTGCTTTGTACACCTCGTGCCCTTTTACCTCCCGACAGCTAAAACGGGGGCGCTAAGGAAAAAATTAGGGGTCGCTAATCCCCCTTAAGCATCACCGTTTTACATGTAGATTATGGGGCAGACACTGAGTCTAGCAGTCTGCCACATAGCGGCCGCTAGGCTACAGGATGCTCCGGGCAGCACTAAAGTGCCATCATGAGAATCCTTTGGACTCCATGGAGGCTTCTGCTGCCGGGTCAGATGACCAGCAGGATCTCACCTCTAGAGTTAAGGAGGTGGTGGAGCACCTCATATTTTAGCTCAGGGCGCACGGTCACAAACACGGAGGAGTTTATCACTGCTGATATTCGGCTTCCTTGCAACGAGAAGGAGAATCCAACACTGGCATGCAAAGTGGCTGCAAACACCGGCATCGGTTTTCTGCTGTTGTCTGTAACACTGGGGAATATTCCTGGGAGGTTGTAATACAATGATCTGCTTTGATTGGATTCCGATGGAAAAAATGGTAAAAACAGCCCAAGACAACTTCATCTAAGGCTAGCGTCAGACGAACGCAGTCTGAGCGCACTCTGCGTGTGTGCATAATGGACGGACATACTGTAGACACCACACGGTCTGTTTTTTATTTTGACGCATATAGGGAAACATGGGAAATAAAATTAATTACAATTTAATGACAGGTAAAGTCACCCAGACCCGAAAAAACTTCTGAGCGTCAACGTGATGGACGTCGCAAATGCGCTGTGTCTGATGTTGCGTCATCACGCACACAGGCTGCTATGCAGACGCAGCGCACTCTGGGCATCCGTCGTAGCGCTTTTACTTCAAGGCCTAAACTTCAGTGCTCATGTACTTTGTGTGTCGGTCTCTATTGATCACAAATCAATGCTACGACGGACGTTAAACTGTGCGGCGACACGGACGTGATGACTGCGTTCATCTGAAGCTAGCCTTAAACAGCAGCGAAAGCCTTGGTAGAAAGAACATGGAAAAGTATGGCGGCCA